>CM076581.1:275597779-275982779 GCA_034641835.2 Pinus albicaulis
AACTGATGTCAGAAATATGCTAGTAGGAATGTCCAAAAAGGTGTACAAGGAGATGGTCAAATAAAGGGACAAAATTGCATCAGAGGAGGAGCCATCTCAACAACAACGTGCTGCAAATGTAATATGTAACCATTGAAATTTTTTATCATTAGATACAATAAATAAAAAAAATTAGCATTACATATTAATTTTCAAGAATTTTCTTGGAAAAAAGAAAAGAAAATGGAACCCATTCAGCACATAAAACAAGACAACAAGGAAGAAAAGGTTTGATATATAAGTTTGTGAGTAATTGTTACTTCCTTATAACAACTTAACTAGATTTCATTTTGTATTTTTTAAATTGTTTTACAAAATCATCATTGAATGTCTTCAAACAGGTGCTAACATACAAAGAAGAACCATCAGACAAATTGATTGAAATTGGGTTAAATATGGGTTTTGAGTATATATTGGCACATCATAAATTAATTGTGGAATTTTTAAGCATCTATTTATCTTGTTTTACTTAGCTCCGTCTATAATTAATAGAACAAAAAAATATTTTATATTAAATATATGATTTTTTATGGGGTATAAAACTTGCAGGAAACAAAGTATGGAACTGCGACAACAGATGAAATTTTGAAAGATGGCATAGTACATGGTTTTGAAAGAATGTGTATAGTTTATGAGTCAATTATTGCTATGATACGTCATTTTTCTTTTCGATTTACATTTATGTATATTATTTAATATTGCAATTTTCATTATTCTCACCAATGTATATACACTCATTTCAGTTTATTTTTATGTTTGTAGATGGAAGTTGAAGAAGAAGAAAACAATCAACACCATGAACAAAACATTCTTGAAAATAACCCAAGCCATGGAAGTAGCTCTAGCAGTGACAGCAGTTCAAGCGAAGAATGATGATCACTATGTTTGGATATCAAAGAAAGGTGTTGTATTTTTTGAAATATTTGTTTGTGAAATCAGACATTTTGTTTAATGTAATGGACATAGTGTCCCAATTGAAAGACAAAGGGATACCAATAACTATCCCATTTTGTATGAAAAATATTATTTTATATATATATATATATATATATATATATATATATATATATATATATATATATATATAGAGAGAGAGAGAGAGAGAGAGAGAGAGAGAGAGAGATATTTTAACTTATTCTATTGTGTTCTCCATTGTCATTCTCAAATGCACTAATAAAAATTTAATTCATATGAATATTGTTATAAGATATATATGTGTCGACTTTTGATGAATAATGATTTTTTAAAAATCACAATAATTATGATATGATATAACAATTAATCCAAACATCACATTCAAATGCATTAATAAAAATTTAATTAATATGAATATTGTTATCAGATGTGTCGACTTTTGATGAATAATGAATTTAGCAAAATCACAATAATTGCACTATCACAGGTTGATGTTTCTAAAAAATACAAAATGAACACTGGTGTGTTTGTATTTTGGAACACACCGGTGCATTTCTACGACCTATGGGCACCGCACAAATACCAAAACCAATTAAAAATCTCGGTGCGTTTGTGTGATACTATGCACTGGTGCTTTTATGTGAGACTATACACAGGTGCATTTGTACGATGTATGGGTATCACACAAATACCAATACCAATTATAAATATCGATGTGTTTGTCTAATACGGCACACCGGTACGGTTCTATAATTCTACGTACCGGTGCGTTGAGACGACCTATGGGCACCGCACAAATCCCAAGACCAATTGGTACAGCCCCGTGCATTGTATCACTAACACTGCGCCCAGTGTGGTTTTATACCTTGACGGCCCAGTGCAGGAACCTTCAACCACCCCAGGGCCACCGTCTAGATGACACGCACCGATGCGTTTAAACCTTAGTAGCGCACCGATGAAAAAAACATCCGTAATAACCTCCGGCCGCCCAGTTTTTTTAGTTGTGTTGAATTTCCGTTAAAAGCTCCGCCAAAACCTCTGTAACCATAAACAGATGTTGTAGAAAATGTTTTTTTGAAAATTTTGGCCAATTTCATAACACTAAAAACCTCCTTAATAACCTCCGCTAGAGGGTCTTTTCCTTGTAGTGTGATACACTTTCCTTAGCCATATTCAGTTGTCTCTCCTTGATTTTTAAATTCTCTTGTGTATTATCTAGATTATTTTGCATCTCTCTCATTTCATCTTCTGAAAAATTCAGTTTAGTCATGACTCTCGAAATATTATCATTAAGGTCTTCAAATTCTGGTTATACCACAATTGTGCACACATGTGTATTTATCTTTTGCTGAAGGCTTGCATTCATTTCTTTCAAAGTGGAAACCTCATTATTTCTTTCCAGTAGCTCCTGGGTTATAAGCCTTTTCTTTCTCAACTTGAGGTACCTCTGAAACCATGACATGTTCAACTGTAGGCAACTTCAATTTTTTCCTTATTGCTTGAATATTTGAATTTTCTCTCTGTAAAATATTTTGAACAACTAACTTTTCTTCAGGATTTACTCCGAGCTTGATAATCAATTTCTTCAACTCCTCATTCTGAGTATGTAAATCTCATGAGTTTTATTTTTATAATTTCAACTGATTTATCACCTTTCCCAATAAAGCCTCTTATTTTTCCGTTGGAAGTGAAGTTTTTCTTAGGTCACTATAAATAAGTTCTCTATTTTTCTTGTGAAAATTAATTTTTTTAGGAAATGGAATATATTTTTCATCTACATTTAAGTTCACAGTCTTAAATCCATTTGTAGAAGAAACTATTAAAGCAAAAGGATGAGACAAATATAGTTTTAGCTGACTTTTCTCTAAATCCATGGCTAATAATAATCTGGTTTGATATTATTACACTGATTGAGATTCCAATTGAGAAGTGAAACTTTCCCTAGTGTTTTTATTCCTCTCCTAAATTTTCTCATAGAAATCCTTCAAGACAGTAATGGAAGTCTTCCTAGATTCTTAGGGAATAAGAGAGGAAGGTGTGCAACTTAATTCTCCCAACTGTTATTGAAAACCAAATCCAGAAAAAATTAAACATTAAAAACTAAAAATAATAATAATAAAATAATTTTCCACCAAAGGCTCCGATTATTTTTCCTCCATGTGCATTTTTCTATTTCTTAGAATTTTGGGTAGTTTTAGCATCTAGATCAATGGCATATTCAATTCCTCTTTTTAATCCTTTCTCTGTAGGGTGAGGAGTTTCAACCTTTGTCCCTTTCTGTGATTGAGGTTGACAACCATTAGCAAGTTTCTCAATTTCGTGACTAGATTCATGTATATATGGTGCATAGGAATTCTCCACCCTTCTCTTTGGAATAATTTGATGAGGGTCATAGGACCATTTATTCCCTTTCTGAAACTACATTTCTTGAAGCATTTTTTCTACTTCCTCCGCAACTTGTTTGTTTTTAACAATAAAGGGCCCAACGATCTTGGGCAACTTGAACAAGTATCCCTTCGTCGTTGGCACAATTTGGACTTGGTCTACATTCAAAATTTTCCTAATAAAATCCAGTGCAAATAATCTCATAGGTACAAATTATGGGAGCTTATAAGTGGCAACTTCTGCTCCATATAACCTAATTTCAATATATTTTTCAAATACAAACTAGCCCCCCACTTTGAAATCTCTACTCAACTGTAATAAAGATTGGTCTTTTGGAACAGAGTTGTTTATAATCAAGTATACCATTAATATAAAAGAAGCAATGAAATATGAAAAACCTTCATAATTAGGATGACTTCGTACAATTTCAGTCCAATTTATCACTCACTTATTTCTCTTATGAGGGTCCATTATGTTTAAGCCTAAACACATTCACATCTCCACATGGACATATAGGAACAAATAAACCAACAAAGATGGGAATCTGAAATACCCTGTGATACTAAAGTTTAACAATTGAGAATTGACTTAGCTCTCCCAAAAATATGGTATATCAAGAATCACATCATGTTGCATGACCAAAATGAACATTCCTATGAATGAACAATCAATAATAGAGGTGTTATCTTTTCCCAAAACCCTGGAAATTTCTTGTAAAATTGGTTTGATCTCTTCAAAAAAACTATCTAAAGGGAATAAATTTAGCTCTAGAGACAAAATATGTCCATATGGCATAATATGGAAGGACAAATTGGCATAATCCTCAACAGATAAATTTTGGAAAATGGCCAGAAGGGTTTCTTCATAAAATTAAGTATAATGTTCAGACTGTGGAAAATCTAAGGCTCACTGACTTAAAAAGGCAGACAGTTGGAAAATTTTTTATTCCAATGAATTCATTACAAATCATTTTTTAGGATAGAGTGAAGAAGTTAGCCACGTAATGAATTCAGGGAAAAAATGCATTTGGGGAAAAATTACAGACAATTACCCATATTTCATGAATCTAGAGTACATTGGTGACTCTAATTTACCAGCCATGAAATTTTGACGCAATTCCATAAGGTTCAGTGTACACACAGGGTCAAAAATGTCCCTCTCTATGTCCATGAGTGTAATGTGGGTTGCAGAACCCACCATAGAGGCTTTCTTTGACATTTTGGAATATTTGAACAATATTGTGTTGTGGATAAATACCTGAAGACTCTTGTTGACGTTATATTTCTAATTGGAGAGCAAGGGAACATAGGTGGACATAGGTACGATCCATAAAAATCAACAGATAAAATTATTTGAGCGAAAAATAGGGTTTTATAAATAAACAGGGGAAAAACAGAATTTAATGAGAAGTGACAGATGTACGACATGAAGATATAATAATGACATGGAGTGTTGATGTGAAGGTTTCAGATGAGGTGTCAGATGAAGTGGAGGAGTGATATGTAAAATTGTATCTCATTATAATCTCGCTCTCTTTCCATAGAATCTCGCTCGCTTTTCGTAGTTGCGATGAATACCGCTTACCTCTCATGGGGTCACCCATGGTGGTAAGTGGTTCTATCACCGAGTGATGTTGGGTGTGATCTTGAATGTTGATCGGTTGATGGAAGTTTAACTACCAAACTTCTTATGGGAGCACCCTTCCCCATAAATGTTGCACTCTTTGTGCTGACAGTTTTAGCCTGTGGAAGAGTCTCGATGTCGTGAATGACATCGCGCTCTAAAATTGTACGACTTTTAATATTTTATTTTTCTCTGTTGGGTCCCACCAATAAATATAAAATTAAATTTCTATCCTGCACCATTCTCGTTCTCACATTATTTTCTTAAAAAAAATCACCACAAACATGATTTTAATGCTTTTCCCTTTTTTTACTTTTGTTTATATGATTTTTTAGTTTTGGCAGATATAAGTTTTTTGTTTTTTAAACTTTTGAATAGAGTGAAAATTAGTTACAATGCACCATATAGGAAATTGCAACATAAGCCTTTAATAGCAACAATATGGTCAGCAACATGAAAATCCTCATCATCAACATGTAAGATAGGAAAATTTAGCTCCAATATCATCAACATGTGACCAAGTATGTAGTGTCTCCAAGAAACATCAATCAATTGTATATCAATAAACATCCTCTTGACTTCATGTAACACACTTTTTCCACATATAGGAAGAGCTATAATCCATGCATAGCAATATCAATCTATATTATCTCCATGCATCCATCAAAGACAAGGAGAACCTTCAATATCAATAATGACCATATCATATACTTCATCAACAACTTCAACCAAAATTCAACTCAGGTATCCATAAGATCGCTATCTTCAATTTATCCATTAATGATAACCCATGACATAGAGATAGAAATATGTATATATCTTCTCATCAATGATATATTCCAACAATAGTGATTAAATCATAAACTCGTCCTCAACAACCAATAACAAAAATTACCATAGCATACACATCCTCTTCATCGAGTGTATCAAGCAAGATTAAAAACTTCACTAAGTGCAACTCGAGTAACATATATCATCCTTATGAAATCCATGTATTCCATGCTTATAGATATTATTGGAAACATCATCAACATATTTAAATCAAGCAACATCTATCTCCTCATCAATTTCAACAAGCAGTGGGTAAACCACGAATTCATCATAAACACCATCATTTAGAAAGCAGTGCTTAAGAAGCCATAATGCCAACAATGTATTATTAGAAGCATAAGAAATGCCCCGTGAACCCATGAAAACTATTTACTATCAAATTTGATAGTATATATCTCAAAAATCACTAAATCCATCAAAGAACCATAACAGAAGTAACATTTTGCAACAACTCATGAACCATCATGAACCAATATTATTCCTAAGCATCTTATGGGCATTATTTAACAGTCAGAAGTAAACCAATGTCAATGCCAGAATGTTGATAATCAAGTGATAAAAACATATGAGGGGCTCCCCCTGAATACATGTTATTCCTCTTTCATTACTGAGAGGCATACGCAATTATCTAGATCAAAACTCACTTGTATACGTGACTATCCTTCATGAGATCCACGTATATAAAGTAAATTGTTGATAGCTCCCCTAATCATGTATTGTATGTTCGTGTTAACTTTTACCTCACTAGATGTAATGTCATTAATACCAAAACATCATAAAAAATAATATAAAACCCTAATAGATAACCATCACCAAGATATCCATGCATAGCTCCCCTTGAGATCATGCATCACTAATCATATGGACCTAATAATCATTACCTGCTCTTCATGAGGTTATATACCTCACATCACTTCTGCAGTCACTATTATAAGAACATATTAAGTAAAATAGACTACAATGGGAACCATATTCTTTTATTTTTAATCTAAAGAAGAATAATTGTCCCTCTCATATTTGCATGAGTTCTTCTTTGCTAGCACATATAATTTGTCTAGATTTATGTATCCTCTTGCTATAACCTTTCCATTTTCTTCATCTATAACTTTGCATTTAGTTGATGTAAATAAAATTATACGTCATTTTTCAGCTAATTAACCTACACTTAGAATACTCTTCTTTATCCCTTGAATTAATAATGCATCAACTGATTTTGCATATTTTTCAAGTTTGATTCTACCTTTCCCCATAACTTTTGTTGGAGCACAATTTCCAAGAATGACCTTACCATCTTTGTTTTTCTTGGGAGATGAAAAGTTTTCCTTATCTCCAATCATGTGATAAGAGCATCCACTAGATGTGTACCATTCTTCTTCGTCTTCAAATGCACAAATAGAAAGGACACACTTTATTTGATCTTCTTCTTTTTTCTTATTATGAGAAGTGGCATCTTTCTCAGGTCTTTTGACAATAATATTATTATGTGATGGCCATTCTCTGTGGAGGTCCATTGACTTGTTTCTTCATTCTTTTGCTACATGCCCAAACTTTTTACAAATGTAACATCTTATATGAACAAAAAAGGGAGAAGAGGAAACATAATATGCATGTTTCATATTCCTTCTATTGCAATCAATAGCGTTGTGACCAAATATGTTACAAGAAAAAAAATATCCCTTAAAGAAGCCTGAGTATCTAGGAGCTATGAAGTGACTATTTTCTTGAGATCGAAACAACTTGTTTCTAAAATTGGGTGCAATAGGTCCATATTTATGACATATATATCACTCAAAATTATTGATCAGAGGAGAGAATCGATTAATGTTTCTAATATCTGGAGCAAATGATTTCTTTTGAAAATTCATCTTTCTTGGATATTGATATGGTTGACTTCTTATCTCTTTAACATGAATTTTAGATTTCATATAGTTATCCTTCAAGATCCTTTCACACCTATGAACTATATTCTCCTTTTACAATTACATGAAAAAAAATACCATATTTAATGGAGTGATACCTTTGACTACTAATAATTTTATCCAAAATCTTAGTTCTAGCTTGAAATATCAAGTGTTTATCCTTTTCTTCTAATTTACCTTTTAGAATGTTTACCTCAACCTTAATTGTTTGGTATTATTCTTCCTTTTCTTGATGTTTCTTCTTCATTCCTTCTTCAACCTTTCTTCCTTCTTTCAATTCCTCCTTTAATTTGATAATCTCTTCCTTCAGCCCATTCTCTTGTTCCTCAAATACTTGAAGTAGCTCTTCATTTCACTTGTTTGAATTTTCAATATTTTCTCTTAGAGAGATGGTCTCAACTTCAAGTTCTTCACAATAATTGGTTCTTTCTCTAAATTCTTTAATTGTTGCATCAATTTTCATCGCCTCCTATAGCTGGGAGTTTTTCTTTCTAATTTCATCCTTTAGTCTTTGACATGGATCTTCATTTTCTTTATATTGCTTCCTTATTCCTTCTTCAATTTTGTTTCCTTCTTATAACTGGTTCTTTAATTTGATAATATATTCTTTGTAGGAACAGTCCCTTTCATCAAATAGTTGTAGTAATTTTTTATGATCTCTATTCTCATCTGTGAGCCTTTTAATTTTTGCTTCTATGGCCATTATTTTTTAATCTGATTTTTTGGTATAATTACTATCTTCACTTTTACCTAAAAAGGCCATATCAATTGATTCATTATCATCATCACTAAATAAGATGGAAAATGTGCAATCATTTTTACAATGGTAATTACGTCTACAGTTAAGACAAGTATCACTACCCAGTGTTTCTTCATCACTGGCTTCTTCATTCTTGATCAACAGAAAGCAGGGTGTTCCTGTAGCTGAATATTTGCTGATATCAATAATCATCACTTCATCTAATATATTTCTTTCACAATTTTATTGGATTGACCTCTTCCTTTGAGTTGCCTTCTTATTTTACTTTACCATCGCCCCTAATCCACTTCAAGCGATCAAGCTTCAACTAGAGTAACCTGATCTGATTCCAATTGTTAGGAAAAATAATGAGAGGGGGGGGGTGGTGGTGTGAATCATTATTTTAAAACTCACTTCAAATTTTCATTTCTTATTACGAGCAGAATAAATCATCACACATAAGCAACACAACAACACATAAGAAAACCATGATTGTTAGGTGGCAACCCAATGTGGGAGAAAACCACCGTTTTTTTCGTCTATAACTTATTTCTTATTTCTTTTATATATATATATATATATATAGAGAGTATATAAAGATATAGAGATATATATATATATATACATATATATATATATATATATATATTCTTCTTACAATATTTTACAAGGGTAGACTCTTACCATTACGCAAGCACCCACCTGCAAAAGGCTACAACCATCTCTCATTCTCCAGCAGCCACTAGAAGGGAGATGCAACCCCCTGATCTCATTTATCGGCTCCTATCAGAAGGGAGATCCTACCCCCTAAACAGATTTACCAACTACCACTGGAAGGAAAATTTGAATCCCTTAGTGAAGTCTCTAGCCCTCAGCACCTCTATGGACCACGTTTCATAATATTTCATACTAGATCCACTTGACTCAAAACATCAAACTTGTAGGCAACCTTTCATCATATTTTTAGACTTGACCCACTTCCATCATTAAGCCCAATGCTAAATAACAATTCTGAAATCAAACACTTGAATTAACTGAATCATTATATTACTAGCAAACCGATTATTTAATCTCAATCAGCCAAAGCGACTAGATCAAACCAGTCTATAACAAATCATATCAATGCATAACCACTCATCAATCCATACATTTTTAGTCATAACGAATCAATTATTTTCACTTCAAACTCTAATCAAACAAATGTCAGAATGTATAGGCTACTTCTCTAAATCACACCCGTGTATGTATGCCCTTCTTCTGTACCATAACTACGTACAGATCTTAAATCACTTACGATTAAATCTGAATCACTATAACAATGAATCAACCATTGAATCATATAGTGAATCAATTACAGATCACTAAACCAATTACAGATCACCACACAATAGCATCATCACTAATCAACATTCCATTCCATAACCAACTCAACCCAACCAATATTTTCAAACATAGATTATCATGATAGAGACATCATTAAAAGACATCGAAAAACATAAAAAAAATTGATCAAATTTCATCAACAAAACATACTTCAAAACCCCATAGAATATATGTGACTTCCACAAAACATATCAGTGTATGTACGCAACAACCATGCATAATACCCGCGTACATATTATGAACATACTGAAATCATTTCATGGAATATATACATGATTATCTAGAAGATGATCCATGTATGTATGTGACCTTTCAAAGGAAAAACGTAGCGTACAGGTATGAAAACACTGAATCATGCTTTTATTGCAACCACAACACATACTTTGCAAACTTCACTGCAACACATTCATATCAGAGTATCATTATCACCACATATCTATCATTGTTAGTTGTAATCATAAAATACCAAGCAAGCATATTCATTAGTCTTCACTATAATTTCATATCTATCATATTTGAGCCTCCTCCATACTCCTTAGTGCACACATGTTTCATATCAAATCATTCATAGACAACCCAATACTAGCACACCAAACACCTTGATCTATATCTCTTTATATAGCTTTAGTCTTAGCCAATACCTTAGGTAAATCCCATGGTAACTTTGTTATTATTCTATGACGGGATAAAATAACCAACGTCACTCAATTACAATGGGCCAATACATGTAAAATACCCCTGGTATTCAAATTATCATTGTGTGGATTATGTACGTGAATTTTCTTCATAGTACCTATGTATGTACGCCACCTTGCTTCACAGGACTCGCATATACTTTCTCAAAATTTTATGTTATCATCCATCTATCTTTGAACTGTCATTCCTTTACTCATATCACATATAGCATCTGCATAACCATCATGTTGACATCTTTATCAAGTAGTTTTCCATCAAGGACAACACATTAGCCATAATTCCAACAACTTCGTCAGCACACCAACTACCTGCATATCTATCAAAATATATTATAGTTGCATGACCCCGTCTTATACCAACCTCCTAATGTAGTGGTACTTGTTGTTGATATGCTTCATTATTGCATGGAATATTCGGTCTTTAGACATCTTGATGTTTATTTTATTATCACAATTTATCATGGTAGGATCTAGAGGCTTTCCAAAAAAATATGACAAAATTTTCCTCAACCAAACAACTTACTTTCCTACTTCAAATGCAGCAACATATTTTGCTTCAACACTACTTAACGCAACAGGATCTTGATTTCTAATCATCCATGAAATCATTGCATATCCCAAACTAGAACATTTATCAATATTTCTTCTTCCATCAGTCTCACTTCCACCCCAATCGGAATCGATAAAACATTTTAATTTGACTTCCTTTCCATCATACTTTAGATAGTGATGTATTGTGCCACATATATATCCCAAGATATTCTTAGCAGTTATCCAATGGTCATGACGAGGATTAAACTAAAATTGAAAAAGAACATTTATGGAAAAACATATATCAAATCTTGTATTTACCAAGTACATAATAGAACCCACCAACTTACGATAGTCAGTAGGATCGATGAGACTAGAGTAAGATCTTCTCAACTTCTTGAGATTAGTGATCATGGGAGTAGTTGTTAACACCATAAAATCATACAAGAAAAAGACATTAAAAAGGTACAAATGAATATTTTCAGAGAAGGAACACATTATTGCAGACCAAAATTTAATTTTTTCCTAGGGTTAAGGGAAAATTTAATGGAAAATGCACTCGCAACAAAGGGATTTTGTGCAGCAACGCGACTATTCCTTTGATAGACACACGGTCCTGAGGATGGAAAAATGTCACCATCCTGGACCACTTGGCACACTTGGTTAGGAAGATTATCCACTTAGTAATGCCAAGGAAAGGCAACATGGAGGCACCTTAAGGCTTAAATGCAACACACAAAGGAATCCTTCCTCCACTCGTGTGTCACTATCCATCTTGGGCCAAGAGAATGGGGAGGAATTAAAAAATGTCTATATAAACTAAAATTTGGAAGAAGAATAGGAGACACATTGTTATGTTGGACAAATTTATTCATATAAAACCATCTTGCATAGTCCAGTAGCAAAGGGATTGGAAGGACTCATATGTTTTCCAACCAACATATCAGTCCAAGAGAGAGAGTTCCACCATTCGATCTTGATCTACCATCCTTTGAGAGAGGGAAGAGATGCTTGCAGGAACTCGAGGGAAGGATACCTCCTTCTTTTGGGTATTTGAGCTCCATTGTTCAAAGGACCCTCTTCAAGTGTTTAGTAATGTATCTTCTTTACCACCATCACCTAATAAAGGGATAATTCTCCACTTGTGTTATTAGGTAGTTTGCTCCATCGAGCTTTTGTATTTTTCATATTTCTTTCTTTTTTTTTCTTAGTGTTGTATTCTTAGTTTTCCCTCAAACTTAGTTTACATAATGTCAAATATGTTCCACTAATAGTAGACAATCATTTTTCTTTGTGACCTTGTGTAGGTAGCAGCCATCTTACTAAATAAGTGTATTTTGTAAACCCTTGCACCAAATACACTACCATAGGAATGGCAACTCCAATGGATTATTTCCTTTTGAGTTAATGGTTGTTGTTGCAGGTCCTTCTTCCTGCTCAGTTTGCTGCAAACCACCCCTACATTCTCTCTGCATCGCCAATCACACTCGGTGAAAAGTTTTGCACAGTAGACAGGGCACTTTTTCTTCATTCTTCCTGATAGCATGCTTTGTTCTCCGATAGATGTGCACTCAACACCTGTGGGAAGATAACCCGTGGAGCAGGCCAACAAGCAAAAAAATGGCTACTTTTTCCCATTTTTAAGGTGATTAGAAACCGCTAATAATTTTCCATCACTTTGTCTCTATGTTTCACTACTATTAGGACACTTGGGTGCTATGTTTAACCTAGAATTAGCTTAGCAACTAGGTAGCTTTAATTTTAGAATTTTATTTCCCAAATTACACATAGTTTAAATAGGGGACAAGTAAGTGGCCTTAAATCCACATATTTTTTCCAAACAAATTATTTGTTCATAAAAGATACAAAACACGTAGCTTAATTAGTAAAGATTAAGTGGCCCATATATCCACATATCTTTTTTCCAGTTCAAGTTTGTCAATTTTTTTACAATATATTAGTTCAATTATGCATTAATATTTGGGACTAGGATCAAACTGTCAACAAAGAAAGTAAGTAATCTCTACCACTCTTGCACCTCTCGGTGAGCTTGGTTACACATATGAACGCTTTCCTAAGACAATTTTCCATCTCTCTATAGGGAAAACATAGTCTAATTAATCAAGGTGTAAGAGGCTCATCATCCACCCATCGTTTCAATTTTTTCAAGGAACAATCACACATAGATTAATTAGAAAAGGGTTGTAAAGGATCATCGCATGTCCACATCTCATAACACTAGTGATTGTTCACTCCAAAGCACACACGAAGCATCGGTAAGAATTGGACCATAAGGCACCCAACGTTTTGGGACATTTATTCTCTTCTTATAGTTACTTCACCAAAGCACACCCTAAGAAAAATCGAGAATATCTAAAAATAATCATTAACTGAACTCACTAAATTCTCCCCATAGGGGCCACAGAATAAATTATAGTTCATGTTAGGACCATTGGGGGTAAGTATCCAATAATTCGTTATGGTCATAATACATTTTGAAACATATATGTTGACATTTTAGAGAGCTTCAAACCCCTCTATACGCCCACAGAACAAATACCAGAGCATTACATAGACCCATTCCAGAGGGGGGGTTAATCTTAGGCCCAATGCGTGCGGTACACTTTGGGGCTACCTGACCCATCTAGTGCTCAGAAATGGTAAGAGATTACCAATAATCTCAAAACTCAAATGCTCACATGGGACGAAGGTACTTTAGTGGCCAAAATTAGGGCATCCTTCCCTTAGGTGATGTTGTATGCAGTACTCGATCCTCGTACCATTATCTTGTTCAATTCTTTGGTTGTTGGAAGGCGTCACTATTTCTTCGGGACGTTGGCCCCAGTACCCATCAGAAGATATCTTCACAAGGCCCACTTACATTGAGAGTGTAAGGAAAATTAGTTATATAGAGGCTTTTGGCATCATATGTAAAACAAACAAAACCTCATTTTTTCTTGATTGATCACATAGTGTAAAGTTAAAGAGAAATATCACCTTTTCATTTTTTGCTTTTTTTTATATGTGTGATTATATTTTTTCTTTGATAGGAAGCTTCCTACTTCCCAAATCATAGAAAGGTCGCACTAATCAACATCATAGTGGACCCAATGGAACCCCATCGATCTAGGTGTTTCTTAAACCTCCCCCCATTAAAGGGAGGAGTGTCATCGCTCCTGCCATTTAGGTGCAGAGGATGATTTGTTTTCGTAGTTCTCAAAACATCCTTTATCGATGCATCTTTGATTATAAACCCCCAAGGGTCACTAACCGCAACACCAGTAGAAACCCGAATAGGGTGACCATAGTCAACTCCTATAACCGCCCCTCAAGATCAAAACGTAGCTACCCCTCCGAGGAGTTAGCAGAATATCCATCAGGGTACACCACAAGGTAACATTCCCCAGGCACCTCCCCTGAACCAGCATATTCAAATATTTTATTCTCAGCATAGTACAATGGAGATCAATTCACAGTTACCCTTATTAGCAGCACTAAATATTCCATATACAACGAAGTTATTGAATGACCCCATTGCACATAGCATTAATTTTCCCCCCATGCCCACGAAGCTCCCTTATGATATATCAAAATTTGAAGGGAAGCACGCGGAAGACCCCATAAATAAAATAATTACTTTCTACCTATGGTGTTCATTGAAAAGTACTGTTGATGATACCATTCAACTGAGACTATTTCAACGCACCCTCACAGGGCTTACAGAGGAATGGTATGTCGAGCAGCCACTTACATCGCATGGAACCTTTAGCACCCTCGCTATTGCATTCCTCACATATTTCCAACACCCCATTCATCATGAATCGGGAATGGAACTTCTGACACATTTTAGAAAAATAGTAGTCATCCATATATCGTACCATCTCCACGAATGGAAACGAAATTATATTTTGTGTAAATCCAAACTCGATGATAGAGTGTTGTTGGATTTATTTTTGAAAAACCTCATCGTTGAGTTTTCAAAAGACATGGCGACACAGAAACCAACCTTAGAGGAAGAGGCCATTAGTAAAGCCTAGAAACTTGAACTTATTTACACCTAGTCATAATATATTTACAATGTCCTCCCAAATTCCCTGCACCTGAAAACTTATAGAGTATTACCAGGCGCATCCAATACAGTTGACGATTTGATAGGGTCCTTAGCCCAAGGTCAACCAAGCAGCAGTTATCAGTACCCATGATGCTCTTGCAATTCTACTTAGGATGTATCACAACCTGGGTACCACCAAAGTCACACTGTACCTCTACAGAATGTGAGAAATAGGGTGATGCCATATCATCAACACCAGGGAGGTTCATATCCCCCTGCAGGGGAACCAGTACTCAGCTAGGAATGTTGATACTAGAGAGCCACCCCAGCAAACATACACCAACCAAGGAAAGCGGAACCATTATTCCCCTTTTCCCACACAAAATCCACCACCGATGCAAAACAATGCACTGGTGAATCTTGTGCAACCATCCCAGGCTCAAAAACGACAATCTTATGATCAGGATAATAGCAATAATCCTCCAAATGATACAAATAAAAATCCAAGGGACAAGAAAAAGGGAGATCCTGGATAGGGGGTAGTAATAAACAATGCCCCCCCACCCCCCCGCGGTCTCAGGGTAGGGGCAACCCCAACCGAAATCAAAACCAGGAGCCAAGTAATAACTCCCAAGGGAAAAACAAGAGACCTAGTCTAAGGACAAATCACTCGTGTGTCATATGTGGTGAGTATGGACATTACACTCACCACTATCCTAAACTCCCCGAATTGAAAAAACTTCAAGGTAACCGAGGATAAGGGGGACCTACCCATCAACCTTTAGTAATGTAGGAACCTTTCCCCCACCAAGGAGTGGTTAACACTCAGCAACAACAACCACCCCAAAACACGACTGGACGAAGCAGCCACGAAATCTACATGGCTGGAGAATAATTGTTCTTGCATAAAAGGAATAGGAACTGTTGTACCTTAAGAGACAATCCCTTAGCTGTGATAAGGAATCAGTGCTTAAGACATTTATATAAATGTGTCACAGAAAGATTGGTCTTTTTTTAATCACCTTCATACGTTTATCATTAAACCCTCAAAGATCAAATACAATGAATGTCCCACAATGCTATTATTTGTTGATATAAAATGGAATGATCATAAGAACATGAAGGAAAGAAGCCCAAATTGATATGCTGATGTACAGAATATATCACCTCAAACTTCACAAGAATTATAAGACAGGGAACAATTAAAATGAAGGAGCGCCTATTAAGGATTTTAACTCTTATTCACACAAGTAAAAGGAGACATGTAGCTTAATTACTTCATTTTATTCAAAGATATAAAACACATAATGTAAACTGGAAGACATATCGATATCAAAAAATTATAGAATCTTGATTTTCATTCATTAATCATTTGAAATCTGAGTACAAAAATTGCAATCTGAAGGTCCAGAACTCGAAACCTTTTTCTTGTTTTTCTCTTTAAATACAATAGAAAGCAGTTTGTAACTGTTGGAAATAATCCTAACTAATCCAACTACTTAGGACTTCGTCAACTACCTATTACATGTCATCAAAATGTCTTATTACAATTACATTCTCTTAAAAGAGGAAAATAGCATAAAATATAAATCCTAATCTATTTGTTGAATGTGAATTAATGATGTTGCTGCTACATTTCCTTAACAGACTGGTTTATCCTTCTTTGAAGTCGAGGGATCCTTTAGTAAATCTGCCATCCAAGCTCTGTATTTCTTCCATATCTCAATGTTTGTCTTAGGTGAATGGACTAGCTTGTGATATTCCAATCTAAAAGAAATGATTTTTTTGAATGATTTTCTTTCTGCAAATAAAGTCTTCACTAACCACAGCAGCTGAAAATGTCTTTGCAGGAAATTGATCATTGTTGCTCCTTTAAGAACCTGAGTTCTTTCATGAGTAATGTCTACCTTACTTTTCTCCAACACCAGTAAGGGTTCATAAGGATCCCATGACAAAATACTACCTCCAAGACCCCAACATAATAGCAAACTTGCTCTTGCTATTTTGTAAAATAAATTATCAAATTGGCTCACTGCTTCCTTAAGCTGAATCAACTTATTTTCTATAGACTTCCTGTAATCATTCTTGACAATCATCTTATTAATTTACACCACATATAAAATCTTGTCTTTAATTTTGTTTTCTTCCAACTATTAAGCTGTTTTGGAATCAATGAAATTAATGAATATTCTTTCCCAACTAGCCCTATTAATTGTCTTTTTCTTTTCTATCATGACTTGTTCTTCAAAATCCCTGACAATACTTCTTTCCTCTACAACAACAGTCAGAAAACCCAAATTGCTTTCATTTCTGCAATGATATCATTCTAAATGATATTCTTAGCCTGTATTAGGGATATATTTCCCTTCAATTTTTCCTTGATATTTTTAATCTCAGCATCAGTAGTCTGGAAGTCTATTATGTATTTACTAACTTCTCCCTCTTTGGCTTGTATGATATTTGTTGTTGTTTCCAAATTAGCTTGTGCCTTTTTTCGATCTCTCTCTGCCATCTGAAATTCGATGGTTAATTGAGATATTTTTGCTAATGGATCTTCATTACCTGATGCAAAAAAAAAGTACAAGTATGAGATTCAATGTGATTCTGCAATGACCATGCAATTTGCATTAATTTGGTGATTTCTTCTTCCTTTTGCAAGAGCTTCTGAAGAAGTTTCTCTTTCTCATTTTCTATCTCTGCAACCTCTGTTTCCATGGAGTGTTCTCCTGTAGTCAATTTCAAATTTTTCTTCAGCATAGAGATTTCTGATTCAACACTTTGCAAAAGCTTCTATACAGCAGACCTGTCATTGGGATCTACCCCAATATTTACAATAATATTTTTGAGTTCTTCATTCTGGATTGTCAAAGCCCTGGAATTTTATTTCTCTAACTTCCATTGCTTGGTAACTTTTCCAAGCATGTTTTCAGCCTTGAGTGCCATTACATTGGTTTTAGTCAAGTCATTTACAATCAGCTGACTTGTTTGCATATGTAGATTTAATTTTTCAAGCAATGGAATTTTCTTTACATCTACAGTTAGATTAAAAGTATTAAAATTATTGGATGAACCAATAGACATATCAGAGGGATGTGAAAGGGCGGTCTTAAATTGATCCTTTTCAAGATCCATTGCAGTTAGTAGTCTTGTCTGCTCTAGGGTTATCTGGTACTCAGCTTGAGCTTCCATGCTTGCCTTCATTTTTTGATTTCTTTCTGCAATCTGAGCAAACTTCAATTTAATTAAGGGCACTTGTTCCTGAGTGCTTTCATGTATTTTTGGTGAAGCAAGGAAATTTTTCTCATCTCCCAATTGTAATGAGAAACCAGGTTGAGCATCTACAAAATCCTCACCGAGCTTTGTCCTCTTTTCAGTCCTCTATTCTTCATCCTCTGAATCAATCATTGCTTCTTTGCCTCTCTTATTTGACTTATTTGATATGATAGGAGTCTGTACATTTGAGCTCACTGAACTTGCAAAATCTTTACTTTCCATTTTTTCTATATCAGGTCTGCTTTCATGAATGAATGTTGAATACCCATTTTCAATTCTCCTATTGGAAATCACACTGTGAGGGTCAGAAGCCCACTTCTCTCCTAACAATAGGTGCATTTCATCTAACACCTTAGTAGCTTCATCAATTTCTTGTCTCATATAAAAGGACCAACAGTCATTGGAAACTTAAACATATGACCTTTCTTCATAGGCACAAAATGTATGTGATCCACGTTTAAACTTTGCCTAATAAACTCCAAAGCGAATAATCTCATAGGCACAAATATAGGAAGCTTATAAGGCTCTACACCAACTCCATAAAGCCTAATTTCATAATAGTCTTCAAAGACAAACCAATCACCAAACTTACAGTTTGCACTCAACTACAAGAACTCTTGAGCTTTTGGCAGAAAGCAGGGGGGAGTAATTCCATTCAAAATATTATATGCAGTAGACATGAAATGACTAGTAAAATCAAACAAACCGCCCTCATTATGTTCTTTCCTCAATATGTCTGTCCAGAATATTACTGATTGCCTATTCTTATTCATATCCATTATATTTAACCCTAGATGCATGAATTCTTCTACATTTTGATATAAAAAAAAAGTAAATAACAAGAGAAGGAAACCTGAATGAACTCATCAGTGATAAGTTCATGAGCTGAGAGTTGACAGCTTCTTTCCAATAAGATGTAATATCCAGCACCACTCCTGGCTTCATCATCAAGGCGAACATTCCCAAAATTGATTTTTCCACTATATTGTCATCATCCTTTCCCAAAATCTTTGCAATGCTTCTCAGCACTGGTCTAACTTCTATATCAAAAACCTCCATGGGAAATTATTTATTATCAAGTGCAAACTATTTTGTATATGGCTTCAGAAAAAATATGAATTGGTTGAACTCTTGACCTACAAGACTATCATAATGCACCATCAAAGAATCATCAGTGAATTGGACATACAACTCTAACTCAGGGTAACACAGAGCTTGACTAATTAATTGGGTTGAGACTTGCAGAACATTTTCCCCTTTACAATTCATTACAAAACATTTCCCAGGGTACATAATAGACACTAGCCAATACACAAATTCAGGAAAAAGGTGTGTTATTGGGATGCATGCAGAAAACACACCAGTTTTAACCATGGCGGTGTAAATTGGAGAATATTTATCATTTAGGCTGACCTAATGGTAAAATGAAAGGTGGTCTAGAGAACAAATGATATCTTGGATGTCCCTCTAAGTGTCCATGAGAGGAATGTGACTGGAAGAACCTGAAAGGGATGGACACTTGGCCATAGTTTAGCTTGGGGTGACAGACAATTGACAAGGTGGCAGACAGCAGAGAAAGACATGGCGCAGACACAACTTCAAACACAACTAAAAATAATAACCTTAGAAAAATGAAAATTCTTCTTAAATAGGTGGCGCGGGCTTAAGAATTAAATGTTGATGAGATGCGCCAAAAGACCGTTAAAAGTACTCCGACTTGGACCGCATCTGTCAACAGCTAGCTGCATATGTCACTGCGGGAGGTATCAAGGTACAGAGAGCTCGTTAAGTTCATGCCCCCGTAGTGAATCTCGACTGCTGATCAGGATCGGCCCTGCAGTCAACTGGGTCAACTGCAGAGGCACCCTCCTCATTAACCCTCATGCTGAAAGTGCCTGCGGGTTGACACTTTTATTCCCTGTTTGATAAATCGTCGGATCCTGCTCCATAATATGCTTGCTTTTTAATCTGTGCATTGGGAACCGCTTCCACAAAGCTTAAAGTATCAAATTTAAACTTTAATGCAACAAATATTACATTTTTATGCCAAAGTATATGAATCTTTATACTTTAACATATATTTTGAAAATTTTCTATTTTTTTGTATTTTTTTTAAATTAAAATTAAAGGACATTGCAAATGAGCCACAACAGGAACTATGAAACTCCCCTGGATACTAATCCATCAGGTACAACTATGAGCGCACCTATCACATGATTAACTATCTCCAAAGTACCTATTGAGCCTCTTCCAAGAACAGTCAAAGGACCAACCAGGCGCGTAGGACAACATTCCAAAGTTTCTCATAGCTATAGTATAGTGGATGACTTGGCTCAATCTCCAGCAGCCATGTCAGTATTGGAAGTCCTGCAATCATGCCCAACACAATAGAAGGCAAGCCCTAGGATTCCTTCTCTAGTAGCTTTCCAGATACCAGTTTCAGTTCATAATATCACCATACGCTGATGCATTGTGGATGAAGGAGCATCCACGTGTATCATGTCCAAATCAGTTTGGAAAAAGTTAGGATCACCTGAATTGAAACCATCTGAAATCATGCTTAGAGCATATGACAAGCGCCCATAAGCCCCCGTTGGTCTTTATCAAAATTTCCCAGTAAACCTGGCCGGAAAAATAGTTCTTATAGACATTGAGGTCTTAGATGCACAACTAGACTACAATATACTACTCGGGTGGAGTTACATGTATTCCATGACCAAAATCGTATCCTGTGTCTTTAGGGTGATGATGCTCCCTCACTTACTATGACAAGAAACCCATGACTGCTCTAGATTTCGTACTACCATATGTAGATACAACCACGGAACCACTCTCAAAGTATAGAGAGTTTGGCCCAGGAAACCATCATCTATCCTAGGCTCATTCCTAGGATATCCCCCTATTTTACCAGGGGAATCCCCTGAGAGCACGAAGGCACCGATGTGCATGGTGAGCTCATCGAACACCAAAACTATCCCAAAAGCAAAAACCAGTATTATGGATGCCCAAGCCATAGGTACGACATTCCTACCATACGTCATTTCACAGACCCCATTTTTTTTATCCCTCGCCTAGTTTTGTATCAAAATAGGTCATGGAAACTATGACATTTCCAAATATGGCTTTCACAATAACTGTGTGGTAATTGGTCCCTCCATCCATGCTAGAAAGCCCAGGCATTGCCTCTATAAGGATGACCCCTATTTCCCCCCAATAGGTTATAGCAGTTAAAGAAACACTTGTAGTGGTGCCAGCTGGCACAACCTAGAGGAATTAAAAAAAAAGGAGAAAAACTAGAAACCCCCATGTTACCTAGGGAATTATAACCTTGTACATTGTGTAATATCATAGATCATCCTACTAATATTTTCCCGGAATTAGAAGAATTAAAACCTATACTACATACCGGAAGAAATGTCACGACCTTAGAGACCCAGAAAAAGGAACAGATCACGAAAAACCAATGGAAATCATTGTGCACCAATCATGTGTGTGCCATATGAGACCATTATGGTCACTACACCCATCATCTCCCAGATATTTCTTGATATAGGGATGCATTGAAAGCCCTCAAACAATCTAATCTTGAGGACCCCTCCACTGAATCTGTACAAATTAAATTAGACAAGTCCAAAATTATATTGTATGTACCATAAGAACCTGCGTCATGCTCGTTCTCATCCAACCCAATGGCTCAAAGAAGGAAAATAGAGACCACAACACATGTCCCAATTTTCGCATTGTGCGATGAACCTGATCACTTGATCATACAGTGCCCCGAATTAAGGGCTTTTAACCATTGGTACCTAATACCACACATTGCTCAAAGAAAATTATTGTGACATAGAAGACACACATGTCGCATCTATCATAGAAACCATCATTTGTGTCGTTTCCCCAACCTCCATTGTCTCTGATCAATGTTTGATTTTATGTGACGTTTTATCACTAAAAATCCAGATTTAGCAAACTAAGACACAGAATCCACGGAAAACACTACAACTCAATGGAATGAAGTGACAAGGACCATATTATATATATCAGAGGAGATAAAATCACCATAACAACCACCTCTCCCCCGTAACCATCCTCAGCCTCGAGCCCAGCTCGGTGCACTCTGTGAAGAATGGGATCATTTCATCACTGATTGTGCAGCTCTAGAGTTGTTTCAAAGATGGTACCTGATCAACCCACGTACTTTAGACCAGAATGACTCGACCAATATTCTTTCTGGGTGTGTCAAGGTAACCCCCAGCTTCTTTGATGTTCCTACATTCCCCATTTCCATTTGGAATTAGTATCTCTACGTCGGGCCATAGCCAATCTTTCCAACTTGGACAAATTGGATACAGATTCTGTAGAAATTTCCACAACCCAAGAGAATGAAGCAACTAGGTCCATCCTCTTCATATCTGAGGAAAAGAGGCCACCAAAGGGGAAGATTCCACTACAAGGAAAATACCCTCTAGCGTAGGTTATAAAGGAGGTTTTTAGTGTTATAAAATTGGCCAAAATTGTAAAAAAACATTTTCTACAACATCCGTTTTCGATAATGGAGATTTTGGTGGAGCTTCTAACGAAATTTCAACACAACTAAAAAAACTGGGCAGGCGGAGGTTACTACAGATATTTTTTTTCATCAGTGCGCTACTTAGGTGTCAACGCACCGGTGCGTGTCATCTAGATGGTAGGCCTAGGGTGGTCGAAGGTGAATGCACTGGGCTGTAAAGGTATAAACCTACACTGGGCACACTGTAGGTGATACAACACACCGAGCCGTTCTAATTGGTATTGGGATTTGTGTGGTGCCCATAGGTCGTATCAATGCACTGGTTTGTAGTACTATAGAAATGCACAGGTGCACAGTATCACACAAATGCACCAATTGTTCTAATTCGTTGGTATTTGTGCGGTGTCCATGGGTCGTACAAATGCATCGGTGAGTAGTCTCACATAAACGCATCAGTGCACAGTATTGCACAAATGCACCAATTGTTCAAATTCGTATTGGTATTTGTGTAGTGCCCATAGGTCATACAAACACACCGGTGAGTAGTCTCACATAAACGCACCGAGGCGTATTATCGCACAAACGCACCAAGAGTTATAATTTGTATTGGTATTTGTGTGGTGCCCATAGGTCGTAGAAACACACCGGTGTGTTGTATCATACAAACGCACCGGTTTACAGTAACTGACACGCACCAGTGTTTATTTTTTATTTTTTAGAAACATCGACCTGTGACAGTGCAATAATTGTGATTTTTTTAAATTCATTATTCATCAAAAGTCAACAAATATCTTATAACAGTATTAATATTAATTAAATTTTTATTAATGCATTTGAATGTGATGTTTGGATTAATTTGTTATATCTTATCATAATTATTGTGAATTTTTTAAATTCATTATTCATCAAAAGACGACACATATCTTATAACAGTATTCATATCAATTAAATTTTTATTAGTGCATTTGACTGTGATGTTTGGATTAATTTTTTATATCATATCATCAGATTTCACATCTCTTCATTATAATTTTTAATCATCCATAAATTTAATCAGTGGTGTTACATTTCACAGTGACAATGAAGAACGCAATAGAATAAATTAAAACATATTTTATTATATATATATATATATGAATAAGATAGTCTTTATTATGCCAAAATGGACAAACTTATCGCATCTCTTTGTCTTTCAATTGGGACACTATGTCCACTACATTAAACAAAATGTCCGATTTCGTCGCATAAATATCAAAAAAATACAATGCCTTGCTTTGATATCCAAACATAATGATCATCATTCTTCGCTTGAATTGTTGTCATTGCTCAAGCTACTTCCATGAATTGGGTTATTTGAAGAATGTTTTTCTCACGGTGTTGATTGCTTTCTTCTTTTTCACCTTCCATCTACAAACATAAAAATAAACTATAATGAGTGTATATACATTGGTGAGAATAATGAAAATTTCAATATTAAATAATATAGATCATTAAAAATCGAAAAGAAATGACGTACCATAGCAACAATTGACTCATAAACTATACAAATTCTTTCAAAACCTAATTTCATGCCATCTTTCAAGATTTCATCTTTTGGCGCAGTTACATACTTTGTATCCTGCAAGTTTTATACCCCATAACAAATCATATATTTAATATAAAATATTTTTTTGTTCTATTAATTATAGACGGAGCTAAGTAAAACAAGATCAATAGATGCTTACAAATTCCACAATTAATTTTTGATATGCCAATATATACTCACAACCCATATTTAACCCAATGTCAATTAATTCGTTTGATGGTTCCTCTTTGTATGTTAGCACCTGTTTGAAGACATTCAATGATGATTGTTATAAAACAACTTAAAATACACAAAAATGAAATCTAGTTAAGTTGTTATAAGGAAGTAACAATTACTCACAAACTTAGATATCAACCATTTTCTTCCTTGTCGTCCTATTTTATGTGTTGAATGGGTTCCATTTTCTTTTCTTTTCTACAAGAAAATACTTGAAAATTAATATTTAAGGCTAAATTGTTTATTTATTGTACTTGATCATTGAAAAAATCAATGATTACATATTACATTTGAAGCATGTTGTTGTTGAGATGGCTCCTCTTGTGATGCAATTTTGTCCATTTCTTTGACCATCTCCTTGTACACCTTTTTGGACATTCCTATTGGCATATTTTTTTATATCAGCTCTTTCATTTTTTGAGTTTTCATAATCTTCCTGAAAATGTAATATGACAATAAAATATTTAATTTTTATATTGATATATGAAAAGTAAAAATAACAAAAGTGATATTTATAAATGATATATTTATAAATAATTTTAGAAAAACATTTAAAAGAATATTACTTTTTCATTCCTTATTTTTTGTTGTTGTACGTTTTTGCTATTAAAAGTCTGACATGTCTCATTGACCAATTCTCTAGAAACTCTTCTTGTAGTTTAGATAAAATTTGGTTCTTGTAACCATTGGATCGATTTTTGTATTGTAAGTGGAAAGAACATCTATACATTCATTCCACTAGATCCCTCAAACTTTTGTAAAAGTTTTTCCCCCTTTTGTTAACCTCCAGTACCACTCCAGATGAGCTAAGGAGCAATTCATTTTCATTTGCATGTTCTATTTTTTTCTTTTCGTATAACAACATTCCTTTTCTGAGTTGTTGGTCCCTGTAAAACATTAAACATATAATTTGAATTAATATATTGTTTGAAACACATTAACTAATAATTTTCAGTATATTATTAATGAAAATTAAAAAAATAAACTCATATTGGATCGATAGTATTTTTTCATTCACCTTATTCATCCTTTTGAAATTTTTCCATCAATCATTTACACTCTTCTAGTCCTAGATCAAAATAATCTTATCGAAATTCGTCATTTTGTGGCTCTGCATGATACATATTAAACAATACATATTAGTTAAACTTACATATAGTTCAAAAATAATATTTCTTGTAAATAATTTACAAAGAACTTGCCTTTTTTTCTTTTCTTGATGTGTTATCAGTATTTTTGTTACTTGATCTCTTGTCAACCATTTCTTTATCAATATGAAACTTGTACCATATCATTCATTAATATATTTTATAAATAAATCATCAAATTTTTTGGTAAAAAAGAATATCAATTAACTGGTGCGCTTTTCATGGTGTACGCATCGACATCAATGCGTCGTGTTCTTATAAACGCACCGCAAAAATAGTATAAAACACCGTACGGTGCTCTATGTCAAAAAGGTTCGAACACCAGTGCATTATATGTTAACCACCGCACCGATTAACACAGACAAAATAATAAAAAATCGTCTAGTGTTAGTTTTTGTAGCATATGGTGTCGTGGAGGGGGCGGTTTGGCCTATTATTATAAAAGCCCCGCACAAACAGGGGACCACCGTACAGTGCTCTCTGTCAACAAGGAGACCTTGTGCATCATATGTTACATGGTGCACCGATTAACACAAAATTAAAAATTATTTTTTCAAAACAGCACATGCGTGATGTGCTATAATGAAATAGCGCACTGGTGCCCTATTTTACATATGGTGCACGGATTTTTTATTTTTTTTAATGTTTTTAAATTTTTTATCAAACAGTATGTGCACAGTGCACTATGATAATCCAGCGTACCGGTGCGCTAGGTTACGTAGGGCGCACCAGTGCGCTAGGTTATGCAGGGCGCACCAATTAAAATAATTTAGTTTTTTAAAATTTCACTTTAGGGACGACATGGATTGGATCTGATTATGCAAGTTATCCCATGGGTTAAATGTCATAGGCCTATATATATAGCAACACAAACCCTATAAATCTAAAATGAAAAGCCCTAATTCTGAAATCACAGAAACAAGAAGAAGCAGGGGAAGAAACAAAAAGAATGAAGGGTTTAGGCTAAAATGGATTAATTTTTTTATTTTTTTTGAAGATGAACAGCAAATTTAAATTTTTTACTTAATGCGTAAAAAATACTACAGAAAATGTAAAAAAAAACAATAAAATTTAATCACGAGATCGTTTGAAATTCTATGCTACAGGGTTTGAATCACCAGAGGTTTGGAATTCTGATTGTATGAATAGTTCTGTTCGAGTGCATTTCGCTGCTCCACAGTGCTCTCCTGCTCTCTTGCTCTAGGTATGTCTCGTGCAAATCTCTGTCTAAATTTTTTTGCAAAAATAGTGAAATAATGAAAAGTGTTTAGTATTTAAATAATTGTTTTATGAAATTATATTTTCAAAAATATTTTTCCACCCACTGGTCAATTTGTCGTTTTTTTTCATGTAAAAAAAATAAAGTTGTGTTTTTTTTTTGCAACTTTTTGTCACTGGTGCTTCAATTAATGACACTGCACTGGTGCATCAGTTAATAACACGGCACCGGTGCGAAGTAACTAAAATGCACTAGTGCAGTTATCTGTACATAAGCACCGATAACAATAAGCCCATTTTTAAGGCACCGAAATTAATTTTAGGTGTGTGCACTAAATTTATTGTTTATTTTGCTCAACAAGGAGAAAATATCATAATTATATCAAATGGATAATTCTTCAAAGTATAGCTCGTTCCATAATATTTCTCAAATTCCATCGCGGAGTTCTCCCTATCCATCTCAAGACTTAATATTTACTTCAAATTTTATTTATATTTTCATTATCTAATTGAATTTATGTTTTTTATCCATGTCAATCAGCTTAATAAAATTTATAATGTATACAAATTTCCTGGTTCATGCAGATTTAGAATTGAGTTCAGATGCACAAAATATTCAAACAACCCCAAAACATCGGAAGCTCTTTTAATGAGCAGCATAACGCAAGGTGCATTTGGTAGATGAAAATGGACAGCCGCTTCACCTTGCCAATTTTAACAATATTGCATCTTCTAGCCACAATCCCGAGACAATGATGGTAATAATAATTGTTTGGTATATTAATGTAATTAGGTCAACATCAAACAAATTAATCATGCATTATCAATGTTCTTACTAATTGATATCATAGATTTTGTACTAATCGTGTTCAAATATATTTTTTGAAATTATTAGGATTCTAGTGGTGATGAGCGACCTACCTACCATCTTCTGTTGCACCCCACGACAATGTCAAATCGAGAGAAGGCTTAATTAAGAGAAAAAATGGGAGAGGAATGATACCAAAAATGGTTGAATCAACCATTGATTCAATTCTTGCTACGCCCAGATTCACCGATTAGGAATGACTACAGCAATAGTAGTTCTTCACAAGCTAGCAATGGAGGTAATCAAATAGAAGTTGGCATGGATGATTATTTAAGGGATATGATTGCCATGGAGACAATGTTGTTAGATGCATTCCAAAACAATGATCAGCTAGGGGATGATGCTCATATCATTGATGTTAGAGTCCTATAATTTACAATATCACAAGGTGACTAAGTATTGCTTATGTTGTTTTACTGAAAATAATATTCCATGGCTATCATTTATTTTCGAAGAAATAAAGGGAACTCTTGATTGTAAAAAGATTCAAAGGGATCATTCTACCTTTTCTGTTCAGTAGAAGGCAGGAAGTGTTGTTGATAAGGTCTAAAGGGAATCAGACTTCATTTCTGCCCTCATTCCATTTCATTCACCCTCTTTTCCCCTCATTTTCTCCATGTTCTAAATTTTTAAACCATAAACGAACCCACCCCACCATTTATACTTTTTCCTTTTCATTTTTTCTTAAGGTATTTCCCTTCTATTTTCATTATCATACACCCAAATCGCTTTTCACATTGGCCAAATCGCAATTTTTTTCATTACTTTATCCTAAAAACCTTTCAAAATGCAATTTGCAATGAAGTGGGGCCCATCCGCCCTCCATATATTACCAAATATGAATGTAAAACTTTGTTTTATGCATTTTCCTTACCTTCCGCCTTTTCGTATTTTCCCCCATTTTGCGTGTCGCATGGCGCACTCTGCACCGTTTATAACTTCACTGTAAGCGCACGTCGTTTTAAGTTTTTCGCAATGCGATGCGATCGCATTCGCACATCACAATTTTCAAAGTATTTCCACTGGAGATAGTTGTTAAAAATTCCGACGTGTAATGTGCAATGCGGTGGGACCCGATCGCAAATCGCAAAGGATAAAAGATGACGCGATGGAAAATGGTAAGAACGGTGAAATGTGAAGTACTATATCAGAGCAAATGCGATGTATTCCATAACCAAGACTTAAGCATTTTCAGGAATGGGTGAACAAATTTTTACATTGTTTTGTGTGCAAAATAGGTCGATTCTAGCATTTATGCAGATATTTAATAGCAGGGACTAAAGGGGCAGCAAAGCACATCAACACCAGCATCAATAAATGAAAGTAGCCAGTGTTGCACCAAACTTAATTACCCAACGCTGGTCTTTTGTAAATCAACACCATATGTCAGAGCCATCAAAGCATTTAGATCCATAAAGAGTTGCTCAAATTAATTTTACAGGAAATATGTTTTTAGAGATATTTTTCTCAAGACTTGTGTGGCCATGCTTGTTTAACTCCAACTGTTTTGTAATAAATGAAGTTTGACCCAAGTATATTAGGGCAACCAACTCAATTTTTAGTTAAATACTGCTCGAATTTTCATTGTCAAGGGTGAAGGTTCGAACCTTGTTAGACTTTGCGTTGTAAAAGATCATTGTATTGGAGCATTGTAACTGTTTTGAGCTGGGCATCAATAATAAAGAGATCGTTCACAGGATTCATGAGCTATGTCAATGGTGATTTTCTTTCCTTTGTGTTAATTTTTTCCTCTGTATTTTCATGATGTGCATTTGTTTTTTCTTATTACAAAACAGAAGTTTTAGTTTAATATTTCCTGAGAGAGCACCTTAATTCAGTCTATTTTTGTTATCTTAATGTTTCCCTCTGAAGTATAGTTAAAGAATTCTTAAATTCTCTTTAGCTATTACTGAACACACTGCTTTCTTTCATCTCATATTCATATTGCTCGTAAGATCCAGTCTGCATAGTTAGCTTTCCCTGTGAATTCCCCTTGAAAATTTTGATGCACAATTCAACCTCTTATGACTCCAGAGCCCAATGGATTATGTTTCACAGCTTTGTCTGTCCGACCAACCAACCAATCAAAACCAACAGTTCTCATAATCTCGATAACTAGCCTAATATCAGCAATCATAAACATCAAGCTAAATCATAAATCATAAAGAACAGAGATAGCCCTCTCTGAGTCTAGGAAGGCTAGGTCTTGGACTCCAAAGTGGTTTGATGTTTTCCTCTATCATTTGTTCTTGCCAATCTTACAAATTACGGAGAGAATAATAGCTGACACCTTTTTCGAAAGCCTTAAATTTTCTTCCACCACCCCTCTCTTTGGACCTGGAATTCATTCAAATTCTACCCAGTTGGGGACAACGGTGTTATTGTACAACTCGAAACCATTGGCTTATCGAATGCATGTTTCTCGGAAATTTTGAGTTAAGTTACCATAAATTCCTCCCTTATATAAATTTGAGAAATATAATCACATAATGAACATTACAAATGGTCAATTTTATGAACGTTAATAATTATATCGGCATTAATGTACATTTAATATTTTCCATGATCACCAACTACAGGTTATTGAAAGATAAGGTTCTTTCGAGTGATAATGTCTTGCCTGGTAGCTGCAAAGAGGCAAAGAAATTGTTGAAAATGTTGGGTGTTGAGTACATATCATATCATGCATGTCCAAATTCTTGTATTATATATAGAGGAGAATATGCAAACAAAGAGATATGTCCAAAATGTGGGCATGATAGGTATGATAAATCAAAAAAGAAGGGTAAATCATGTGGGCCTCATTTTAAGATATTAAGGCACATGCCTATAATCCCAAGGATTCAAAGGCTCTTTTGTTGTAAATAATTAGATATGTTGCAGGGATGGCATGCCTCACACAGAAGTGAGTTGGGAGTTATGTGAATCCCAACTGATTCAATAGCCATGAAGCATATAGAGGATACATGCTGAAATATTCAAGGATGGAGTACGAATTCTATGACTCAGCATAGCCATAGATGGCATCAACCCATATTCCCTCTAGAACACCAACTATTATGTTTGGCCTATAGTAGTGATCAATAACAATATCCCCCCATGTTTTTCCGTGAAGAATGAACATCTTATGTTGGCTCTCATAATCCCTGGTAGAAGACAAGTGAATAATATGGATGTCTACTTACAACCATTGGTAGATGAATTGAAGGAATTATGGGATGGGATAAATGTATACGATGTATCAAGACCCATCGCAGCAGATAGGAGCTTTACATTGTATGGCATATGTGCTTACACGACACATGATTATCCAGGCTTAGGAATTTTCTCTAGTAAGTTACATGTTAATTGATTTTTTATATACGTAACAATATTCTTTCACATATTAGTTATTAATTCATTGTAATTCTTTTGATCTTCATGATATTCTTTAATGTTCCATGCATATAAAGTGTATACAATAATCTCGCAGGTCTTGTAACAAAAGGGTATTTTGGATGTAAATGTTGTGGACCTTCTCTTAAATCTAGATGGTCCAACGACCTAAGAAAGCCAGTGTATGACTACTCCAGGGTATTCCTCCCAGAAGAAAAACCTTACAGAAGAGTAGCATCTGATTTCAATGGTAAACGAGAGAGAACCCAAAGGCCTCCAATAACGATGTCAATTGAATGGCTTAGATCATATGAGAGAGAGAAGGAGAAGGAGTTCATAGAAATGTTTGATTCAAATGGGAGCCTATGTTCGATGATCCAGAATTCTTCGACACCTATGTTGAGTAATTTCCCATTGGGATGAAAAGGAAATCTATATTTTATAACCTCCCATATTGGAAGCATCTTAATACTACCCACTTGTTAGATCCCATGTATATATTTAAAAATGTTTCATCTTCTTTATGGAGGCACATGTCATCGAAACGAAGTGACACATTCGATGTTAGGAAAGATCTTATTACTTCAAAAAAAAAAAAAAACATTGGCCAAGACGATTAGAAAGTACAAGATCAGAGGCAGGCTTTGGTCCCTTTAATTCATGGTATTTCAAAGAAGGTGATGTCCCATGGATTTTTAAAAATATGATCTTTCTTTTGCAATGGAAGTTATAATGGGTGTGAGGGTGCTATCTTCATACGGGTCTTCACTACAGCGATGCTTCACCGTGGATGACCATTTTTCAGGGTTGAAATCGCATGACCATTTGAATCTTCTAAGAGTACGTATAATGTCAAAAGCATGATTTTATTATTTGTTATATTAATAAATTTTATCCCATGCAGGGATCATAAACATAACTAATTTTGTATATTATTGCACGTGTTTATAGCTTTTCAGTGTCATTATCCTTTTTTCGTGCATGGGTGTGTGAAACATGAATTCCCTCAAGACCTAGGACATTCCATATGTAAATTATTTGCATTTGTATGTTGGATCACATCAAAGGATATTCGTGTGGCTAGCATTCCACGGTGGCGTCAAGAGATAGTTGATATTGTTTGTATGTTTGAGAAAGAACTACTGACGAGTTTCATGGACTTGTAGGGTCATCTTCTAATCCACCTAGTAGATGAGGTGGAATTAGTTTGGGTGGTTTCTTGTCGTTGGATGTTCTTCTTAGAGAGGTACATGAAGAAATTGAAAGGTTTTGTTCGACAAAGGGCAAAACCCGAGGGGTCTATGGCAAAGCGGTACATATCATATGAGTATTTTTATTATGCCAGTGAGTACATCAAGAAAATTGACAACAGACCAGGTGCAGTGATTTGGGACGATGAAAGGGATAAAGACAAAAAATAAGGGGAGTTTCTCCAAACGAATGGAAAAAAGCGCTTGATAAAGAGTAAGCGACTTATAATTTTTCAAATTTACACAAAGTAAATGTTCATGTTGAACTTCGATATAATGTATATTTTGATCTCTATGTACTATATCATGTCGATTTGATTTCATCAACGAATGCAGAAATTGAAGCAATCAATAAATTCATTCTTTACAATTCCGAAGTGACACAACCATGGGTCGCATTACACGAACAAAAGAGGATTAAATGGGATAGTGACAATAAATAATTCAGACGGTTGAATGGTAGAAGTGTGCCTTATCCCGATCATTTAAAATAAAATATGCTAAAAATATTCCCCAACAGTTGGGTTGTTGACCAAGTCAGAGAGAAATACGGGTCAACTGGTCATTACCCGCGTGCTGAAGAGGATGCGCTAAATGTTGGGATTGGGTGCAGCAACTCGGTAATAATCTATTTAATTTATATGTACATTTGAAACTTAATAATGCACCTTTCAAATGTAATTACATCTATATTTCATATTTTAACTGTATAAGACACATGACACTATGATTTTTTAACTTTTCTATAGGTGCATTTGTTCCCATCTATGTGGGCATATGGACACCATTTTTGCACAGAAAATCCCGATGATGGACACAAGACTGTGGAATGGAATTTGAGTTCGATCAATCTAGTCGATCTAGCCACTGTGATCAAAACCTAGTATGAGGGACGTTAGGTTACGTCAGAAAGATACAAGAGATCATTGAAGTGGATTTCTCTTCTTTCAATGTGTTATTTTTAGGTGCAAGTGGTGGGACACATTTGATCATAATAATGTAAAGGAAGATCGTGATAGCAGGCTGATATGTATCAACTCTAGAAAGATGTAGGATGAAGCTAAGGAGCCTTATGTTTTCCCCAAACACTGCAACCAGGTGTTTTTTTACCCAGATGTTTTCGATAGGGATTGGCGGTTCGTATTGAGACATGACCCTAGATCAAAACATATTTTTGAGAACAATAGTGATATCATGCCATGCAAGCTGGCAGATAATGAGGGTGATCATGAGAACCGAGAGTGACATGGTACATGTGTTATTTCACCAATATTTATACTTTTTAAGATGGGTTTTTATAAAGAAGAGGACTTAATTACCTTATAACTTATAAGACCCTTTTTTTCGAAACATTATAATATGTATTTTGAATTAATTGTAATTTGCATTTTGTTAATGTTAAAATCAATATTTCACTTAATAATTTTCAATTATGTTGACCTCAAAAACAATGGCGTACTGTATAAAAATTTTTTTTTTGGTATGTAAGATCATAATAAAATAATGATAATTCTAAAGTACATGAATTTATTTGCATTATTTTCTAAACTTTATTATGTTACAAAAATTCATATTATTATAGATTTATTATTTTACAATTATTTACAAATTTACAAATTTAAACATTTTAATAAATCATTTCACATTAATACAATTAAAATTTTACAAATATTTTACATACAATTACAATTACAATTATAATTTTACAATTACAATTACAATTTTATAATTTTACATACAATTACAATTAAAATTAAAATTTAACAATTACAATCATTTCACAGTAATACAATTAAAATTTTACAAATATTTTACATACAATTAGAATTACAATTCCAATTACAATTTTACAATTACAATTTTAGAATTTTACATGCAATTACAATTACAATTTTAGAATTTAACATAAAATTTACAATTACAATTACAATTTTACATATATACCATTACAATTACAATTTTATAATTTTACATACAATTACAATTTTAGAATTTTATATACAATTACAAGTTTACAATTTTACATATATGAAATTACAATTACAATCATTTCACAATAAATTAAATATTACAATTACAATTAAAATTTTACAAATATTTTACATACAATTACAATTTTAGAATTTTACATACAATTAGAATTATGATTACAATTTTACAATTTGTCATATATACAATTATAATTAAAATTACAATTACAATCATTTCACAATAAATTAAATATTACAATTACAATTAAAATTTTACAAATATTTACATACAAATACAATTACAAATTCTAGAATTTTACATATAATTAGAATTATAGTTCACCATAATTTTTAATATACAATTACAATTAAAATCAAAATTACAATCATTTCACAATAAATTAAATATTACAATTACAATTACAATTTTACAAATATTTTACATACAATTAAAATTAAAATTTCAATTACAATCATGACATAATATTTAATAAATATCATGATCATTTAATATTAAATTAAATAAACATCACGATCATGATAACCATTGTACAAACATCATATTCGATGAAAAAACACATTCAAATTCGCTAACATCATCTAATCATCGTGATCATGTTCATCTAGCAAAACACAAATAACATTGTATAACATCATCACATGTTGGCTTTAGGGGTCTTGACCCAGGTTCAGTTTTAAGGTTTGCCAACAAACCCATGTACTACTGGCCCTTTTGGAAATGGCTTGCTTGCGCAAGTCAAGGTCTCACCCAAAGTAGTATGGGGGGATGCTAGAACTAGGTTTCCGCACCCTGAGAGAGAAAGTTAATTAAAGTGGGTCCCTTCATATCTAACAAACCCACGCAGGAGAATCCCTACTACATAAACTCTTAACATTATATGGGCAGAGCACAGATCATAAATAACATGTAACTTGAGCAATGTATTTAAACCAGATCTAGGCATTCATATTATGACATCCACGTGTGCATCAATACATAATCAATATTGAGTGAGAAAATATCATAAGCGTAGCTGACAATCATAACACAGAAACACTTAAATATCACCAAACAACTGTCTCATTCATTCATATCCAAATCTGACTTATAGACTCTGTCTACCAGCTCGCACACACAACCAGTAGGCTCCACACACAATAGGACTCAAGGTCTCCACGCACATAGCCAGCAGGAGCACTTACCCAGAAAATTGACACAAAATATCCACAAGTTCGTATCCAAGCTTAATCACCACTTAGCCTTTTCCTAGACTCGATTTATCTATTTATTTATAACATATTATGTTGTGTTATTCTATGGTCCACAAAACATTGTTTGTGGACTCCTGGTCTACCCTTTGACCCTTTACAATTCATCGGGGGCTTTGACCCACCCAAAGCCCCTACGCTAGACTAAATATTACAAAATATTACAAAATCGGACCAAAAATGTGGTTAGGGGACCTCGCTCCAACAAGCCCCCAACACAATCTTGTGACTCATCCCGAGTTACAGCGTCAGCAGGGTCTTCATCATTTCTTGGAGCTTCTCAATAGCGGAAACCAATGGAGGCAGAACACCTATGCTCTGTGCGGCTACATTCTGCGCAATATCAACCAAATTTTGTGAATTTGGTCCTTTCGTAGCCGCAGTGACACTCTCCAAGTTCTGATTCAACTGTTTCAAGGCCCCCTTTAACTCCTGCGAAAGCTTGAGAGCTTCATTAGCCCAAGGCATCAGATGGTCGTTGAGTACCTACTTCTTGTGCCAAAGCCCCACAATTTCACTACTAAGCATGTGGTTGGTATGAATTCGCACTAGGCGTTGCACTGGGACAAGGGTTGTCATAGTAGCTTCCATATGCTCAAAATATTGCTCTTTTTGGTGCAACTCCTGATCGATTTGGCGAAGGAGGGGATCACGTTGCACCTAGGACCATAACTCCATATCATTCTCAAACAATGTGATGCTCTGATTGATCTGTGTGGTAATACTACTTGTAGCTTCTGTGACGAGCGCGGCCCATTGGGTGCGCACCTCCGGGGGGGTCTGAGGTTGTATCTTGGCCTGTAGCGATGCTATCTGAAGCTCCAAATCGGCCTTAAAAACCTTCACTTCAGTCCACAATGCCTTCAAAGCAGTGACTAAGCCTTCAACCTTGGCCTATGGCACAACAGAGGCAGGAATTACTTTTGGCATATCCTCGCAGAGCCTGTCTATCAACTACTCTAATTCAGCCTTTTATGCGATGGCGAGGATGTGTGCAGCCTAGGCTTCGGCAGCTTTAGTCACAATAGTTTTCTCAGCTTTGCTAAGGTGTTGTTGCACCAGCATTTCTCTGTGCTGAAGTTCCTTGGTGATGGAGGTAAACAACTCATGCAGCTGTGCACCTATCAAGCACCCAACATCGAGGGAAATCGAATAGCATGCACAGACTTGGTCACATAATTCCGCGGGTATCATTGGAAAAGCGGTGCCCCGAAGGGGGAGATCTGATTTTCCATGACAGTGGTCAGGGCTGTAACTGTAGCTGGCTAGCTCGCTTGATTCCGCCTCTCTTGATCCACGCTTGCTTGAAGTGTGTCTACTTTTAGCTGAAGAGAGTGCAGATTGGATTGAAAAGCTTCTACCGTAACCTTGTGTTTTCCTTCTAGAGCAGTCCATCGATCTTTTGATGCAATGGCGATGGCGTCTGCAATTTTCTCTACGTCATCCTCTGTCAATGTCACCTATGTGTCTGCACTAGGCTTAATATCTGTATGCTTCTTCCTAGGCCATTTACGAGGTTCACTGGTGCGTTTGATACCGTGTGGGGATGTCGTATCTTCGCCACCAAGCCCGTCAAGGTCCTAATCCTACTGTGACTCTGGTTTTGTCTACACGATGGTGCCCTTACGGGTGGCGGGGGTCATACATTGCGTCATAGCAGGAACCTCAAATTCCTTCGATGTGGCTGGCGGAATAGTATCCTTTGGGGTTGCGCTTTGGCTGGATGTGCCTGTTGTGGCCGGACCAGATGTCTTGGTGCCAATATTCCACTCTGGTGGCCAATTTGTAATCACTTGGTCAATCTCTGCTTCTATGGCCATATAAGGAAGGTTATACCAAGTTGAATTTATGTGGGCCTGAACCTGCACATTGTGCATGGTAACCTGGAATTTCGCAATATCCTTTTATTTTTTGTAGACCGTGGGTGATAAGCACGGCTAGGAATTAATTTCCGTTGTTAGGGCTCAAACAAATAATACCCAAAATACCTTGTTCTCCTTGACCCACTTGGGATCCTTCAAATCCCAAAGGTTTGAAAACCACGCCCCCTCACACATACCTGGTTCAAGATCGGGTAGTACTACTTCCGCAGGTGCCTCCCATGCAACCAAGTCAATTAACAGCATTAGCCAGGAGTAGAAAAATGCCTTTCCTTGATCATGGGCCTCGCGCACATTGTCCAAAATTCATCGATGAGGTACTGCAACCATTTGAAGAAGACCCCTTTTTAAATTACATAGCCAGGGATAGCCGATGCCTGGCACTTGCACATCAATTTGCATGCAAGAAACAGGGTACCCATGTGCGTCCCTAGATCACTTATTGTGTCTACCTAAAACCCTCTTTGGTTGCGAACAACGTGGTATTTCTCCCGGACGTCGTCAGAAATCTGTTGCTCGTACTTTTTACCAATTCCCTCCTTAGTATTTTTCCCATGCATGGGGAGGTCGATGATTCGGTGAATTAAAGCAGCATCAATCCAGATGCGACCCTGGAACCATAAGAACCCATCATGGACCAGCGCCAGCAGCTGGCGAACAACCAGGTCGGTGATGTTGTAACGAACAAAGTGGTGGATGCACAACAAGTTTAAGATCCTTGAACCTACCAATCCACGTTCCCACGGTATTGTCTCTACCTTCGACACGTTACCAAACATCACCCTTTCAAGATATAATTTTGGAGCCAGTGTAGGGAAGGCGTCTAGATTGCCCAAATCATGATCATTGAATTTAAGGAGGAGGAAGCCTCCGAACATATCACCATGCAGGGGCACTCCCTCTAGGACCATAGACATCTGGAGGTAGGCGCGGATGACATCGACATTCTTGGGCGCATGAATCATTGGCTTGCTTGTCTTAACATATGGCAGCAGCTAGGTTAGCGGAGTCGGATGCAGGGCTTCTTCCATAGTCATCGTAGGGCGCTTTGATGAATCAGGCAAGTGGCCTTTAGGCACAGTCTGGGGAAAATTCACAATCTGAGGGGACGTGCATGGTTTTACCCCATCCCACTTCATCTATTTTTCCTTTCCTTTCTTTGTTCCCTTCACCTTCCCTTTTCCCTTCCTTTTTGCTGGCGTAGACACGACCTCCTCCATTTCAGGGGTTACTTCTAATACCTCTTCAGATCCAACTTCCACTAAAGCCGTGACAGGAAATGACTCAGCCGAGTTTGTAGCAGTCATTCTTGCTCGGAAGATAAACTCAGGGTTTCTACTATCATAAGGGGTAGCTCGCTCAGACATGCGGACGACAACTGTAAAGGATAGACAAAATTCACCGAGGTGCACAAGGCATGAGAGTTTCAGACTGAAAACGAACCCCTTGTGACCGACACCCCTCTTCTTATAACTCGTGATGATGAAAAACAGTTGGATTAGCCTTAATTACAATCTATCATTATGGAAACGGTAAAAAATCCTCTCAGATCGCCACATTAATTGTTAATCACCCGTTTCGTTCTTCGATAAACTCGCTTTTCCACTCCAGAACCCCGCTCCAACGGCTATTTTTTTCCGCCATGTACAACCTTTGTGCCTATGCCGCACCCCTTTGCACCTCCTGCAATGTGCACTATCCTTGAAAAGTCGTCGACCCTGCCTCCTTTCTTTCACCCTAGCGTGCGCAGCATCTAGTACACAGCTACTTCAGCCATATAGTCATTTGGTCGGCACCGAGTTGTCCCTATAGAGTTTCCGACGACTTCCATTAACATACCTCTGTAATAAATCTCAGCACAGCGTGGCCAATCTGACTGCACCACCATCAATAATATCCTTTACGATGTATGGGCCCAGTCAATGCTTATAGAACTTCCCCTGGTGTCACACAAACTGGTTTTCGTAAATTAATACCAATTCATCCTCCTTAAAGATATTTTGTCGAATATGTTGATCATGCCAAGATTTTTCACGAGCCTTTTGAACCTACTGGTGGAACTGAGCAATGAACCGATCTTCTTACAGGGCCACCAACTGTGCCAAGAGTTCCTCCATGATGTTTGGTTCCACCACGTTTGTGAAAGTCGAGATGTGCAAGCTAGGTACAATGTATTCCATAGGCATGACGACCTCCTTCCCATAGACCATTCTGAAGGGCATTTTTCCCCTGAGTTTCTTACATGTAGTCCTATAGGCCCATAGCACTGAGGGGATGTGCATGTCCCAGTCACTTTGATCAGTGTTACAGACCTTAGTGAGTGCATGTTCCAAAATTTTAATTAAGGCTTCTATGGCCTCATTCGCCGGTGGGTGATACAAAGTACTCTTTGCATGGTGGATCTGGAATTCCTTAGTCAGAGCTGTAATAGTTTCATTAAAAAAATGTGTACCTCTGTTGCTCATTAGGATCTTCGGGCAACCAAACGTGGTCAGAATATGTTCAAAAATAAAGTGCGCAACAGTATCCGCAGTACAATCCTTGATATCTTTTGCTTCCGCCCATCTGGTTACATAATCAGTGGCAGTGATGATATCGGGGCACCTGTCTTCCTTCCTTGAGGATTTATGGGTCCCACAAAATCTATGGCTTATTTTTCAAATGCTTGCAGAGCCATCTGTGGTTGTAGCAGCATCTCATCTCGATGCAAGGGCTTTCCAATTCGTTGGCACACGTCACAGGCCCGGAGATACACATGAGCATCGGTATGCAATGTGGGCCACCACAACCCAGCCCTTAATACTTTATGTGTAGTGGTTTTACCTGCATAATTCCCTCCTACAATTCCTCCATGGGCCTCAGCCAAGATAGCTTGTCTATCGTGTTCTAATACATACCTTCGCAGCACCTCATCCACGCCTAGCTTGTAGATTTGTCCCGCAATTATGGTAAAATAGGTTGTGCGAGCAACAAATTCCTTTTTCTGTGCTACTAAATAGCCATCGGGTGCCTTTCCTGTGATCAATAATTGAACAACTTCTTCAGAGTGCTCATCAACCACCTTGATAGAAAATAGTTGCGCGTCAGGTAATCCTTATTCTAGGTTAGTTGGGCTCTTCCCCATTCTCAATTCTTGCCGACTAGGCATGCAACCTCCCTGGTTTCACAATGATTTCAAAATCATAATCCTGAAACAATAGTAGCCACCTATAGATATTTCCCCCCAACACAGGCTTATTGACCAGGTATTTCAAAGCTAAATGATCTGTGAACATCTTGATGTGTCCACCTAATAAATAGTGCATGTATTTATGTAGGGCATACACCATAGCCAAACATTCATGCTCTGTGGTAGAATAGTTACGTTATACACTAGAGAGATTTCTACTAGCAAAGGCAACTGGATGATTGATTTCCCATTCTCCAGGCTACGCTAAGACAGCTCCTAATGCGATCCCTGATGCATCCATATGTACATGAAAGACCCTTGCCCATTCAGGGAATATAAGAATAGGTGCAGTTACCATCTTTTCATTTAGTAGCTCAAAGCTTTTCTGACACGCATTATCCCATAAAAAAGAGATGTCCTTCTTCAGCAACTTTTCCATTGGGGTGGTGATCAAAGCGTACCCCTGAATAAACTTCTTGTAGTAGCCGGTGTGGCCTAGGATGGAGCATAGTTGTTTCTCAGTAGTGGGAACTGCCAAATTGATGATAATTGTGATCTTGGTTGGGTCAACCATCAGTCCCTGCTGACAAACCACGTGTCCCAATAGAATTCCAAATGGGACACAAAATATGCATTTCTTGATGTTTAATAAATTTTGGTGTTTCTTGTAGGCATCCGGCATCATGCGTAGGTTTGACACATGGTTCTTTACTAAACCAAAAAATTTCCAATCATCAAAATAGACTTCTATAAACTTATGAATGAACCCCTTGAATACTACTACAACTATGTGTGAAAAGATGGCAAGGGCATTATTTAGTCCAAATGGCACGACAGTGTACTGGAATGAGCCCCATTTAGTTGTGAAGGTTGTCTTGTTGTGGTCTTCAGGCGCTATGTAGATCTGATGGTACTCTGAGAACCCATTAGTAAACAAGTAAGATTCCTGACCTCCCACATTATCCAGAATTTCGTTGAAGAACGGCGTAGGGAAGGGATCCTATACGGAGGCATCATTTGAATTGCGTATGTCTACGCAAATCCTTATCTCTCCCTTAGTATTTTTTTTCCTAGACCACCATAGGGCTTACCCAATCTGACTGTTCCACCAGTTCAATGATACCTATGGCCACCATCTTCTCAATTTCCCCCTTGACTTTCTGTTTATATTTAGGGTTCAAGTGATAAGGTCATTGTTTGACAGAGCGTGCATCCAGTTTCAAGGTAATCCTCATAACGCCCATATCCCCTACGATCCCTTTGAGTTCAGAAAAATTTGTGGGGAATAGATCCTGATATTCGTTCAGCAACTCCGTGATCTTTCCCACCATGTCATCATCCCAGTAATCCCCAATATTGGCCATCTTGGGTTGCGCTTCCGTGCCAATGTTAATTTCCTTCAGTTTCAATGGTTTATAACATCTACTGCCTGCAACAAAGGTCCTACAATGGCACGTTATCCTTCTAATTCTGGGATAGTGATATTTCGGGGGTCCTCATCACATTATTCTACTACTAAATTTATGCAGTTTACAATGTCCTATATCTACGTGTCCCAGGCTGATGTATTACACTACTACTTAGGGAGGGAATCATTAAATATCATAGCATCTATATCTTGCAGGGCTTCATCAAGTTTCTCAGTTCCTCCTGTCAATCCAAACAGCATTACAAATTCCTTAGCCATTGTACCCCAGTGACGGGTTCGTTGATGTAGTTCTGCATCCAAATACCAAGTGGCGTGGATTAGTCCCAACAAGTGAATAAACATATGTACCCATTCATTCCATGTGTTTTCATTCCATACTTCCATCCAGAGATCCAAGTGCTTGCGTGGATCCCTTCATCCCGAGAATAATTCCATCGGTGGGTTGACCAAAGGGTCAAATCATAGGATCATCATCTTTTGGCATTCCCCCTAGTCCTGAAAAACTCCCTTATGGGTTTCCCACCATCGTGCAAGGTTCACACGCATAGCTAATTCAAGGGCCCAAAATCTCTATTCTTCAGGGACGTCCACTTCAATGGCTTTAAGAAAATCCTTAACATTACTAGAACCATCAAAGTAGGGTATCTCTCTTACCTTTGAGGAGATGCATAGGAAGCTCTTTTTAATATTAAGACACTGCACCGCAGATACATCATGAAACCAGTTCTGCCAATTTTCTATCTCTCCATCTGAGTCAGATAAGAATTCATTGTCTTTTTCCCAACATAACATACCATCAGCCATGGGTTTGATCCAATCGTCATCCTGGGCAGTCAATTTGTAGATGTGATCAACATTCTCCTCCTCACATACTGGTTCAGTGTATTGCTCACCTTCTGTTGGATCCAAAGGGACTATCACCCGTGTGCCTTCAATTTCAAATATCATGCTCCTCCTTTTTAATTTAATGATACCTCCCATGTCAATATACCAATCCAGGCTTAAGTTCATGGGGTAAGGGTTCGTGTCATCCACTATCTGGATTACCTTAAAATCAGCATAAACTTTAACACCTGCAATGTCTACTACAACCTTTGTCATTCGTCCCAGTGGGATAATTTTTTTCTGATTAGCTATCCATAATTTAATAGTAGACCATTCCAACTTAGGTTCTCCCATTCATTGTCAGGTTTGCTTGGGCAGGAAATTTTCATCCGATCCTAATTCAAGGATGACTTGGTCCATTTCATAGTCTCCAATCTGCGTAGTCATGTGCATCTCCCATCCAATCCTTTTTTTGTTCTTGTATAGCTTGTTCAAAGTTTTAACCTCTGGTTGTGAGGAAACCTTTTCTGTGCAGCTATCTATTAATGCTTGGAGATTCTCTACTGCCTTCTGGTTGCGCAGCAGCTTCATACATGCCTGGAGGAATGGTTTAACTACTTTGTCTGCTTTTGGATCTACCATACTCTTTGAAGTAGATGCTTCATCTTTGGCCACCTCCCTCTGAGCTTCCATGAAGGTTTCTTTCTCCTTTTTCAAATCTAAGCTTTCCCTTTTTTCCACGGATTTTCGGATTAGTGACTCAGCCGCAGTTTTTTCCTTAGCTCCTCTGGTGGAAATGTTGTTGCATGTGATCACATTGAAACATGGTTCATCATCCTATGGCTCTACCTTAACCCATTGTACATTTTGCATGGGTGTCTGTTGTTTCTCCTACATTTTTACTATTAGCACTGGGAATTCTTCAATGACATGGTAAAACCGCCTGCAATATCTACAGGACCGGCGCCCAGGGTTCGAGAAATCTCGTGCAAAATGTCCCACGTCCCCACAATTGTAGCAGATATTTTGTCAACTTCCTTTACCTGCACTCCCACCTCTCCCTCCTCCCCTTCCCCTTGTGGGGGATCCACCCCACCCAGAAGCAGATAGTGGTGATGAGGGGTACGCCTACACCCTATATAGGTTTCCCCTTTTTACCATGAGGTCTAGTGTTTGGCATTTTTGTTCATCATGACCTACATACGAGAAAAATATGCACCACTATTGTTTCAGTTCTGGGACGTAGGCACCTAACCATGGGCAGTGATCTATATCATGTCTTCCTGCTACCCGAAAATCAGCACACCATAGCATGGGACTACTAGGGCTAGCCATTTCCCTAGGGTGTAGAGGGCTTGGTCCCCCAGCCTGCATATAATTTGACAACAAGGGGCATTGATCCTTCGTATGGCCCGACACCCTACATCGTATGCACCAAATATCTGGGCTAGCTTCCTTACCCCGATCCTTCAATAAGTTCTGAATTTCTAAGCGCATTGCCTCTAGTTGGCTCTGGATCTGTAGTGCCGCGAACTTAGTATCATCTCTTGGTGCAGCTTCTAACTTCAGAGAAATCTCCAAAGCTTCCTCCTAAGAGTTGATCTTCTGTTGTCCCATAGGTCCGCGCAGATGTGGCAATAGCATGGCAATAAACCATTCCTTGTGTTGCTTGTCCTCATAGAAAAATCCCCCATCGTTGATGGCTTTCTTCAATCCTTGGTCAGCTTCCCATACGGACTTTGTAGGTCCCTGCTTGAATTCCTTCACATTGACTACACATTGAGAGTACGATTTAGGCTTTTGAAACTGCTGCTTCAATGTTTCCTTAATATTTTATATTGATGTGTTCGCATGTTGACCAATGTATCCCATAAACCAACCCAGGGCCCTTCCTTCAAATGCTATGGATAGATTTTCTCATTTGATAGTATCATTATTAATATTTTGCGCAGTCCATACAGACACTGCTACGAACCAGAATCGATCCATATCCTCATCTCCTACAACCTTAAAGGTAGGTAGTTTCATGTGCATATCCATATCTTCCTTAGCTGGTGGCGGAGGCAAGGTAGGAGAATTATTACCCTTGTGTGGGTTTGATGCTAGCATAGCCGGGGGGCTGGTTCCAACTTGCACATCCCCGCCTTGGTTAAAATCAGGCAATTCCCTTAAGGGATTTTATATCGATCTGTCTCCTTCTTGATTAACTCGGTATTATTTACTACTTCGTGTTGTGCTCCCACTCTGGTTGAAGGTCATTCACTCAGTGTGGCCACACAGGACACCCTTTTCACTCAATAGCATCTTAATCAAAAATGGCAGGTTTTTCAGGAACTTACTTCTAAATCCTTGAATAACCTTCGCTCCGCTTCCGAATATGACACAAATTGATCAACTGCAAATTCTGTCACGAATCCTCCCAAAATATTTTCAACCCAGTGGTCTATAGTCCTAGTAATCTTGTTATCAGTATTTTCCAATTTTTGGATCAATTCAGGGGTCCACTGTGTGACTTGATCTTCTTTCCAGCAATTCTAGAACTCTGCCAATGGTGCCAACCACTCTTGCAATTCGTGTGTGAAGGATACGAATAATATTTCATGCACTTCTGTAAAAATATACTTATTTTTCCACTCTTCAGCAGATATCTTTTTACTTCTATTATCTTTTAGGGAAAGCTCTTGAATCTGTTTTTCAAACCAGTCCTCAAGCCCAGGCTTCAATGGTTGTCAATGACCCCATGGCATTACCCAATATCTCTCTCAAAATGCTCTGGGTCCCGGAAATGGAACCATTTGTTGGCTTTATGGGTCTTGACCCAGGTTTAGTTTTAAGGTTTGCTAACAAACCCACTGCAATTGTTGGCCCTTTTCGTGATGGCTTGCTTGCGCAGAGTCGAGTCACTAGTAGTATGGGAGGGTGCGGAACAGTTTGCCTCGGAGAGGGTTAATTAAGTGGGTCCCTTCAGATCTAACAGACCTGCGCAGGAGAAGCCCTACTACAAAAGCTCTTAACATTATATCGATGGAGCACATATCATAAATAACATGTAACTTGAGAAAAGTATTTAAACCAAATCACGCATTCATAGTATTGCATCCACGTGTGCATCAGTACATAATCAGTATTCAGTGAGAAAATATCATAAGCGTAGCTGAAAATCATAACATAGAAACACTTAAATATCACTAAACAACCTTCTCATTCATTCATATCCAGATCCGACTTACAGACTCTATTTACCAGCCTGCGCACACATCCAGCGGGGTCCGCACATAGCAGGACTCATGGTCTCCGCACACACAGCCAGCAGGAGCCCTAACTGAGACAATCAACACAAAATATCCACAAGTTCTTATCCAAGCTTAATCACCACTTATCCTTTTCCTAGACTCAATTTATCTATCTATTTATAACATATTATCCTGCGTTATTCGATGGTCCACAAATCGTCGTTTGTGGACTCCTAGTCTACCCTTTAACCCTTTACAATTCATCGGGGGCTTTGACCCACCCCAAAGCACTTGCCCTGGACTAAATCTTACATAATATTACATAATATTACAAAACTGGATGAAAAATGTGGCTAGGGGACCTCGTTCCAACATCACAACACAAACATAAAATATAAATCTCATGTCAAATAACTATTATCACATACACATCTATCTGCAAGCTGCACATTAAATGAACATATGTAACATAACCTAAAAATATACACATCATGATGATCACCAACATGTAAATTAAGTACAACTAGAACATGAACATAAAATACATGAACCATATATATATATATATATATATATTCAAGCATATACAATTGTAATATAAATTTAAAATGTCAGCTGGTGGTACATCATCAATAGTAGTACTATTTGAGGCCTGATCAGTCAATGGTGCAGCCTCGACAAGCTCAGATACATGTTAGTCACCACATGCCTTCTGATCTGGTGGTGCCTCATGCTGATCAAGATCAACTGTTGGTTGCTCATCATGATGACTCGACATGGTCAATGGTCTAGCCTTCTCATGATCATGAGTAATACTGGAAGCTGCAGGCTGCTGACTCGACGTGGCCGATGGTCCAACCTACTCTCCATCATGAATGCAACTCATTGCAATCTCCTCATCTGTGGCGTGAGGTGAATGATGATGACTCTCCTGATCATGATCATCAGATGATGTGTCATTGCCCGCAGACTATCGACGTACTGCGTCTCGACCACGCCTATGTCGAAGGGACTGCCTCAACCACATAACTAAGCTCGTAGCTCCTACAACATGCCGCATCAAGGTGAACATGTCATGCGGCATGCCTCTCTACATATTTACCAGCTTAGCATCGGCCTGTATCTCTCTTATAATGGCGGGCTTGACTCCCACCTCCACAAAAAATTCACAGATTTGGTCACCCAACTCCATCCTCAATCTACTGTCAAGCCTACGCCTATAAAAAGGCAGTACCGGCGCACCATGAGGACCAGGTCTATCTGCACCGGCTTGATCATTGGAATCTGCCATATCCTGATCATCATCATAATCTACACCTGGATCATTTAGTGGAATTGGAATCTCATCACCATCAAATGACCCAATGTCTGTAAAATACATATAAGTACAAAACAATAGATAATTTCATTAAAAAGATTAATAAAAACAAGTTAAAGAACATGTTAGAATAAAATTAAATAAAACAGTAATATTACCTCTATCATCTAGCATCTCATCATCTGTGAAGAGAATGTTGGCACACCCTCGCCAATCCAAACCAGCATACGGACAGGGGACCAAAACGAAGGGTTTATCATCAACACTGGCTAGCAACTCCAGTGCATCATGCGATATCCTTCCAGAAAACTCTGACTCACCCCTCTTGGGCATCATCTATCCCCACATCTGCATCCATACATGCAGCATTAGCCTATGAGGTTGTCGAACAAAAGTATGCCTCGTCTCTAGAAACCTATAAAAAATAAACAAAAGAGCTCTGAAGCAAAAGGGAAGTTCACCCTCCCTTGTGCCTAAGCACGACAACTATCTAAAGTTGTACAGAACTGCTGCAAAAAAAATGGCAGACCACCTCACAAGTCATGGCTCCTGTACTAAAAATCAACATAAAATAGAAGCGAGCAACTAATGTCTTTCTCGACATTAGTTTTGTGTGAAATGGTCGAAATAAGTAGTGAGAGGCACCTCACCTCCTCTCTACCAAATGAAGCTATATGAAACTGACCTCCAGAGACCTGAAAACTTGAAGGAGACAATATATTCACGCTAATGTATCTCTAGGAGTACACCAACTGACTCCTTGTTGCATAGCCACCTGGGACCTTTGGGAACGAGGGAAAATCCACCCCTCTCCTCGATAGGCCAGTAATGACATAGATGTCCTCCTCAATGGGCACGTACCACTAGTTAGGACCAACCCGGAAAGCCTGTAGGTGGGCATTCCACCTACAGATAAGATGTTGCAAAAACACACCATGGCCCTTTAGGGATGTAGCCTCCTCATAGAAATTGAGGAGGCCTACCTGCCTTAGGATCCCCTGGGTATCTGATGTGATAGGGTGAGGGTACGTATCTCTCTCCCTCTCTCATGCCTCCCACAGGCGAACCATGTTATACTAGTCCACCTATTGTTGTTGTTGTTCCCTCTCTTCTATCCTTTCATGTCGCTTAATGATCGACATATTAAATACAATATATTTATTAAATGATACATGTATTTAGTTATACATTTTTTTTTTTTAAAGAAAAAAAAACGGTCGGTGTGCCACAAAAAACAGGCATGCACCAGTAACGGTGAGTCTTTTTTTTGTCGCACACTGGAGGTGGTGCACCAGAAAATTTTTAGCACATCGAAGGCGATGCACCTGCAAATTTTTAGCACACCGCCCTCCTGTAATTGTTACAAGGTCAACGGTTTGGTGCTATAACAAACCGCACCGTTGACTATGTAACAGTGTCGAGAGGGCGATGCGCTGACCAAACTATACACCCCGGAGCATATAGTTTAGGAAGCGCACACCCCTCCTGACATCACTACATAGTCAACAGTGAGGTCGTTTACCCAGTCACACTGTTGACCATGTCAAATTGTTGGAATGTGGTGCGCTGACAAAATTACCTGCCCCAGGGCGAATATTTCTGTCAACGCACCGCATTCCCGCAATTCGACATGGTCAACGGTGCGGTCGGGTAACCAACCACACTGCACTTTTTTTAATTTTAAAAAATCACGGTGCCACGTTTCAGTACCGCCTTGGAACTGGTGCAGATAATGTTAGCACTAGTCACAGTGCATCTTGTAAATTTACATGTGGCACTGCGAACCGGTGCAAGCCGAACGGCTCAAGCGCACCGCGCGGGAAAAAAAAAGTAAAATAAGGTGAATTTTAAGCTATTTTACAAAACGAATCCGCTAAAAGTTTTAATTATGGAAAAACAAGGAAAATACTTGTACATTTGGCCGTCGAGGAGGCATATTGGCTGTATAATTTGCAAAAATAAATTTTCCCACCGTTTTCCAAAATTCAAAATGGAGATGGTGGGTAATCGACAGCAGTAGTGTGTGCAATGGGAGCACTAATGGTAGGGTGCCTCACACAAGGTAAATTTTCACTAGTGCTTGAGAGCTCTGGAGCACTTAAAAGTGAAAAATGTGGATTTTTGGCTGTAATTTTTTTTTATTTAATCTTGTTCCGGTGCGCGGGTTTTATAGGCACACTGGTGTGGTTTCTTAAAACTGCAACGAGTTGTTTTAGTTTTGGCACGGGGTTTTAGGACGCACCAATGTAGAATATTTGTAAAGCACCAATGCGCTATAGTAATAATATGCACCAGGCGGGTTTGTACCGAGTGCACAGTGTCCGGGTGTGCCAATGTTTTGTGCGCACCGGTGCTCTCTCTAGTTGAACTCACCAGTGCAGTTTAGGATGATAAAAGCACCAAAAGAAAAACATCTGCAAAAACCTCCACCTGCCAACCTCCTCTAGTAACCTCCGCTACAAACGGATTTCTGGGGTATTTTTATAAGGGGTTCCTCAAAAACATCCGCTAGAGGGTCTTTTCCTTGTAGTGTTCCCACCCCCAACCACCTCAACGTCTAATCCTAGCTTGCATAATGTGTGAGGAATGTGATCATTTTATCACTCAGTGCCCAGATTTAGTATCATTTCGTAAATGGTACCCAATCACTTCGATGGTTCAAAAGCATTTTAAAACAAAACAGCGACAATCTTGTCTAATTTTCCAAGATAACCATCACGCTCGAAATGGCCCCTACGTCCCCCGATTTCGAATTATGTTAGATGACATGCACTCATTTGTCACCAATAACCTGGACGTAGTCATTTTTTAGTTACCGCATCATAGGCAGCTAGGAGCAATGAGAATTTCCACCCAATTTCACCAAGTGCCTAGAAAAGTGAAGGCGACCAATCGTCCCAAAAAGGTAAGAAACCAACCAAACATCTCATGTGCCCTATGTGATAGAAATGACCATATGGTCAACCAGTGTCAGGAACTTGATAATTTCACTAGAACTCTTCACATGGTCACCCCCATACCCAGCAATCATCTCTCTAATCAAGAGAAGATCATGCACTGCTACTGTTGGATATGCTCACAATTTCACCACACAATGAGTTGTCAATACCTGTCAAAGTTAAGAGCAGCCATAGTAGCATTAAGTCAAGGCTCCCCAAAGAAAACAGACCATTCAAGACCAAATACTTGGAGGTGGTAGAAGCGCAAAAATGCACCAATGCACTACCATCCCCAAACGTCAACATCTTGAATGGAGAGTAGTACTAGATCTCACACCATCTACTCGTTAAGTACATTTACTTTGTGCAACATCTGCATGGGCCATAGCCACAAGACCAAATAGAACCATATGGTGTTTTTATCCTTGTGGGCATATTGCACAGTAGTCAAATATTCAACAGTAATTACACCTTTCCAGTTGGTATACGGAGTGGAGGTTGTGATTCCCATTGAACGTGAAATCCCCAACTTACATGCAGCCATCGAGCTTCTCACTAACACTCAACCCTTAGAGAAACGGTTGGTATAATTGGAAATTTTTGATGAAAGCTGGTGAGAATCTCTCCAACACAATGAAGTCCATAAGAGAAGAGTGAAAGTATCATTCCACCGCAACATCACCCCTTGCACATTTTTCTAGGGGGAGCTAGTCCTCCGCTATGATGTTGCAAAAGAAGCATTAGGACTCGAGAAGTTCGAAACTGTATGGAAGGTTCCTTACATTATCAAGCATTATCTCCTAAAAGGAGCATACATTCTATCAGAGCCCGATGGTACATGCCTAGCTAACCCCATCAACAAGCTCTACCTCAAAAAATTCCACCAATGAGGTTGAAAGCCTCCAATATATCATATTTTAGGTATGCCCTCTCATATCGCTTTAGAATTCAAGTTATTTCAAATATATTTTTATGAAAAATGTGCATTTACTTGGGGTATTGGTTGCAAGTATTGCAGGCACACCAAATAATCATATGCCCCAGACAACAAAGGTACAAGATCAGGTATCATTCTACCCTCGGCATGATAGGCTTCCCTAGAAATATTTGCATATCCTGACATCATTTCTTTAGAAGAATAAAACCATACGTTTCATTCACCTGACCATGTTTATCATCACCCCATCTTTCACATGATAAACACCCTTGCGGGTCGGTAGAGCCTCACCCTCCATGGCATCCATCACTCATGTAGACCATACACAAAATTCTGGAGCCATGGCCATATAATCCATCACGGGAACCACTTTATTAGAAAATTATATATTACATAGCAATGGAACACATAAAATATATGTATAAACACAAACACATAAAACATATAAAACCAGAGAGACACAGATATACGTGGTTCACCCAATTTGGGCTATGTCCACCCTGAATAGCCAATCCTTCCTTTATATTATCTAGAAAAATGAAGAGACACAACCTACAGCATATCTGTTGTAATATCCTATGTTCTCTCTCATAGTCTCCCTTTCTGTTTCTTGTTTTGAGAATATACATATGAGACACAGTCGCAATACAATACCCTCATAAAAAATGAGGGGTTTCCTTCTAGGGAAAAAAAACCATAAATTAAACATAACTTCCACCATCATATAATCCCCCTAATGAATGACCCAAATTGACTAGAAATTAAAATATTTTACAAGGAAATTTTACATCTGTTTTTAGCTTCGGGGGCCCCCCCTGGACCCCCCAGGCATCGTTCAATGACGGGCGGCGTTGCCGCCCCGTTAAGAACAGGGGTCCAACATTGTGATACATCTAAAAAATATAATAAATCTCCACACCCAACACACTTCATGTTCGTACACCCATAATCAAACATCAATTTAAGTTTTACCCATTTCATGTTAAAACCCCTTTCCCGGGCTACCATTCTCTACTAGCGGATCACCAAAAACACGTCATTGTGTGTCACATTAGGCCTATCACACCCTCATAAGCATAGCCCCTTTGTGACATTTCATCCACCTCAGCACCCTCACACTAAGACCAACCAATGGGGCCCCACCCTTATCAAAACACACTCCTCACATAATTGTGCAAGTTCATTCATGTTAATGGGGCACCCGTCTATGTGCTTTTACATCCAAACCAATTTCATATTCTTTTGGCAAGTGTACAAAAAAAAATTTAGGAGAAGACTTTGACCCATCATTTTACATTTCTTACCTGGCAGAAGTCCCTAATCACCCTTGGTCATAGTTGCACATTATTTACCACACCCAACCATGACAATCATAGAAAACATAAACCCACCCTCGATGTCCTACGGACCCCAGGGATTTCCCCATCAGAAATTGTTATGACTATCGCCACTCGCATTTACAGCTCTGACCTAGGGCCACTTAACCACCATCATCGTTTATATCCATCTCTCATCATCATGCCTTGTTAACCTATCACATTACACCCTGCTACATCAAGAAACCCTAGTCCCTTGCATCAGTACTTTTTTCGATCGGTTAATGATTCCTTCTTGTTGACTTCAAACAACCATTTTCCAGGAAGTAGGTCGTACCTTGGATGAGTCCTCACCATAATAGGGGCATCCTCAAATGGCACAATGGGAATTAAAATCACCCATTGATGTCATTTATCCTCTTGACATTCAACATAAACACAAGTTTTCATGTCAAGGATGGTATCATACTTCAGAATTCGTCGAAGACTCGTATATCAGTAAGCATCTTTTTCAGCGATTCTTACACGAGAAGGTCCCCAACAGTAAAATACCCATGCATCCATAAAGAACTTTCTCCAAATCACACCATGCATCTGGGTACCATATTCAACCTTTTATATGCAAATAAAAAAATCCCTCGAGAGCGTCAGTAATTGTCTTCATCAACCAACAGCAAGTCATGAACCACAAATGTGACATGACAGAACCAGTCTCTGTCATATTAGCTTAACTATTCAAACATCACGAGCATGGAACTATCGCTTATGTTTTTCTCTTGCATGTTTCCTACAGAGCATGGTCTCTTTTTTACTGAAAACAAGGGGTCTCCCAACTCAGTTCCAAAGCAATTTACTCTCTCTCTCTCTCAAAAGGATCACAAAGAAAAGAAAGCATAAGGTATGTTGGCCCTCATTTTTTATCAAATTTTGCTTATTAAAATACACCTAATTTCCATAAAATTCAACCATATACCTTCCATATATACCTTTTTTTGACCAATTTATGCATATTCAGGTAAATAAATTATGTTTTCCAATTTTTAGATATTTTTGCGAAAATTGGGTTTTAAGAGTATTTTTGGACAAAACTGAAAATTCTCGTAATTTCTTCATTGAATTCATACTTGCAGGACATCTGGGCACGAGCTAAGAAAATATTTAGAAATCTTGGGAAATAATTATGGACGTGTACCTATTGGTTCGGTCAAACCGAGCTAAAACAGGCCCAGTCAACGTTGGTCAAACATGATCTATTTTTCAGGAATCCCTAGAAAATAGGGCAGAAATAGTAGATTTTGGATTTTTCCAGATTTGGTTTAACTAATTGGATGAGTTCGACCTAGATGGATGGGATTAGGATAAGATAAGGTTGTTAGATACATTTTAGCATAGTTTTTTTATTATTTATGTATTTATACCATGTTTGTGAACCATTGAAACATGTAGAATTTGTATGATTTCACTTTGATATTTCTGAACTTTGAGAGTTAATTGAAGAACCAGTTATATATTATTTTCTATTGTTCTATATGGTGAATGCTTGATTGAGTTTCAATAGCTGATAAGTACTTTCAATGTGCGAGGCAAGGGTGGAGGGCCCCCACACCGAGCTAAGTGCACTTTCTAGTTAATTTAGTTGAAATTTCATAAACTAGTTTTGCTTCATGTTTAAATCAATTAATTAGATGTACAATGATATATTATGTTTTCTAATGAATCTTAATCTAAATTATAATCTGCATATGAATGTTCAAACTAGTGTTTAAATTAAACTAGCCTTCTATCTTATCAAAGAATAGAAACTAGAATTCATCTTCCTTGCTTTTGTTTAAAGAGATTTTCTGAATTTCCAGTTTTCATACATTGGCATTAATGATAAAAGAATTTATAAATAAGGACAACAAGGACCTCCTTATTTAGGAGCCTTTTCTATTATTCTTTTATGCATCTTAAGCTATTGTTCATTAGTGATTTTTTATTTATGTTCATGAAGTAGTATTGTAGAGAAGGTAAACCTGGTTCTCCTAAGTTAGGATCCTCTTCTTCTGCTTATTACATATTGAATTAGAAATTATTTAGTTAAGTTTTATATTTTTAATATGCATTTCATTCAAGTTCTATAATTTGTGTTCTAAAATTGACTATAGTTGAAATCCATATATTTTGGACATGCTTCCAAGTTTTACAAACTCGGATTGATAATTAAATACTTATGTTAGTTTACCTAGTAAATTGACTGAACAATGTATTTCATCTATAGAGTTCTTCCTAGTCCTCATACATTAGGGGGAAACTGTTAACACCATAAAATCGTACAGGAAAAATACATTATAAATTTCAAGCTTAAGGTACATATGAAGATTTTCAGAGGAGGAATACATTAAAGAAGACCAAAATTTAATTTTTTCCTAAGGTTAAGGGACAATTTAATGGATAATGCACTGGCAACAAAGGGATTTTGCGTGACAGCACAACTATTTATTTTATAGTCACATGGTCCTGAGGATGGAGAAATGTCACCATCTGGGATCACTTGGCACACTTGATTAGAAACGTTCTCCACTTAGTACTGCCAAGGAAATTTGACATGGAGCCACCTTGAGGCTTAAATGCAACACACAAAGTAATCCCTCCTCCACTCTTGTTTCACTATCCATCTTGGGCCAAGAAAATTGGGAGGAATTCAAAAATGTCTACATAAACTAGCTATTAGAAGAAGAATAGGAGACACATTGTTATGTTGGAAAAATTTCTTCATAGAAAACTAGCTTGCATAGTTCAGCGGTACAGGCATTGGAAGGACTCATATGTTGGCTAACCAACATCTCAGTGCAAGAGAGAGAGGTCCACCATTTGATCTTGATCTACCATCCTTTGAGAGAGGGAAAATACGCTTGTAGGAACTTAAGGGTAGGATACCTCCTTCTTTAGGGTATCTGAGTTCCATATATCAAAGGACCCTCTTCAAATGTTTAGAATTGTATCTTTTTTACCACCAGAACCTAATAAAGGGAGAATAATCCACTTGTGTTATTAGGTTGTTTGCTCCATCGAGATTTTGTATTTTGCATCTTGTGTTTTGTTTTGTTCTTAGTGTTGTATGCTTATTTTTCCCTCAAACTTAGTTTACATAATGTCAAACTTGTTCCACTACAGTAGACAATCATTTTTCTCTGTGACCTTGTGCAGGTAGCAACCAGCTTGCTAAATAAGTGTATTTTGTACACCCTTATGCCAAATACACTACTATAGGAATGGCAACTCCACTGGATTCTTTCTTTTTGAGTTAATGGTTGTTGTTGCAAGTCCTTCTTCTTGCTCATTTTGCTGCAAACCACCCCTACATTCTCTCTGCATCACCAATCACACTCAGTGAAAAGTTGTGCACAGTAGACAGGCCACTTTTTCTTCATTATGCCTGATAGTGTGCTTTTTTCTAGATGTACGCTCAACACCTGTGGGAATATAACCCGCGGAGCTTGCTAAAGAAGTGTATTTCTTACACCCTTGTGCCAAATACACTACCACGGCAGTCATAGGCTTGGAATCCATAATAATAAATCTCTTCAATATCTCAATTATGTACTTACCTTGACCCAAATATATTTCTTTAGGTTTCTTCCAGACTTCCAAACCTAACTAATAGTGCATAAGTCCCAATTCTTTCATTTTGAATTCGATTGCCAACACTTTCTTGCATTCTTGTATTTTATGCTCCACACCTATAATAAACAAATCATCCACATATATTAGTATAATAATTGGTTCATTATTTACCACCTTGATGTAGATATTTGAATATGCATAGCTTTTAACGAACCCAATTTTTAAGAGATATGCATCCTTTCTTGCATACCATGCCCTAGGAGCTTGCTTCAATCCATATAGGGATTTATTGAGTCTGCAAACATGTGTATCTATGTTATTTATTTATAAGCCTTCTGGTTTTTCAATGTATACTTCTTCATCAATGGTTCTATTTAGAAATGTTGTTTTTACATCCCTTTGATGGATATTCCATCCCATAGTGGCAACTAGCGAAACCAAAGATATTATAGTAGTATACCTAGCAGTAGGAGAAAAGGTTTATTCATAATATGTGCCTTCCTTTTGTGAGAAACCCCTTGCGACGAATCTAGCTTTGTATTTGTCTATGATTCCATCAATAACATGTTCGATTTTGTAAATCCATTTTCAGGTGACAACTCATTTTTCACTTGGTCTAGGAACAATTTCCCAAACCCCATTCTTCATGATGAATTGGTATTCTTCTCTCATCGTCTTATTCCATTCTTCTTGATGAGCAACTTCTTCAAATGTAGTTGGTTCAACTTCTATCCATTTTTCATATATGTTGCATAACATGAATATAATTTTGGTATTTTTCTTTCTCTAAAAGTTCCTTTAGTAGCTTCATGTCCTTCATCATCTTCAAGTGCAGCTTTCAACAATTTTGGCATCTTCTTTGTTTCAAGAATGATTATAGGTTTAATAGGCTCACTTGGTCCTTATTCTTCTTATTCTTAGCTTGTAGTTGTCTTTTCATTATGCTCTTATTATTCAAATAGTAGTATATCTTTGTCATCGGATTCAATTATAATATCCTTGGATATTTTGTAGGCATGAAAGTTAATCAAATATAAAATTATTGCTAACTTCAATTTCTCTTCCTTCTTTGATGTATATTCTATATGCTTTTGAAGAAATACTATAGCCAATGAAGATCCCTTTAATGCTTATAGAATCTAATTTCTTTCTCTTATCCTTAGGAATATGGATGTATGTGGGACACCCTGTTATGAAACCAACTCAAAAAATAGAAGAAAAGAGAGATCAACGCCTTAGAAATCAGCCACTTCGATGGGGAAACCTCCTTTACATTTCATAAATGAACAATTCTTCGATGATACAAATGACAAAACCTCATTTATATATATATAGGAGTCCATGGGGTCACAATATAATCGTAGTTCACCTAACAATAATAATGTAAGGGCGCAACAATAACAATATTGGGCTACTATGGGGCAGAATAATAACAATATGGGGACTACATGGGTACAAAAATAATAATAAGGGGGGTACACTAACAACAATAAGGGAATACACTAGTAATATAGGGCCCTAACATGCCCCTCTCCTTCAAAAAATTGTTGTCCTCAACGCTTGAGTAGTTCCGGATTCTCTTGTATAAAATTCTCATCCTCCCATGTGGAATATTCAATGAGTAAGTTCTTCCACTTGATGAGATACTCTGAAATTGATCGATTTCATAGTTGTCAAGTTCTTATTTCCGTGACTGCATTAGGTTTCAATATTATTTTTTCCTTCCTCTTCAAGTTCTGGCAATATTGTTTGAACCAGAATTTTTTCACCTATAACCTTCTTTAAGCATGAAACATGGAAAAATGGGTGCACTTGGGAAGATGCAGGAAGCTCCAATTTGTATGCCATAGTACCAATCTTTTGCAACACCTTAGTAAGGACCATAGTAATTTGGAAATAATTTATTACCCTTATTAGCTTTACTTGAGGGACATTTTTTTGTATGGTTGTAGCCGTAAATATACCCAGTCTCCTATATCAAAACTTCTCTCACTGTGATGTTGATTCGTATGTTATTTCATTCGATTTTGTGCCAAATTTAGGTCATCCTTTAAAAGTTGGAGAACTTGTTGTTGATGTTCAATGTGATATTCCCCTACTTGAACCTTATAATTTTCTCTTAAATATGATGTGATGGATGGTGGATGATATCCATAAAGTGTCATAAATGGGGTCATTTTTGTTGTAGTGTGGAATGAATTGTTCTACCACCATTCAGCCAGAGGTAACCAATTGACCCATTGTGTTTGTTTATCAAATACAAAGCAACGAAGATATCCTTCCAAACATTTGTTCACTATAATAGTTTTCTCATCAAATTGAGGATGATAGGATGAGCTATGAGCTAGTTGAGTACCCAAAGAAGAAAATAATTCCATCCAAAAATTTCCAGTGAAAATGGGATCTCTATCGCTTACAATAATCTTCGAGTTTCCATGTAGCTTTTGAATTGTTTCCATAAATGCAGTAGCAATTGTACTCACTTTAATTGGATGAGATAATTCACAAAAGTGTGCATACTTGGTATGTCTATCAACTACCACCATGATGACACTCTTTCCTTCAGACTTAGGTAAACCTATAATAAAATCCATTGAAACCTCCTCCCAACCTTGATTTGGAATGGATAAAGGTTGTAGCAATCCTGGAGTCTTAATTGTCTCAACTTTATTTTGCTGGTAAACCAAACATTCTGCCACAAAATTTTGAATATCATATTTAAGGCCATCCCAAAAAAAATATTTCTTCACCCTGTGGTAAGTTTTTAAAAATCCTGAGTATCCTCCTAAGGGAAATGTGTGCAATTCCAAAACAATCTTTTGTTTTAGTTGGGAATTCTTAAAAATATATAAGCAGTCTTTGTACCATAAGGAATCATTTTTCCAACTAAATGTATCATATGTACTAGTATCTTGCTGCAACTTTTGAATGAGTTTCCATACCTATTCCTCATTCTTCCATTCCTCCCTTTCTTCGGTTATCCAATCGGGTTGGATAATAGAAATGGCACAAAGCAATGCTTCCACATCCTCATCCTTTCTTGAGAGTGAATCTGGAATAACATTTAGCTTCCCTTTTTTGTAGATGATTTCAAAGTCATAACCCAACATCTTTTTGACCCAATTTTGCTTCTCTTCTGAAGATAATATTTGTTCCAAAAATTATTTAAGACTATCATGATCAGTTTTTACCTTTAAGTGTCTTCCCATTAGGTAAGGTCGCCATTTATATAGTGCATGTAGTATTCCCAACATTTCCTTCTCATAAATAGCTTTATTTAAATACTTTCCTTTGATTGGATGACTTTAAAAATAAATGGGTCTTTCTTATTGCATTAAAACAACACCAATTCCATTTCCTGAGGCATCACATTCCACAATAAAGGTTTTTGTGAAGTCTACCATAGTTAATACTAGTGCTTGTCACATTGCCTCTTTAAGATGTTCAAAGGCCTTAGTTGCTTCAAGATTCCATGAAAATGCATCTTTCTTGAATAATTTTGTTACAGGTGCTGCTATTCTACCATAATTCTTAACAAACTTGCAATAATACCATGTTAACCCGAGAAATCCTCGCAACTTCTTTATGGTTGTGGGGACTTTCCATTCCTTAATGGCTTTAATTTTGTTAGGTTCTACCGTAACACCCTCTTGAGATACAATATGACCTAGATATTCTACCTCTTGTACTCCAAAGAAACATTTGGAGGTTTTTGCATATAATTGTTTCTCCTCCAATAGTTTGATCACCCTGTCAACATGTTGAACATGATCCTTCCAAGAGCTGTTGTAGATTAGTATATCATCAACAAATACTAACACAAATTTTCTAAGGAAGGGTTTGAAAATTGAATTCATCAACCCTTGAAATAAAGAAGGAATATTTGTAAGGCCAAAAGGCGTGACCAAAATTTCATAATGACCTTTATGAGTTCGAAATGTTGTTTTTGGAATGTCTTTAGTCTTCATTCTGATTTGATGATATCCTGAATGAAGATCCAACTTGGTGAAATAATTTTCTCCATGTAATTCATCCAATAATTCATCAATCACATGAATGGGAAATTTATCTTTAATAGTGATCTTATTGATCTCCCTATAATCTAGACACATGCACCATGATCCATCCTTCTTTTGCACCAATACTACTGGAGGAGAAAAATAACTTTGACTAGGTTGAATTATACCAGCCTCTAGCATTTCTGCAATCATACGTTAAATTTCACTCTTTTGGACATAAGGATATCTGTAAGACCTAATGTTTCGAGGAAAACTTCCTGGAATAAAATGAATAGCATGATCATGATCATGAATATGTGGGAGTACTTTGGGAGTTTCAAACACCTTGGAATGATTGTCCAATACTTTTTTGTGATCTGGAGAAATAGATGGTTTTTTTGTTGGAACTTCTAGTAAGCATAATTGTGCAATGACGCCTCGTTATTCTTTCTTCGGAAGCTTTGTCATGACATTAGAGCTTATTATCTTTCTCAGAATCCCTATGATACCCCGCAATTCAAATTCCTTTCCTTCCAAAAAAAAATTCAAGAAAATTTCTTGAAAATTAAAAGCTACCGTCCCCAAAGATTGTAACCATTGTACTCCTAGTACAACATCAGCACAACCCATTGGAATGGAAAGAATTGGACTATTAAATACATATTCCCCCATGGTCATATTGATATTATGTCACTTTCTAGAGAAATTTATAGTTCCTCCATTTTCCACCATCACTTGACACTATGGCGCTGGGTATAGGAACCAATTCAATTCCTTGGCTACATTACAATGAATAAAATTATGGGTACTACCTGAATCAATAAGCAATATTACATTTTTATTCTTGATATGTCCTTCTATATTGAGAGTTTGAGGAGTGGTAATTCCTTCCAATGCATTATAGGATATGGTCAGATTCATTTCTTCTTCCTCTATGGTTGGTTCCTGTATATCCTCTTCTTTTGAATTTTCTTGTTCCTTTTCTTCCTCCTCTTCACAATCTATGTAAAATAATTTATTTTTAGCACACTTATTACCTTTAGTGTATTTTCTAGCATAACTATAGCAAAGCCCTTTTTCTCTTTTTACTTCCAATTGTTGTGGTGTCAACCTTGTAGGTTGTGGAAGTCTAGGATTAGCAACACTTCCATCTTTATAGTTGTAAGTGGTAGGCTTCCTTGTCGCCATAATTTTTCTTTCAATTTTTCTTTCCAACCTAAATGCCTTCTCCAATGTATTAGGTTCCCAAAGGCAAACCTCATGTTGGATTTTATCCTTTAGATTCCCTATGAAGACATCAATCCTATGTTCCTCTAGAATATTGCTTACCCTTATATTCAATTTTTGGAAGTCCTCAATGTGCTCGATCATTGAACCCTTTTGTTTGAGATTTATCAATTGGCTAAAGGTGTTTCTCTCTGTATCCTCATAATGTGTTATCATTTCCTCCGTAAAAATTGACCAAGTGACCATTGGTTTACGAGAAAAAATCCATCGATACCATACAAACTGATTTTGCTCTAAATATAAAGTTGCAATGTGTACCTCTTGTGTGTTTTTCATATTATGGAGCTCGAAGTATTGCTCCATTTGTAGTATCCAAGTTATTGGATCATTGCCATAAAAATTCCTCATATATATCTTTGGAATATGGTGGGTCTTAAATCCAACATTAGATTCTATGAAATCATGATTGACATTTATTTTTTTCTCATCATGAGTTTCCTCTACTACTTTTTTTCCATTAGGAGGTTTTTTTTGTAGCAACTTTGCCAAAATTTCCTTCAATCCTTCCATGTATTTCTTTAAATATTCCATGCTTCCTTCTATACCATTCTTCAAACCATCCATATTACCTTCCATGCCCTTCTTCAAACCATCCATCTTAGCTTACATTCCTTTCTTCAAACCATCCATCTTATCTTCCATTTCATTTTTTGTTACTTTTTGCGAGAGCGAAATTTGTTGCACTTGTTCTTGTAATTTTGATATATCATGTTGCACTTATTCCTCTTCATGATTCATAGTAGAGCCTTCTAAGGGCTTAATGGGTGTTGAATTATTTTTAGGGGTCATTTTAGAACCCAATATTGATATATGTGCTTCAATATGCCCTTGAAATCTCTTCAAACTGATTTTTCAAACAAGACTTATGCAATTTAAAAAAAAATACACACAATTTTCTTGCTTTTTAGGAGCTTGATATTGAATCTGATGTATCTTTGGGATTTTGGATCTCCAAGATTTAATCTTTAGTCTATTATTAGCCCTCTAAATCCTATTTACAATGCCACAAGTCTGACCTGATTTGGATTCTTCAATGAAAATTTATGCCCAATCTCCCACAATGACCTAATTATGGATTAGTTCAGTAGAGAAAACTTGTACAGTGTGCCATATGTCACTGTTTCCTCATTCGGTTCTGAAATTGATATAAAAGAAACTATAGTCCATGCAATTTCAGCCACTTTTTCTTAGAGAGAGAGTTATGAATATTTTCCCAAGGTCACCTATTTTAGATGAAATTTGGGAGCCTGCAAAAACCCTAACTTCCACAGCTGATATCTCCGAAAATATTGCGAACCAAGGTCTGAAATTTTTACATGAAGTTCCTCAGGATTTCTTCGCAAGTGGGTTTTTTTTTAGCGTTTGAAACTTCGTATAAAAAAAGTTATAGAATCCAAAGTTCTGATACTAAATGTTATGAAACCAACTGCAAAAATATAAGAAAAGAGAGATCAACGACTTAGAAATCAGCCACTTTGTGTAATGTTCCTACTTAGCCTTAGCTAAGAGGAGACATTGAATTTTGATTTATTTTATCTTTATGAATAAATGAATAAAGGAGGACATGTAAAACTCCTAATAAATCAATGCCCATGTGAACAAAGAAAAATCTAGGCTATGTAAATAATCACTTGCAGGTGTGAAAGAGGATTGAGCCAAATATTGGGTTCACCTTGACCAAATCAACTGCGCTGTCTAGGTTCAATGCATCACCAAGAGGGACTGCGCAGTTCTAGAAGGTAACTTCTAATGTTAAAAGGACCAACTCATCCAAGTGGTTTACGGTTTGCAAAGGCCATCTCATGTTATAAAAAGGAGGAGAAGACACATGAAGAGGTTGTTGATGAATTATATTTATGAAGTATTTTTCTGCTTAGACAAATACCATTCTTTGTTGTTTAGTAGAGTATTGTGATTGGAATTCCTGTTTAGGGGTTTCATCTCTTCCCTTGAGGATCATTGGAGGAGTTCTTTGCTGAATTTGCCCACTATCTAGTTTGAGACCAAGTTCTATCTTTCATGAACAGTGCTGGCCCATTGAGGGTTTTGCAACTGCTATCTTTTCTGGCAAGTGGCATTGTAGATCTGCTTAGTTCTAGTTGTTTCTAAGAGGCTTTCTCTATTGGAGAGTGTTCTTCAGCCTCCAAAGAGTTATCTGATCCATATTTTATATCAGATATGTATTTCTTATTCCATGTACTCAGTATCCTTCACCCTCTGCGTAGTTTCTACTTCATACTGCGTTATTTTGTGAGAGGGCTTGTTATTTCAGTTTGTTATCAGTTTGGAGGAAGATATCTTGGTGTTAGGCTTGCCTTCCCTTGGTGATCTGTGGATTGGATTGCTGATCCATGTCTCTATAGATCTGATCTATTTCAGTTACAGAATTTATCTTCAGAAATTTCTGGTTTTTCTGCAGCACAGTATATTGTAATTCGGATCTACAGCTTAATATGCAGTATTCTGATGTAATTCCAATTGGGTCTTGTTCTTAAAGTCTTGTAGCTTCTAGATATGTATTAGATATGATTATTCATCCATATATCTATCCTAGATCTTAAATTTAATGTACAGCAGCTGAACCATCTGGAAAATAACGTTGTCTATGTATTTCTGCAGTTTATTTCTAGTTGCAGCTCTTATTTCTGAAGGGATCTTGCCCTAGTTCTTCTTGTAATCAGTTGTAAAGGCAATAATATAATATTTAATTCTGATTTACTATTATATTACTAAAATATCATACCTTTTTCTGACCTCCTCTGAGTTCCAATCAGATCTACGCAATTCTAGTAGCTGGGGGTTTCATTTTGTAGCAACTTCTCTCTTTAGCTGATTTCTAGCTAGTCTTGTTTTCAGGAGATCTATTTAACATGCTTAAACTCATTTTTTTCTGCTAAAATTGCATGTAAATGTCACATAGAGCTTGAATAAGGGAATCCCAGCCCTTATTTGCATTCTCATTTCTCAAAATTTCTTATACAGCATTTTCATTGAAGGTATTGTTAAGATTCCTGAATTGGGATTATTCCAAGTTCTATAGGCAGAGTCTACAATTGGCCAGGTAGCCTCTGGTTCTCAACATATTTTCAAAGGTGACATAACCATTAAATTCCTTTATAGACTTATATTCCATATCTGACATAGAATCTTGAAAATCCCCAAAAAGGAATATTACAATGGTATCGGAGCTCCACTCTTGGCACAGCCTGTGCTAGCTTTGGAGCCTTAGTCATGTTGCATTCTGAAGATGAAGATCCTCTTTATGAGAGGAAGAGGAGATACCAGAATATAAGTCATAGAAAGTATGACTATACTACTATTGACCTTGACAAGGTTCAAGACAAAGGGAAAGGCCCTGAGTTGAATGACAAAGATAAGGAGGCAGAAGAGTTTGCAAAAACTCTCTTGGAAACCATGCAAGATCTATCCAAGGAAATAAAGGAGATGAGGATAGAAAGAATGAGGGAGTCCCTTGGAAGACTCCATCAAGGGGAGAGTTCAGAAATGTCTCAGTTTGGGACTGGTCCACCGGTGAGCTTGCCACAAGCTCCACAGATCTCACAACGCTCTACAATGCCTACCTTCTTGGCTATAAAGAATGAAGGGCTTCAAGAGTCAACCTCTTTGGAAGGTTATTTTGAAAAATATGATTCACAAAGCCAAAGGTTCAAGGATAACTTGAGCTTTCAATATTTCTGCCATCTAAAGGATCGGAGGAGACCATTGCAGCAGTATAGAGATGGAGGTTTCCTACATGGGAGGCACCACACCATGGGCAGGTTCTTCTTGCCTAAGTTTGATGGATCACCATCTTGTTCAGCTAAAGCATGGGTGGAAAAGTTGGACATCTATTTCCAGCTGAATAAAGTGCCCGAAGCAGAAGCCATTAAGATTGTTGCGCTGCATTTTGATGGAGAAGCCCACAACTGGTGGTTTCATGGACTTTCTACATTGGGGCAAAGCAATGTGTCCACTTACGCTAAGTTCAATAGGAGACTAGTGGAAATATTTGATCGGAAGGATCTGGAGGCCCCTTTCATAAGCTTGGCAAAGCTTAAGCAGACAGGAGACGCTGAAGCCTATATTTCTGAATTTTTTAGGCTGTCTGTTATGGTTCCTGATCTTTCAGTTGCAACGAGAGTCTATATGTTCATAGATGGCTTGGAGGAACCTTTGCATGGGTTGGTCAAGTCTACCAAACCCACCACACTGCATGATGCCTTTGAAAGAACAAGAGATCTCCAAGATGCCTTGCCAAGAGCAAAGGCAACCCTTCCTAGCAAAGCCACTCACTCTTCTAAAGGGAAGGAAGGAAAATTCGTTCCACCTAAGGAGAGCTCACAGAAAAATATTCTTGACAATGATCTCGGGAGGGAGTTGAGAAAGAAGAAAGTATGCTTTACTTGTCAAGAATCATGGGTGTCGGGGCATAGATGTGCTGCTGGGAGAGCACATTATATTGAAGTCTTCTCTAATTGTGAGGATGAGGAAGGTAATGATGGACCTAGGAGAGTTCATAGCACTGGTGATGATGACAAGGAGGATCCATCATCATCCATGGAAGAAGAAGGGGAATTTTCTCCAACCAATGGGACTCTTGCTTCTTTGAGGGGAGTGCCCAAATATTTGACTCTTAGAGTGCAGGGTTCAGTTATGAACCAAAGAGTATATATTCTTATTGAAAGTGGGGCAACCCATAATTTTATTGATGCTCACTTTGTGCAGAGGAGAGGAATCCCTACTGATTCTTTTTATGGGTTTTTTGTTTTGGTTCCAAGGGACAGAACTATGTAGTGCATGCAGTATGTTCCCTCACTTTCTGTGACTATGGGGACCTACACTTTGAGGGACCACTTATTTGTGGTAGACATACCAGACACCAACATCATATTGGGTGTCCAGTGGTTGATTACTTTGGGAAAATTCACCACTGATTGGAGGGCCTTGCAGATGGACTGGGTGGATCTAAAGAGTGGGAAGCAACAAGTTATTCAAGGCATGCACACCTACCCTTATCTTGATGTTTCTACCCACACAACAAAGATGGAATTACGCAGTGAGGGAAAGGATATCATGGTTCCTTCTCTCATGTTCATGAGATTGCTGCAAGGGACATTTCTACATCATGGAAAGCCTCTTAGGATGCCATTAGATTCTATGGAGAAAGCTTCACCAAGTGCTGAAACAATGGAGGAAAAAGTCACTGCGCTGTGGGAGGAAGAAAAGGGGAGGATCAGCCTTCCCACACAAAATTTTGGCATGCATAATTCCAAAGGAACAAGCAGCAACAAGGCAAGCACCACCATAGATACATCCATAGCGTTTTCCTTGTTGAGAAGTATAGATCCATATTGGAGGTCTCAACTCCTTGTAGAGTGCTCCAAATATCTGCACATCGGGATGATCCTAGATGGTATAAAGCAAGAAGGAGGATATATGGTCCATGAAGGGGTCATCTATCATCTTGGAAAAGTATTCCTGTCTCAAGCCTTAAGGCTTAAGCAATAAATACTGCAAAGGGCACACAAGGAGTTCCTTTCCAGTTACATGCAATCAACAAAAATCTACTCCCTAGTCTTGAAATTTTTTGATTGGGAGGGTATGGAGGAGGAACTACATCAGCATTATGATTGGGAGGAACTAAATCAGCACTTAAAAGAGTGCAATAGCTATGCAAATATGGGGAAGCCAAAGGATCCTATGCAGGATATATTTCAGCCATCTCTTTCTTCTCTCAAAGGAGGGGAAAAGCCCATGCCTAACTCTATGAGTATGGGAGATTTGTATGGTAAGAAATCTGATCTTGTAGAGAAAGTTTATTTTTCTGATTTGGCACACTCTCTTACTATATGTATGCAGGCCATGGCTCCTACAAGGAGTAATATTATATGTATATCTCATGGCAAAGATGGGGCCAATGAAAACTCCAAAGCTGGCCACTCCCTTGAGGTGCAAAGGGAGATTGTTTTTCATGATGGGTGCTTTCCAAAGGCACCTAATGAGAGTTTCGCTTTCAGCCATGTCAAAGTGGCTTATGCAGAAAATATGTGGTGGGAGTACCACCAATCACATTTAGTTCTACTCAGAACAAGGAGTGTACTGCGCTGGTACCTTATGTTGGATTGTGACCCACCTCCTCATGTGCAAATTACAGTTTGCCTTTATGTGATTTTTCTACCATACATAGATGACATATTGGTTTTTTTTATGGGTATGTATGGGCAAAGAGTCTGTAGTGTACATGTGCCACATGGGATGGAACTATATTCAGTACTTCATGACACATGTTTCCGATGTGACATTGGTTCACCCATGCATATTTCTATTGAGTTTTACACTCCTGAAGGGGCAGACTATGAACCTATCATGCTAGCATTGGAGGAGAATTTTTTGATGTATTGCCTTGGTGAACACTTGCTTCATGATGAGAGGTTTATTCTTGATGGTGTCATCAATGGAGAAGGAGAATAGACACAGCTTTTACCCTACCAGTCACTTGAGGACAAGCAACATTTTGAGGGGGAGGACTGTAATGTTCCTACTTAGCCTTAGCTAAGAGGAGACATTGAATTTTGATTTATTTTATGTTTATGAATAAATGAATAAAGGAGGACATGTAAAACTCCTAATAAATAAATGCCCATGTGAACAAAGACAAATCTGGGCTATGTAAATAATCACTTGCAGGTGTGAAAGAGGATTGAGCCAAAGATTGGATCCACCTTGACCAAATCAACTGCGTTGTCTAGGTTCAATGCATCACCAAGAGGGACTGCGCAATTCTAGAAGGGAACTTCTAATGTGAAAAGAACCAACTCATCCAAGTGGTTTAGGGTTTTCAAAGGCTATCTCATGTTATAAAAAGGAGGATAATACACATGAAGAGGTTGTTGATGAATTATATTTCTGAAGTATTTGTCTGCTTAGACAAATACCATTCTTTGTTGTTTAGTAGAGGATTGTAATTGGAATTCCTATTTAGGGGTTTCATCTCTTCCCTTGAGGATCATTGGAGGAGTTCTTTGCTAAAGTTGGCCACTATCTGGTTTGAGACCAAGCTCTATCTTTCATGAGCAGTGCTAGCCCATTGAGGGTTTTGCAACTCCTATCTTTTGTAGCAAGTGGTATTGTAGATCTGCTTAGATCTAGTTGTTTCTAAGAGGCTTTCTCTATTGGAGAGTGTTCTTCAGCCTCCAAGGAGTTAGCTGATCCATATTTTATATCATATCTATATTTCTTATTCCATGTACTTAGTCTCCTTCACCCTATGTGCGGTTTCTGCTTCAGACTGTGTTATTTTGTGAGAGGGCTTCTTATTTCAGTTTGCTATCAGTTTGGAGGAAGATCTCTTGGTGTTAGGCTTGCCTTCCCTTGCTGATCCATGTCCCTATATATATGATCTATTTCAGTAATAAAATTTATCGTCAGAAATTTCTGGGTTTTCTGCAGCACAATATATTGTAATTCAGATCTACAGCTTAATATGCAGTATTTAGATGTAATTCCAATTGGATCTTGTTCTTAAAGTATTGTAGCTTCCAGATCTGTATTAGATCTGATTATTCATCCATATATCTATCCTAGATCTGAAATTTAATGTACAATAGCTGAACCATCTAAAAAATAACAATGTCTATGTATTTCTGCAATTTATTTCTAGTTGCAGCTCTTATTTCTGAAGGGATCTTGCCCTAGTTCTTCTTGTAATCAGTTTTAAAGGCAATAAGATCATATGTAATTCTGATTTACTGTTATATTACTGAAATATCAAACCTTTGGCTTACCTCCTCTGAGTTCCAGTTAGATCTGCACAATTCTAGTAGCTGGGGGTTTCATCTTGTAGCAACTTCTCTCTTTGGTTGATTTCTAGCTAGTTTTGTTTCCGGGAGATCTGTTTAACATGCTTAAACTCATTTTTTTTTCTGAAATTGCATGTACATGTCACATACATCTTGAATAAGGGAATCCTAGCCTTTATCTACATTCTCATTGCTCAAAATTCTTATACAGCGTTTTCACTGAAGGTCTTGTTAAGATTCCTGAATTGGGATTATTCCAAGTTCTATAGGCAGAGTCTACAGTTTGCCAGGTAGCCTCTGGTTCTCACCCTCTTTTTAGAGGTGACATAACTAGTAAATGCCTCTGTATTCCATCTCTAACATATAATCTTGAGAATCCCCAAAAAGGAATATTACACTTTGAGGGGGAAACCTCCTTTACATTACATAAATGAACAATTCTTCAATGATACAAATGACAAAACCTCCTTTCTATATATAGGAGTCCATGGGGTCATAATATAATCCTAGTTGACCTAACAATAATAATGTAAGGTCACAACAATAACAATAGTGAGATATTATGGGGCATAATAATAACAATATGGGGACTACATGGGTACAACAATAACAATAATGGGGCTACACTAACAACAATAAGGCACTACACTAGTAATATAGGGCCCTAACACACTCAAATATTTAGAGATGGTCCACACATGGCTTCTTCCCTGTGAATGCTTCTCCAAGTGTCATATTCTTAAGGATTCTATGAGGACTTCTATTTTGTATATATATTGTTTTCATTGTTGCTTCTCCCCATAGAAACGTTGGTATATCTTTGATCAAATATCATAGTTCGTATGCATTCTTCAATCGTTCTATTTTTCCTTTCAGCAACTCCATTTTGCTCAGGGTTGTAGGGAACAATAAGCTCCCTCTTAATACCTGCTTATTTACAATATTCAATTATTTCTTTTGAAGTATATTCCCCACCATTTTCGAATCTCAAAGTCTTTATCCTTCTTTCGGTTAAGGTCTCCACTTTAGATCTAAATTCCATGAACTTTTCAAATACTTCATCATTTGTCTTGAGAAGATAGAGCCTTGTCTTTCTAGAATGATCATAAATGAAGGTCACATAATAAATATGGCATCCAAGAGATTTTTTAGACATTGTCCCACACACATTCGAATCAATGAGGTCTAATATTTCCATAGACTTTGTATCACTACTTGTAAAAGGTTTCCTTGTATTCTTTCCCAAAGAACATCCCTTACATATTCCTTCATGATCTTCCTTGATGTTGGGGATACCCTTTACCATTTGACTAAGAGAGGGTATTATCTTGTAATGAAAATACTCATATCTTATATTCCATAGTTCGATAGGATTGATCTCCATCTGAACTAGGCTTGAGGATATGGTGTTATAACTCTATATATATCCTTCCTTCATGAAATCCAATAAATTTTTCCTTTTCAACACTTGAATCGTTCCCCCAAAACCAAATCTTTACCATCTATAAAGGAAACCCTATCTCCTTTATATTCTAAACAATAAATTGAAAGTAAATTATTTTTAAAACCTGGAACATAGAGTATATTGTTGAAGTGTATCTTTACTCCATTTTCCATCCTTAGTGATGTAGATCCAAGGCCTTGACTACATAATTGTTGTTGTCTCCTAGCTCCACTGCATGTGATGATGGTTGCCTTGATAGAGTATGAAGTTTTCCACTTTCTCTCATTATATATCTTGATTCTCCACTTTCAAATATACATGCATTGTCATCATCAAGAGTACTCATAAGTGCAGCCAAGAATCCTTCACTCTCAAATTTCTTAGATAGGTTGTAGATGATCCTTCCAATCCATCTTCCTAAAATTATTATGATATTTAATCCCATCTTCAAGTAGCTTGCCATAGATGGAGTAACCTTTTTTTCCAAGCCAACAAAGTGATCTTCAACCTTCTTTGACCTTAGCTCTAATTCCATGTTGAGAAATAAATGCTAGTAGGAATTAGGGTTTGATTCCTCTTTCTTGATAGTTACTTGTAAATTATGTTGGATTATTTTACTTAATTATTTTATCTTTCATCAAGAAATTACAAAATTATATGTGTATGAATATCACAAGAACAAGAGACACAAGATGTAGATGCTCATCCAGGGAAAAAACCCTATAAGGAGAAAAACTCCTATAAGTGGAAAACCCAGTCACAAACTCTTTCTTCGGTAGATTCAAATCAAGATGATAAACTTTCATACTTCTTAGACCTAGAAAAAGAGCTCCTCCAACCACAAAGTCAGCCCTTCCCTGCAACAGATGATCTTTACAAAATACTCCAAGTGACAGCTTCTTAGTAGCAGCTTCAGTCATGAATTTTGGCCCCCCCACAGTAGAACTTCAACCCGCAGCTTCAGAATTCCGAGCATGCAGTAGAAACAGATTTTTGGCCTGAGCAACTGCTTCGAAAAATTTTCACGTGTAAGAGAAATACAGACAAAAACTTGATTTAGGTCTTCCCAACAAACTTCGTCCTTCTCCAGCTTTTTCACTCTATTTTTCTACTTCTCTTTCTTGTAGATTGAACTTGTTGAGTGAGTGAGTGAAATAGATTGAATTGCCTCTCCTTATATAGCCTTTCTTTTGGGCTAAATTTCCCTAATGTAGGCCAAATTCTTGAGGATAGGTCTGACTTGGTGTGAAGGTGAAAAAAAAAATTGACTCAAAAACAATTATTTTTACATGATACAAAAGCCCAATAAGGGTCTAATAAAAGTGAAAATGACTCTAATGAATCAAGACAAAACCTAGGAGCCTCCAATGGAGGATTTGAGCTAGAAAAGATTGACCCAAGCATGAAACCCATGCTTTAATAAGTCATTTTATTTAATAATAAATTTTCTTTTTACAAGTATAATTATGAAGACCAAATCCAGTTACATTCTTCAACATGCACACCATATTTGAGCTTTTCTCCTCTATTGTAAGTCTCGAATACCATTTGTATGCTTCGAACTACTAAAACTCGTGATCCTCACATCCAAGGGTGTTGATTGTATATCCAAAATATGTTTCTTTTCTTTTATTTTACATACCATTTTACACAAGTTTGATGAATATCTAGTGGACTTGTTAAAGTAATGTCTCATTTAAATAGGAATAAGTAGTAATAATTGTCACTAAATTCACCATCAGTTTTTCCAAATATCATATGTAGAAACATTCACTTTATTAATGTTCATGGCCACATTGATTTGAGTTGATAATGGGGAATTTATGAAATAATGTGTTGGATTAATAATGTTATCTGTCCAAATGTGTGACGAATGTAGTGGCAATAAGACTTTAAATTCTCTCGAAAGTATTGATTATGTATGAAAATTGATTAAATATGGAAATTTGCATATTGAATGATGTATAATTCAAAATAGGGATTGTTGAAATGAAAGATGTGGAATCTATTGGGAAGAAGTGAGGATAAGTCTCATGCATCTATATTCATGTAAAAATGGTTAAGTATGTAGTAATATAGATGTCAAAAATTCACGAAATTTGTTAAGTATTGTGGGTGAAATTTGCATGATACAGAAGAATATTTTAAGAATACAAAAATGCAAGTGGAAATTGAGTGACACATAATTGTCGGTGCAATTTGAGTGATGTGAACTTGTGGGATGCGGAGCATTCTACGATTTTTTACTCCTGCAAGCAAGAAATAAACCAAGTATCGAAAGGAGTGGGGACATGATAATGTGTGGATAGAGTGATGCAAGTGGAAAGGAATGTCGAACCTCACATTTGTAAAATAATAAAAGAGACTAAGTGTTGAAGTCTTGTTATCTTGTGGACTTGAAAGTTAAGCAAACCACAATTGCAGAACATGTGACTGAGTATCAAAGTAATGCAGGAATTTTGAGGGTGATGGCTCTTGCATTAGATCAAAAATTACCAAGTGAAGAACATTTATTAAGGAAACTTGATCAAAACCCATTTACTTCATAATTATAGAAAAATTATCATTACGGAATAAATATTGACACCTTTTTATGTTCCCTTGAAAAAACCTCATGACTAACCAAATATATGGATTACCCTCACGGTAACATGTAACCTCCACATAATAATATATGTTTTTCTACCTATCATACAGCAAGGAGGCTAGTAGTAAATACTAGTCAACTTATACCTCCTCTCCTTGATGGTATTCATCATGTCATAAATTTCCATGCAACCATTTTCCCATGTGTAAGCTTAATTGGAAATTATTATTCATGGATTTACACATATCTATAGACAAGCACATCAAATAGTAATATGCTATAATCATGAATAAACAATGATCAACAATATACACATGGAAATCGTCAATATCTTGACCCCATCCTAGGTCCACAAATCTTGACTCAATCCATAATACATATGAATTTCTTGTTCTTCCTATCTAACTTGGAAAACCATAAGTTGCATAACATAATATAACAAATTACATCATCTAAATATGTATTCATTTTTTTTTATCCAATAACATCACTTATCATTAAAAGTTCATATCACCTATATCACTCTTAGACAAATACCCATTGGTGTCAAGATACAACTCCATCTATTCATAGGCTACAATAATTCATCACCTCATATACAAAAATCCAATCATCCCATACAATTGTATGGATATCAAAACATAAGGCATGATCAAGACAAATAAAATTAAAATTCTAAATCACATCATATAAAAGAATATAAGTAAACCAACTATATCATTATTGTAACCAAAATGCTTTCAAATGATAACAACACAACAATAAAATAAATTCAAACTATAAGAGAGCACTATAATATGGTTATGGTGCCATAGATTCTTAACATGAGTGATAGTAGCCACAAATATCACATTCTTTTAATTCCCATTTTTCACAATGACATAAAGAGGTCATCTATTAACCCATAAATATGAGTGGATATTTTTCTTCCCCCAACTTAGTGATGTTGGTTTTCATTGAGCATATGTGCATATTGAGAATCTGATTAGGTGCTCAAAATTATGCATAAAAATGAAAATTTTTGGATTGGTGTGGAACCTGAACGACCGTGTATATCTCGTCGTTCTGAATCTGGCGCAACTAGTTTCGCAGAAAACCGACACTGTATGCTCCCAGAAACGTGTTATGTCCACTTTGTCAAACATGCAAATTTAAAAAAAAAATGCATGATAGCCCAGTCAGCAGTCCGTATAGCTGACTTGGCATGCCTACGTGGCATGATGACTATGTAGGTTGACTTGGTCAATTTTTTTCCTCCAGCGTATGGTATTGTGCCAAGTGGCACGTTTATTTTGGGTCGAAATGGCGCGTTTTGGTTGGGTGTTGGAAGTCTAGACACAAGTTGCCACGTGGCCCAGCCAGGGACCACTACATGGTAGCCCGAGGGAAACCAAAATTTTGCATTGAGTCCGAGCAGAGCGAGCAAGGGTCGAACCCGTGACCTCCAACTACCGAGCACAATCCATTTCCACTGCACCACGCATTTGTTACTTAATATGCAATGGTCTCTGCATAGTTTTATTGTAATGTGTTTTCGCATTGTAGGGAGGGGGCCATGCTCTAGCCCCAGCCCTGGTCACCGTCGGGGTCGGAACCATGGGCAGGAGGCTAGCCCCACGTCCCCCCCCCACTAATCATAAGCCATAATTGTTAACGTTTAATGCCCGTCGGTGACACATGTCCTCCAAGTCGCGAAGGCCAATAGTTAGCAAAACCGTGATTTTTTTATTTATTTTTAAATTGTATTTAACTATATACATATGGTTATAAGTTTGGTTTGTAAGCCCTAATGGGAAAATTAAGGTGCCCACAATTTGTGTTGGGATTTGGAGGAATTGGCACTCAATTAATGGAATTCTGGATGAATTCGTGGGTTCAGTGTCAGATTTGGTGGAAAATGTGGAGCGAATAGTGGAGAAACTAGGGGAAGTCATAACTTGATGATTTTTTGAACAATTTTGATGCAGAAAGAGGCTACACATGAATTTTTGGGCATTTTTGAGCTGATGGAATAGGTTTCATTGTTTTTTGAGCATTGTAAACATATGTAATCACAATTTTGAGCATAATAGAAGAGGGCCAACCCATTGGAAGCTGTACCAAGGAGAAGTAGCCCAGGAGGGGCGAACCCCTTCATGATGTGTTGTTGTGTTACTGTTTATGGTGATGTTCATGTCTGTTATATGTTGTTGTTCAGTGTTTTTATTTATGTTAATTTTATCAAGGAATTCACATAAAAACTCATGTTTAACTTGAAATTTACCTCATAATCCTCAAGCACTTTCTTTATATTCTGAATTGGATCTTAGCATAGAAAACACTAATATTCCCATTCAAATCAAGTTGGTATCAGAGCACTAGGTTTGCTTCTACAAGGAGGATTTAATTATTTTTCGAGTGTTTAAATGCTTACAAGGTTGAACCTCAAGAGAGGAGAAATAAATCTTATGGGTGAAAGTTCTCTAGTTGGATCAAGGAGAAGGAGGGCACAATTGCCACAATCTCCACCACAAGAATCACCTTCAATTGTAGTAGAGGCTTCAGTAAGCATGTCCCATGAAGGAGGAAATGATAACATTTCAGTGGATGAGAAGGCTTTTAGGAAGGATTTCTTTGACATGACAGAGATGGTGAAGGTCCTCTATGAAGAGAGGAACACAAGGTTACACAGTGAAAGCTACAGGCCTCCAAGAGAATAGGTTTCTCTAGGAGGAGGAGGTAATGGAAATGGTGATAAGCCACCATATACTCCACCATCATCCTCACCACCATATTCACCTTCATCTTCATCGTCTTCCACTACTACAACCCTTTCTCATACTCATCAACATACCTCAAAAGGAATTGGTAAACAACCCTTGTTAAAACTTGATATTAAATTCGAGATGCCTATGTATAATGGTGAAGTGAATGCAAAGAAGCTTAAATTGGGTTCATATGTTGGATTTCAACTGCAGGATTTAAAACCTTCAAAATGATGACACAAATATTCAACTTGCTTCCTTGAGATTGGAGGGTGCAACACTAGTATGTTGGTAAGCCAAGACACAAGAAGAGATGAAAAACCATGGTAATATTTCAATATCTTGTTTTGATTTAATTGATGCAATTAGAAGGAAATTTTACCCTCTAGAATATATATAGAAATCCATAATGGGTTGGTAGAATTTTAGACAACTAAAGGGACAAAGTGTGCAAAGCTATACTCAAGAATTTAGGAGAAGAGCACTAGTTTTGGGTGTCAATTTATCTTCTCAAGAGAATTTTTTAAAGTATATAGGGGGTTTTCACAGCTATCTTAGGCATACTATTCTTGTGTTCAACCCCAAAAACTTAGATGAGGTTTGTGTTCAAGCCACACATCTAGAAGCAAGAGGGAAACATAGTGCAGATGAGAAAAGTGATAGTTTCCTTGAGTATGAAGGTAAAGGAGAGGGTAAGTTTAATGGAAAAGGAAAGAAAAATGGTTCTATTAAAATAGAGAAATATAAACTCACATGTAAACAATGTTCGAAAAATGGCCATGATGAAGACCATTATTGGAAACTCCATCGAGAGTTGAATCCCAACAAACTTAAAACCAAAGAGAAGGAGAAAACAATTGTGATAATTGAACATGACTTAGGTTCATATTCAGGAGATGAAACCAAGATTACAGCAATGGGTTTGAAATGTAATAACATAGAAAGCACTAGATCTTCAAGTTTTTTTATTGTAACTCAAGATTATGATACAATAATTGAACTCTTTCATATTAGATTTGTTTCAAGGCATACCAAAATAGACACACTATTTTATAGTGGTTTTCAATCCAAGAAGAAGAAGAAATGAGTCTGACCATATCATGTAATGCATTGGCAGGAATTACCACTCCTAAAACTCTCAAGATAGAAGGACATATCAAGAATAAAAGGGTAATAGTGTTGATTGATTCGGGTAGTACCCATAATTTTATTCATTGTAAGGTAGCCAAGGAATGGAATTGTTTCCTATACCCAGCACCAGAATGTCAAGTGATGGTTGCAAATGGAGGAACTATAAATTTCTCTGGAAAATTCCATAATATCAAGCTAGCCATGGGGGAATATGTATTGAATAGTCCAATGCTTTCCATCCCAATGGGAGGTACTGATGTTGTACTAAGAGTACAATGGTTACAATCTTTGGGGACGGTGACTTTTAATTTTCAAGATTTTCTTGAATTTTTTTTCGGAAGGAAAGGAAATCGAATTACGGGGTATCACAGGGAAGCCAAGAAAGATAATAAGCTCTAATGTCATGAAAAAGCTTCTGAAGGAGGAACAATGGGGTGTAATTGCACAATTATGCTCACTAGAAGTTCCAACATCAAAATCATCTATTTCTCAAGATCTCCAAAAAGTCTTGGACAATCATTCCAAGGTGTTTGATACTCCCAAAGGACTCCCAACTATTCGTGATCATGATCATGCTATTCATTTGATTCCAATAAGTGTTACTCCAAATATCAGGCCTTATAGATATCCTTATGTCGAGAAGAGAGAAATTGAACGTATGATTGCAAAAATGTTAGAGGTTGGTATAATTCAACCTAGTCAAAGTTCTTTCTCTGCTCCAGTAGTATTGGTGTGCAAAAAAGATGGATCATGGCACATGTGTCTGGATTATAGGGAGCTCAATAAGCTCACTATTAAAGATAAATTTCCCATTCCTGTGATTGATGAATTATTGGATAATTTACATGGAGCAATTTATTTTACCAAGTTGGATCTTCGTTCAGGATATCATCAAATTAGAATGAAGACTGAAGATATTCTGAAAACAGCGTTTCGAACTCATGAGGGTCATTATGAATTTTTGGTCATGCCTTTTGGCCTTACCAATGCACCTTCTACATTTCAAGGGTTGATGAATTCCATTTTCAAACCCTTCCTTGGAAAATCTATGCTAGGATTTTTTGATGATATACTAATCTACAGCAGGTCTTGGAAGGATCATATTCAACATGTTGACAGGGTGCTCAAACTATTGGAGGAGAAACAATTATATGCAAAAAAATCCAAATATTTCTTTGGAGTACAAGAGGTGGAATATCTGGGTCATATTGTATCTCACGAGGATGTTAAGGTAGACCCTAACAAAATTAAAGCCATTAAGGAATGGAAAGTCCCCACAACCATAAAGAAGTTGTGTGGATTTCTCGGGTTAACAGGGTATTATCGCAAGTTTGTGAATAATTATGGGAGATTAGCAGCACCTCTAACAACATTATTGAAGAAAGATGCATTTTCATGGACTCTTGAAGCAAATAAGGCCTTTGAACATCTTAAAGAGGCAATGTGCCTAGCACTAGTCTTAGCTACGCCAGACTTCACAAAAACCTTTATTGTGGAATGTGATGCCTCAGGAAATGGAATTGGTGTTGTTTTAATGCAAGAAGGAATACCCATTGCTTTTTAAAGTCGTTCAATCAAAGGAAAGTATTTACAAAAGGCTATTTATAATAAGGAAATGTTGGCAATACTACATGCACTAAAGAAATGGAGACCTTACGTAATGGGAAGACACTTCAAGGTAAAAATTGATCATGATAGTCTTAAACACTTTTTGGAACAAAGACTATATTCAAAAGAGCAGCAAAAATGGGTCACAAAGATGTTGGGTTATGACTTTGAAATCGTCTACAAAAAAGGGAAGCTAAATGTTGTTGCAGATGCACTCTCAAGAAAGGATGAAGAGGTGGAAGCATTGCTTTGTGCCATTTCAATTATCCAACCAGATTGGATAACCGAAGCAAGGGATGAATGGAAGAAGGAGGAAGAAGTGTGGACTCTCATTCAAAAGTTGTAGCAAGATCCTAGTACATCTGATACATTTAGTTGGAAAAATGATTCCTTATTGTACAAATATTTCTTATATATTTGCAAGAATTCTCAACTAAAACAGAAGATTCTTTTGGAATTGCACACTTCTCCTTTAGGAGGACACTCAGGATTTTTTAAAAATTACCACAGGGTGAAGAAAGAATTTTTTTGGGATGGCCTTAAATCTGATATTCAAAAGTTTGTGGTGGAATGTTTGGTTTTCCAGCAAAATAAAGTTGAGACAATTAAGACCCCAAGTCTTCTGCAACCTTTATCCATTCCATGTCAACGTTGGGAGGAGATTTCAGTAGATTTTATAACAGGTTTACCTAAGTCCGAAGGAAGGAGTGTCATCATGGTGGTAGTTGATAAACTTACCAAGTATGCACACTTTTGTGCATTATCTCATCCATTTAAAGCGAGTATAGTTGCTACTGCATTTATGGAAACAATTTAAAATCTACATGGAAACCCGAAGATTATTGTAAGTGACAGAGATCCCATTTTTACAGGAAATTTTTGGACGGAATTATTTTCTTGTTTAGGTACTCAACTAGCTCATAGCTCATCTTATCATCCTCAATCCGATGGTAAAACAGAGATAGTGAATAAATTTTTGGAAGGATATCTTCGTTGTTTTGTATCTAATAAGCAAGCACAACGGGTCAAGTGGTTACCTCTTGCTGAATGGTGGTATAACACTTCCTTCCATACTGCAGCAAAAATGACTCCATTTATGGCAGTTTATGGATATCATCCACCATCCATCACATCTTCTTTAAGGGAGAATTCTGGGGTTCAAGCAGTGGAGGATCACATCGAGCATCAACAAGAAGTTCTCCAACTCTTAAAGGATAACCTAAATTTGGCACAAAATCAAATGAAACAACAAGCAGATCAACATCGCAGTGAGATAATTTTTGATGTGGGAGACTAGGTATTTTTACGGCTACAACCATACAAAAAATATCCCTCAAGCAAGCTAAGAAGGATAATAAATTATCGCCAAAGTACTATGCTCCTTACAAGGTTTTTCAAAATATTGGTACTATGGCATACAAATTGGAGCTTCCTGCTTCTTCGCGAGTGCATCCAGTTTTCCATGTTTCATGCTTAACAAAGGTTATAGGGGAAAAAATTCCAGTCCAAACAATATTGCTAGAACTTTATGAGGAAGGAAAAAACATATTGTAACCTGAAGCAGTCACGGAAACAAGAACTTGACAACTACGAAATCGATCAATTTCAGAGTATCTCATCAAATGGAAGAACTTACCCACTGAAGATTCTACATGGGAGGATGAGAATTTTATACAAAAGGACCCGGAGCTACTCAAGCGTTGAGGACAATACTTTTTTTAAGGAGAGGAGCATGTTAGGTCCCTATATTACTATAATAGTCCCTTATTTTCGTTAGTGTAACCCCCTTATTGTTATTTTTGTACCCCTGTAACCCCCATATTTTTATTATTGTGACCTTAAATTATTATTGTTAGGTCGGCTAGGATTACATTGTGATCCCATGGACTCCGATGTATAGAAAGGAGGTTTTGTCATTTGCATCATCTAAGAATTTTTCATTTATGTAATGTATTGGAGGTTTCCCCCTCGAAGTGGCTGATTTCTAAGGCGTTGATCTCTCTTTGCTTATATTTTTGGAGTTGGTTTCATAACATTTTGGAGGTCCTTATCTTTAATGTTAGGTCCCTATATTACTATAATAGTCCCTTATTTTCATTAGTGTAACCCCCTTATTGTTATTTTTGTACCCCTGTAACCCCCATATTTTTATTATTGTGCCATTAAATTATTATTGTTAGGTCGGCTAGGATTACATTGTGATCCCATGGACTCCGATGTATAGAAAGGAGGTTTTGTCATTTGCATCATCCAAGAATTTTTCATTTATGTAATGTATTGGAGGTTTCCCCCTCAAAGTGGCTGATTTCTAAGGCGTTGATCTCTCTTTTCTTCTATTTTGGGAGTTGGTTTCATAACATTTGGGAGGTCCTTATCTTTATTATAGGAAGGAGTATTTCATCGTAATGAGAACAAGTACCACTTGTTCAAGAATAGAATTGAGTACATAGTTAGAGCGCATAAGAATAATATGAGTTTGTCTCTTATGCATGCAGGCCAAATGAAGAGAATAGTGAATGCAAGTCAAAATTTGGCTTTCTTAATATTCAAGCATAGTGATGTTTTGAATGATACCTTTCAACAAGATGCATCAAATGAACAAGATGTTTCATTAAAGTTTTTAATTTTTGTAATAAGATGTTTTAGGGCTCTAACATGTTTCCTTTTAAAAAAGGTAAACAAGATGTGAAAGATTTGCAGCAGACCACATCAATGTTGAATAGTCATGGGAACAAGATGTCGGTGCTAAATGGTGCAAAAATCAAAGAACAAGCGCAAAAGAAATATGAAAAAGAAGGCATAGGTTCCACAAGTACTTCTTTTGGGTTTCAAAATGGTACATGGCAATGGTGAAAACACTTGGTCAAATTTTGACGCAAGTACAAGGAAAGACAAGCTAATAATCGCCATGTCGACAGTGTTCGACGTGAGAAATTTTTCAAGTTATTCAAGTTTCCTTTGATTGAGGACCGAGGTGGGAACAAGTTTGTTTCTTCAAGTAAAATTTTTTGTTCTGAAAATTCTGGGAAACTGCAGCAGGATGGTATTGTTGGCTTCAGGGGTCCTAACCCAGGTTCAGAGTTTATCGCACAACCAACAAACCCTCCAACTACTGGCCCTTTTGGAAACGACTTCTTGCACAGATAAAAGTCTCACCCAAAGCAGTATGGGGGGGTACTAGAACCAGGTTTCCGCACATTGAGGAATAAATTAATGTGGTGGCCATAAACAGGTTTATGACAGAAATTATTGCATATTGTAAACATGTATGCGCATATATAGATCAATACTTATCAAATCAGCTCTGTCGCAAGCACAGTTAATGCCTATAACAGATAAACTGTATCGCAAACCAACCTTGTCACAGATATAATTGTATAACGAAATCAGACCTTCACAATGTGTACTTAACCATAAACAGATATTCATGTACTATTCATGTACTTAACCATAAACAAATATTTATGCATAAAGGATATATTTACTCACGCAAATATAATCGATCATAACAGTAGTAAAGCGATCTCAAAACAATAACAGTAAGCATATAGCTCAGATATCAAACACATAACACATTTGGATTGCCAAAATAGTCCTTGTATTAGATTCAAAACAGTTCGGTATAGTCAGACTTTCCCTTACAATTACCCTTCCATGCACACACCTAGCGGAGTCCGCACACAGCGAGGACTAGTTCTATGTGCACACAGCCAATAGGAACCTTTCTACCCAACCCAAAATTACAAAAATGTATCACATAAGCATAAATGCTTACTTAGATCAACATATATTCTTTATCATTATCGACTAGACTCTATCTATATTTATATCTATTTAGCGTGCAGATACTATTGTCTCAAACCATGGTTTGAGGCCCACAATTTACCCTTTAGAACCCTTTTACGTAAAATAGGGACTTTGACCCGCCCCAAAGCCCCTTGACCTTTCCTCGCAATGTGCATATCCAAAAATGCATCCAAAATGTTACTCAAAATTCACCCCAAGGGGCCTCGCTCCAATAGACCTCCAACACAAACCCGTGACTCATCCCGAGTCACTATCGGGTCAATTCCTTCATCTTGGCTTGGAGTGCAGCGACAGAAGTTTTCAGTGGCAGCACCACTTCAAGGCTCTGTGCAGCAGCTCCCTGTGCTTTATTGACCAATTTTTCTGTAGTTGGTCCTTTAGTGCCAAGTTCGATACTTCTGTCAATATGTTGGATCGGGGGACCCCTGGAGTGAATTTTGAGTAACTTTTTGGATGTATTTTTGGATATGTACATTGTGCAAAAAGGTCAAGGAGCTTTCGGGCAGGTCAAAGTCCCTCTTTTATGTAAATGGGTTGTAAAGGGTAAATTATGGGCCTCAAACCATGGTTTGAGGCCACATTATCTGCGTGAATAATAGATATAAATATAGATAGAGTCTAGTTGATAGTGATATAGAGGATATGTTGATCTAAGTAAGTTTTTATGTTTCTGTGATACATTTTTGTTATTTTGGGTTGGGTAGAAGGCTCCTACTGGCTGTGTGCGTGGAGACCTAGTCTGATCCAATATATTTTGCTTATAGATGCATTAAATAATTACATATAACAGATCATTAAAACCATGAATCATAAACACATAAAATGAAGAACAAAGAGACCAAGACACCCAAAAATTGATTACGAATTTCGTCCAATTTGGACTACGTCTCTAGGCCCTACTCAACAGTGGGGAGGCCTTCATTCATTAAGTGGCGAGAAGAAGAAAAAGTACAAGAAAAATTACATAAAACACCCTTATACCTCTTATCTGGAAAATTCTCGAAAATGGACACCTCTGTTGCAGAAACAGACATCAGCATCATATTCCTGTCACCAGGAGGTGTAGGATCCATATAAATTTTGTCCAATTTGGACACCAAACAATTCTAGTCCCCTTGAAAGTGTGTCTCAGATCATGGTTCCACTAGCCCCCTTGAATGGCTCAGGGTTCCACCTGCAAATAAATAGTGTCTATGGAAATTTGCGTCGGGTCTCCTCCTCCTCGCACTATGCAAATGAGTTTATATGGATGTGTGGAGGCAAATTAACCAACATATAGGCCGTTGGTGTAGTGGAAAAGGGAGGAATTATTTGAGGATGGGTCAGGGGATCAAATCCCCCCCCCCCAATTTTAGTTTCCATTTTCTTGAATACAACAGAGGTGACATTATGGGCGGCAGCAATGGGGGTCACAGCCTGCACCAATCCCCTTTTGGTTAGTGGTACCCCGGGGCGACTGGGTCACGGTCGTCGACCCCTATTAACATATTATTTGTTATTTGGATAGTTGGGTGGCGGGATTGGTGGCCCCACCACCATTTTTTTTTAATACATATTTGTTTCATATACCAACTTTGGATATTTTCTCGAACCTTAGGGGTTTATATACATTTTAGCCATCCCACGATTTTTCCTAGAAATTGGCCAAATTTCGGTGCCAGAAATTGAAAAATTGTTGCCTCCTTAACTTGCCAAATCACCAAGTCAACCCAAAAACTTTGACTCGCTCTAACTTCTCCATACAAGCTCGGATTGACGAACCGTTCACACTACTGCGACCAGAACGAAGAGGTATTAAACTTGACACTAATTTTTCCATATTTCTGCCACTGAATTTTTACCTATCATCAGCCCCCTTGGTCTATTGAGGGTTTATGGAGCCACCTAGATCAATCCTCCCCACTAAAGAACTTTTGGACCACAAAATCAATAACACACACTACTTGTTTCCTCACCAAACCACACTTTCAATCACCCACACGTAAATCTGGTACATCCCTTGCAACCATATACAACCCATATATGACTCAATCAACCCCACACTTGCCAATTTTTTATAACACACACTCCTTGGTCAAGGATTACATAATAGAAACAATAACCAAACCACACACGGAGGCAAAACATCACCGTTGCTTTTAGGAAGCGATGGAAAAAACATCATCACTTTTACATTTATTTGCAACGCATGATTTACAAATTATGGCCCTAACAAGCTACTACATCTAAAAAACCATATTTTACTTAGTAAATCGGACCACTATGAATTTTCTAGATTCATTTTTGAACATTTTCACCTGTCGGTTCCTCTATTGATGCTTTATGGGCTTGGATTATCTGACACATGGCTTGTTGGTGTCCCACCTGGTTGCATCAACTAGAACGATTCTTCCTCCTCCAAACTTTCTAGATTGTCTAAGAGAGCTTCCTCCTAATGTGCCTCTGATAGGTGCTCCTGGATCCCTCACTCTCCCTAGGGTGTGATGAGGCACTCTCATCATTTTTCATTGGTGGGGAGCTGGCTGTCTTGGAGCATTCCCCAACTTCCTTCCTGACATACCCAAGTCTTGCATGACGAGGTAACTCTTCTAATTTGATGGGGTTTATGATTCCTTGGTTATTAATGCTAAGGCTCTTTCCCTAATACCTCATTTTCTTCAAAATTTTTGACCCGATACCTGTAGTATGTTTTTCAAAAATAGTGAAATTTTCATCATGAAGCATATGTGAAATCAATGAAACAATTTTTACCTCAAGGGGGTTATGTTGCAGCTTCTCCAAGGCCTCATCCTTAGCTCACAACTGGCGTAGCAACCTTTGTTTATCCTTTTTTTCTTCTTGTAGGAGTCTCCTTAGCTCAGTATTATCTGCTTGAATGATTTGGTTGATCTCCTCAAGTTCCTCGAGCCATGTTGCATCGAGTGACCTTTTCATCTTTGGTACATTGTGTTGAAATTTCTGTTTCAATGCCTGAATTTGAATCCAGATCGATGGGTCCATCTACTACCACTCCAAGAGTTGCAATCCTCCTTTCATCACTGGAATCTGATCCCAAGTTAGTTGGTCTACCTCGTACAACTCCCATAGCCGCGACCTTCTCATCTAACTCTTAATCATATTTACGATCTGTTGCATGGTGGCAGCTCTCCTCTCCTTCCTGTCATCCCTCTTAGGTCTCAGCTCAGGGTGCAGTTTCCAACAAGTATCTTCGTTGTGTCCTTTCTCGCAATGGGTGAAAAAGGTCTTTTCTCCTCTTCTCTTTGTTGTTGCGGCTCTTTTTGGGTGGTCATTTTTTCCATATGTATCCTTGTTTTCAAGATGCATATCCTTCACACTAGCCCCATCGATAGCAGCAAGCTCAAACAATAATAATGAATGTCTTATGTAACCATGTAAGGTACTGATATACTTAGTTACAATATCGAGTGAATCTAACAGAATCTCTAAGTTTAGTGCTTGTTTCCTAAATTCTTCAGTGAATTTTTTCACATTTTGGCCTTTGCCTTGCTTTAGGTGTTTCCATTCCATTAATGTTTTTTTCCTATAACCCAATGGGTAAAACTGAGTCTTCAATGCATAAATAAAATTTTACCATGAGGAGTGTAGGTTGCCTAGATTGGTGTTGCCTTGCAATTTTCTCTCCCACCAAACAAGAGTGGTGCCACTCAGTCGAAGGGATGCCAACTAGATATTTTCCTCATCCTTCCTGATCTGTTGAATCTGGCAATAGAACTCAATCTGTCTAATCCAATTATTTACATTTTCCGCATTACATTCTCATGTATACATAGGAAAGTCAAACTTTACATCTAGTTTAAGGAAAGGTTTCTTAGATGTATGCATTTGATGTATGCAAGAATGATGAGAAGAGGAAGAGGAACTATCATTAGAATATGGAGAGAGAGGGGGCTCTTCTCCACCATCTCCATGGTTTACTGATATGTGGTCATCTACATTCTTCTTCTCGGGCTTGATGGTCTTCTCATACTCTGCAAACAATTTGTCTACTTTCTCTGCCATGTTGTAGAATGCCTTGCGGTAATTCCGCTCTTCTTCCCAATGAGCTTCCTCATCTACCATGTTCCTTCTTCGTCACGCGCGTCCTACTTTAGAATCAAAAGAATTAAGCTTTCCTTCACCTCCTTGCAACTTGTTTCCAGTTAGCATATACCCATGCAATTCGCATCGACAAAGACCTACTCTGATACCACTTGATCCAAGATATTTTTATTATAGATGAATTAAATAATTACATATAACAGAGCATTTAAAACCATGAAACATAAACACTTAAAATGAATAACAAAGATACCATGACACGCATGAGACCAAGACACCAAAAAATTTATTACGGAGTTCGTCCAATTTGGACTACGTCTTTGGGCCCTACGCAACAGTGGGAAATCCTTCATTCATTAAGTGGAGAGAAGAAGAAGAAGTACAAGAAAATTTACATAAAACACCCTTATACCTTCGGTCTAAACAATGCCCGAAAAATGGAGACCTTTTTTGCAAAAACGGACAGCACCATCAGATTCTTGTCGCTGAGAGGTGTAGAATCCATATCAAATTTTTCCAATTTGGACACCAGACAATTTTGGCCCCACTAAAATTATGGCTCATATCATGGTTCCACTTCCCCCCCTGAATGGCTCAGGGTTCCACCTGCAAATAAATAGTGTCTATGGAAATTTGCATCAGGTCTCCTCCTCACACTGTGAAAATGAGTTTATATGGATGAATGGCGAAGAATTAACCAACGTATAGGTCGTTGGTGTAGTGGCAAAGGGGGGCATTAGTTGAGGAGGGTTGGGGGATAAAATTCCCCCCACCCCCCCATTTTAGTTTCCATTTGTTTGAATACAACGGAGGTGACATTTCGAGTGGCGGGTCTACTCGCATAGTGGCCCACCCCCACACTCCATGCTTTGTTATACTTTGTATAGAGTATGGGTGGCGGCGATGGGGGTGATAGCCTGCCCCAACCCCTTTTTGGTTGGTGGTTCCCGGGGGCGGCGGGGTCATGGCCGTCGACCACTATTAACATATTATTTGTTATTCAGATAGTTGGGTGGAGGGATTGGTGGCCCCGCCACCCTTTTTTTTAATACACATTTGTTTCATATACGAACATTGGATATTTTCTCTAACTTTTGGGGGTTATTAGACATTTTAGCCATCCCATGATTTTTCCCAGAAATTGGCCAGATTTTAGCACTGGAAAATTGTAAAATTTCTGCCTCTGCCACATCACCAATTCAACCCAAAAACTTTGACTCGCTCTAACTTCTCCATAAGGGCTCGGACTGACGAGCTGTTTGCACTGCTGCGATCAGAACGACAAGGTATTCAACTTGACATTGAGTTTTCCACGTTTCCGTCACTTTGAATTTTGACCTATCATCAGCCCCCTTAGTCTCCTGTGGGTGTCTAGAGCCACCTGAATCAATCCTCCCCAATGAGGAGCTTTTGGACCACCAAAATAAATAACACACACTGCTTGTGTCCTCACTAAACCATAATTTCAATCACCTACACGTAAATCTAGTACATCCCTTGCAACCATGTACAACCCATACATGACTCAATCAACCCCACACTTTTCAAGATTTTGTAAAACACACTCTTTGGTCAAGGATTACATAATAGAAACAATAACCAAACTATACGCGGAGGCCAAACATCATTGTTTCTTTTAGGAAGAAATGGAAAAAACATCATCACTTTTACATTTATTTGCAACGCATGATTTTCAAATTGTTTCCCTAACAAGCTACTACATCTAAAAAAACCATGTTTTACTTAGTAAATTAGACCACCATGAATTTGGTGGATTCATTTTTTTAACATTTGCACCTGACGGTTCCTCTATCGATGCTTTTTGGGCTTGGATTATCTGACATGTGGCTTGTTGGTGTCCCACCTCGTTGCAACAACTACAATGATTCCTCCTCCTCGAAAATTTTGGATTGTCTTGGAGCGCTTCCTCCTAATGTGCCTCTGATAGGTGCTCCTGGATCCCTCACTCTCGCTAGGTGTGATGAGGCACTCTCATCATCTGTCATTGGTGGGGCCTTGATTGTCTTGGAGCATTCCCCAACTTCCTTCCTGACATACCCAAGTCCTGCATGACGAGGTAACTCTTCTACTTTGATAGGGTTTATGATTCCTTGGTTATTAATGTCGAGGCCCTTTCCCTGATATCTCATTTTCTTCAACAGTTTGGACCCAATACCTATAGTATGTTTTTCAAAAACAACGAAATCATCATCATGAAACGTATCATGTGAAATTGAAGAAACACTTTTTACCTCAAGGGGGTTATGTTGCAGCTTCTCCAAGGCCTCATCCTTAGCTCGAAATTGGCGTAGAAACCTTTGTTTATCCTTTTCTACTTCTCATAGGAGTATCCTTAGCTTAGTATTCTCTACTTGAATGCTTTGGTTGATCTCCTCAATTTCCTGGAGCCATGCCGCATTGGGTGACCTTTTCATCTTTAGTACACTATGTGTTGAAATTTCTATTTCAATGCCCAACTCTGAACCCAGATCGATGGGTCCATCTATTTCCATACCAAGAGCTACAATCCTCCTTTCAGCATTGGAATCTGATCCCAAGTCAATTGGTCTACCTCGTGAAACTCCCGCAGCCACGACCTTCTCATCTCCCTCTGATTCAGAATTTTGATCTTGTTGCATGGTGGCAGCTCTCCTCTCTTTCCTGTCATCCCTCTTTGGTCTTAGCTTAGGGTGTAGTTTCCAACAACTGTCTTCTTAGTGTCCTTTTTTCTCACAATGGATGGAAGAGGTCTTGCTCCTCTTCTCTTTTCTATTGCGGCTCTTTTTTGGGTGGTCATTTTGTCCATATGTCTCCTTGCTTTCAAGATGCATGGCCTTCACACTGGCCTCATCAATAGTAGCAGGCTCAAACCATAATAATGAATGTCTTATGTAACCATGTAAGGAACCGATATACTTAGTTACAATCTCTGGTGAATCTAACAGAATGTCTAAATTCAATTCTTGTTTCCTAAATTATTTAGTGAAATTTTGCACATTTTGGCCTTTTCCTTGCTTTAGGTGTTGCCATTCAATTAATTTTTTTTGCTTATAACCCAATGGGTAAAACTGAGTCTTCAATGCATAAATAAAATTTGACCATGAGGAGAGAAGGTTACCCATATTGGTGTTGCCTTGAAATTTTCTCACCCACCAATCGAGAGTGGTGCCACTCAGTCGAAGGGATGCCAACTAGATCTTTTCCTCTTCCTTCCTGATCTGTTGAATCTAGTAGTAGACCTCAATCTATCTAATCCAATTGTTGAGCTTTTCCACATTACCTTCTCCTGTATACATAGGCAAGTTTAACTTTACATCTAGTTTAAGGAAAGGTTTCTTAGATGTATTTCTTTGACGTCTGTGATAATGATGAGAAGAGGAAGAGAAAATATCACTAGAAGAAGGAGAGGTAGGGGGCTCTTCTCCACCATCTCCATGGTTTATTGATCCATGGTCATCTGCATTCTTCTTCTCGAGCTTGACAGTATTCTTATACTCTGCAAACATTTTTTCTACTTTCTCTGCCATGTTGTAGAATGCCTTACGGTAATTCCACTCTTCTTCCGAACGAGCTTCCTCATCTGCCATGTTCCTTCTTCGTCGCACATGTCCTGCTTCGGAATCGAAAGACTTAAGCTTTCCTTTGCCTCTTTTCAACTTTTTCTGGTTAGCATATACTCATGCAATTCGCATCGATAAAGACCTGCTCTGATACCACTTGATCCATGATATTTGTCTTATATGTGCATTAAAGAATTACATATAATAGAGCATTTAAAACCATGAATAATAAACACATAAAATGAAGAACAAAGATATCATTACACGCATGAGACCAAGACACCAAAACATTGAATACAGATTTCGTCCAATTTGGACTACGTCTTCGGGCCCTACTCAATAGTGGGGAGGCATTCATTCATTAAGTGGTGAGAAGAAGAAGAAGTACAATAAAAATTACATAAAACACCCTTACACCTCCAGTCTGGAAAATGCTCGAAAAATGGAGACCTATGTTGCAGAAACAGACAGCACCATCATATTCCTATTGCCGAGAGGTGTCGAATCCATATAAACTTTGTCCAATTTAGACCCCGGACAATTTTGGACCCCCTGAAAGTGTGGTAGAGATCATGGTTCCACTGCCCCCCTGAATGGCTCAGGGTTCCACCTGCAAATAAATAGTGTTTATGGAAATTTGCGTCAGGTCTCTTCCTCCTCGCAATGTCAAATGAGTTTATATGGATGTGTGGCAGCGGATTAACCAACGTATAGGTCGTTGGTGTACTGACAAAGGGAGGAATTAGTTGAGGAGGGTTTGGGGGATCAAATCCCCCCCCCCCACCCCATTTTAGTTTCCATTTGTTTGAATACAATGGAGGTGAAATTTCGGGTGGCAAGGGTGACAACCCGCCCCAACCCCCTTTTGGTTGGTGGTTCCTGGGGGCGGAGGAGTCATGGCCATCAACCGCTATTAACATATTATTTGTTATTCGAACATTTGGGTGGCGGGATTGGTGGCCCCGCCACCCTTTTTTTTAATACATATTTTTTTCATATACCAACATTGGACATTTTCTCGAACCTTCGGGGTTATTATACATTTTATCCATCCCACGATTTTTCCCAGAAATTGGTCAAATTCCGGCGAAAGAAAATTGCAAAAATGTTTCCTCCTTAACCTGCCACATCACCATGTCAACCCAAAAACTTTGACTCACTCCAAATTCTCCATACAGGCTCGGATTGACGAACTGTTCACACTGTGGGGATCAGAACGACGAGATCTTCAACTTGACACTAAGCTTGCCACATTTCCACCACTTTGAATTTTGACCTATCATCAGCCCCCTTGGTCTCCTGAGGGTGTCTGGAGCCACCTTGATCATAGTCCAGGTTGTGTGCAGACTCCGATGGCAGTTTGCACAGAAGGGTAATTGTAAGGGAAAGTCTCACTGTATTGAACTATTTTGATCTAATAAAGGATTGTTTTAGTGAACCAAATGTGTTATGTGTTTGATATATGAGATATTTGTCTATTGTTATTACTTTTAAATTGCTTTACTTCTATTATGATCGATTGTATGTGCGCGAGTAAATCTATTCTTTATGCATGAATATATATTGATGAAATATCTTTCGGGGTCCAAAAGCTTCCAGTGGGGAGGAGTGATCAGGTGCTCAAAAATGAAAGTTGTCGGATTGGTGTGGAACCTAAATGACCGTGTATATCTCGTCTTTCTAAATCCAGTGCAGCTCATTTTGCTGAAAATTGACACTGTATGCTCCCAAAAACTGTGTTTTGTCCACTTTTTCAAATAGGAAATTTTTTTTTTTTAAATGCAGGACAACCCAATCAACAATCCATACAGTTAACTAGGCATGCCTACGTGGCAGGGTGACTGTGCAAGTTGACATGGTTAATGGTTTTCCTCCGATGTATGGTTTTGTACCAAGTGGCATGTTTGTATTGGGTCGAAATGTGCGTTTTGGTTGGTTGTTGGAAGGCCAATCACAAGCTGCCATGCGGCCCAGCCAGGGGCCACCACATGGCAACTGGAGGGCCACCAAAATTTTGGGTTGAATCCGAGCAGAATGGGCAGGGGTCAAACTCACAACCTCCAATTACTGAGCACAAACCATTGCCACTACACAACACATTTATTACTTAATATGCAATGGTCTCCCCATAGTTTTATTGTAATGTGTTTTGCGCATTGGGGGGAGGGGGGAGGGGTCTAGCCCTAGCCCTAGTCACCACCGAGGGCGGGACCATGGGCAGGAGGCTAGCCCCACACCCCCCCCCCAACTAACCATAAACCATAACCGTTAACTTTTAATGCCCATCGGTGACACATGTCCTCCAAGCCGCGAAGGCTGGCGGTTAGCAAAACTGCAAATTGTATTTAACCATATACATATGGTTAGAAATCTGGCTTTTAAGCCTTATTGGATTAATTAAGGCACCCACAATTTGCAACAGGATTTTGTGGAATTGGTGCTCATTTAACGGAATTCCAGGCGGAAATGTAGGTTCGGTGTCGGATTTGGTGGAAATGTGGAGCGAATAGTGGAGAAACTAGGGGAAGTCATAACTTGAGGATTTTTTACCAAATTTGGTGCAGAAAGAGGCTACACAAGAATTTTTTGTCATTCTGGAGCTGATGGAATGGGTTTCAAAGTTTTTTTAGCATTATAAACATATGTAATCAACTTTTGAGCATAATAGAAGAGGGCTAAGCCATTGGAAGCTGGACCAAGGAGACTTAGCCCAGGCGGTGTGAACTCCTTCATCATGTGTTGTTGTGTTACTGTTTATGGTTATGTTCATGTATGTTAGATTTTTTTGTTCAATGTTTTTATTTATGTTAATTTTCTCAAGGAATTCACATAAAAATTCATGTTTAACTTGCAATTTACATCATAATCCTCAAGCACTTTTTTTATATTCTGAATTGGATCTTAGCACAAGAAACATTAATCTTCACATTCAGGTTAAGTTGGTATCAGAGCACTAGTTTTACTTGTACAAGGAGGATTTAATTTTTTTTCAAGTGTTTAAATCCTTACAAGGTTGAACCTCAAGAGAGGAGAAGGAAAGATTTTGGGTGCAGGATATCTAGTTGGAACAAGGATAAGGAGGGCACAGTTGCAACAATCTCCACCACAATAATCATCTCTAGTTGCAGTAGAGGCTTCAGTAAGCATGTCTCATGAAGGAGGAAATGATAACATGTTAGAGGATGAGAAGGCTTTTAGGAAGGCTTTCTTTGACATGACAGAGATGTGTTGGAAATATTTGCATTGATGGCAAAGGAGCAGATCAGGATTAACAAAGATATAAACGAACAACAAGGCAAAGAAGAAAAAAGGGAAGTGAAAATTCTACATTGAAGAAATTGTAATAGTGTGAAATTGTTTATTGAACTAAATTGTTGTGGTGCAAAGGCAAGTCTCTAAGGTAAAGGCAAGACTCCAAGGAAAAGACAAAGATGCATTAAGTTGAATTGTTGTGATACATTAATGATATACATTGTTATTTGATGTTGGTATTAATTTGATCCATTCAATCATTACATGTGGCTGAAATTATTATTGGATTATTTATGTATTTTGTGCACTAATGTTCAAAATATAAAGTGTGTGGAAACGAATGAATAGAAGGCAACAAGTCAAGTTGATTCTCTTCATATTCCTATGTGGAATACAAACAACCATAAAAATATCTCTACAAAAGATGTCATTTTGGAGTGCATAGTGAGGCTAGATAGCTGGAGAATGTGAGTGAGATGATTGAGATATTATGCACATATGGAGCTGATGTGAAGCAGATTTGAATGGATAAGAGGCAGAAGTAAAGATGGAGATATTCATAGTTTATAACCAGGTAAATCAGTATTTTGTTTTCTTTTTGTGTGAGGGGATTGTGTTCTCCTTTCAATTTGTGTCTTGATAAAATGTTCAGTTGCAGTTGGTTGAGGTAGTAGCCTCCTGTGGGTGGTAGCCTGCAAAAAAAACATGGGAGTTAGAGCTTCCTTACATGTTGCAGCTTGCATAAATTTGAGGTAGGAGCCTCTTGTAGGATGGAGCCTACATAAAATCATATACAATAAGGAGTAGTAGCTTGCCTTTGCATAACAACAATAATAAAATCGTGGTTTTCTCCCTTGTGGATTTCCACTTATATCTGGTGTCCATGTGCGTCATTATTATGTGTTGATGCGAGATGTTACTTTGCTTGTTGCTTATTGTTCACATATTCAGTTTTCTAATCATTATGCATTGAGTTTCTCATGTAATGGTTTTGTTAATGAGTTTAATAAAATAATTTTAATGTCCATGAATGAACTAAACTGATTCACCCCCCCCCCCCCTCTCAGTTTAGTTAAGGGTTCATTAATTGGTATCAGATCCAGTTCCTTCTGTATAAGTCTAATAGCTTGAATTTGGGTCTGGTTGAGTCATGGACTATCATAGTGTACATGTGTTGAGTTCATCAAACTTTCATGAATGGAGAGATGAGGTTAAAACAGATTTAATGGATTATGGGCCTGAGGTATGGAAATTTGTATGTGATGGTTACTGCAAAGACTCTCCCTTTTTGCAAGAACAACAGTGGAATGTCAAGGAAAAATTCTTAATGTATAACAGTATTCATAACAAGTATCTTTATATGGTAATGGATTTAACTTCTGTAAAAGAAATTTGGAATAGACTGCATCTCATGCATGAAGGAGACATTAGTGGTTGCATGGTTAAGAAGAAGAAGATAAACAAGAATAATAAAGCCTCCTTTCAAAAGGAAAAGGTTCAATCAAATAAGGTACCTACTAGTGTGAGTGGACGTGATTGCCGTGAAGAAACTATTGTTGAAGAACAAGCCAAACTTGACATTGTCTTGATTGAAATAGGAATATTGAAGAATCAAAACAAAGATTTGAATAAATTAGTGCAGATATGTGATGAAATAGAACATGAAGAAAGAAGGAAACCATTACCCTAAGGACACAACTTGAAGAAGCAAGGAGAATAGAGGTGATGATGAGTAATCGGCTAAAGGAGAAAGAGGTATAGTGTGAGATATTAGAGGCTAAGATTGTTTCAACTAAAAGTGAGCTAGTTGAAAAGAATGGATTATATATAAGGTTAGAAGAACAGAATATATCCATGAATCAATCTAAAAAACCATCTATTCAAGAGGACACCACAATGTTGAAAACGCATTTAGAATATGAGACAAGCGGTGTGGTTAACAAGGAGACAAACAAAGGCAAGGAACATAATCAAGACGAAAAAAATGGATTGAAGAAAGTGCAATTTTCTCCTAAATATGAGGATATGAAGCCTGTAAGAATCGAGAAGAGGAGTGTCGCATGCCTCCATTGCCAAAAAATTGGCCATACAACAACACACTTTTGGAGAAACCAAACCAAATATTATCAGCAAGAGATGCAACTAACAAATAAGCTACTTCAAGCAAGCAATCGAAGGAGACCTCTATCTACTAAAAAATTGTATGTCATCAGGTACATAAATTTCTTCTATGGTTGTTTTTTCTTTTGATGTGCATTTGGACATAAGGTTGTTGATTGCAAACATGTTGAAATGAAAAATATAAAATACAAACATTTTCTGAGTGAAACAAGGTGTTATAAGCATAATAATCCGGGACACGAAGCCAAAGACTGCAAACTCACAAATACTCTAAAGAACTATAGACAAATGATGAAAGTTGATCAAAACATACCAAACATTGGATCAAAATGAAATACAGACACCAAAAGGAAACCTACTAAAGTGAGGAAGAGGAAGAATAAAGAACAGCTAGTGACCTAGCTTCATTTTAGGGGGAGCTGCCCAAGGAAGCAAGGAAGTCATTTAGCCAGTATTAAAAGAGTAGCATCAACACAAGGGGAGTGGTAACATCATGATTTTCTCTATTATTTCAAATACCATAAGAAATCAACACCAAAAATGTCTTGATAGATATAATCAATTGAAGAAGATAAGTTATGCATCGAACTTTAGCCAAACCTGCAATGTCTGCAATATGCCAAAGAAATAAGTATAATATATTTAATGCAACACAAAAACATGAATATTCAATAGTGAATAAAATTTACAATTCAAATAAGGAATGGAAATAACTACAATTGGATTTTGATCATGATCTGCTCTCAATTATCCATACTGGATGCATCTTTTATTGTGTTAAAAATTGGAGCAACAGATATATTTATTGGATACCATATGCCTCTCATAACAAAGATGATAGTATCTTCAAAGGGATACAAGTGTCAAAGTGTATGCAAGATGAATCACTGGAGAGACTTCATCCACATTCAAAAATATACAACAAATGACAGTACTATGGGCATCTAATAATCTATTTCACAAAAGGATTAGATTCTCTCTGACATTTCATTTCTTGCAATGAAAGAAATTCTCTCACAGAGGGCGCAACCTGACTTTCCTTGAAGCAGGAAATGCAGGGACCCTACTCCACGTGTTCACTAAAAAAATGAATGCATGTGAAATTGGGGTACCTAGAAGATAAAATAATATGCACACTTCATATTTTTGATTGAGCTACAGCTAACAAGCATGTGATTTGATTATCGTCTTCGCCTTCGTCGCCAATTTTCGTATTATCGGTGTGGATTCCTATGGAAAATAATGTACTGAACACAGAGATCAAATTTACTGAACAACGCATGAATTTTTTTTATTTCATTTAAATCGTTTAATTACTTATCCTTCCTCTCTTTTTTTGGCCCCTAAAACCCTCACGGTCATGGTCCCCGACGTATGTGATAGTCAGGCCTAGGAAGCCTGTCAAGGTTGCAGAAAGGCACTTCCATTAGAGCCAATAGCCAAATTGGAACTCAGAACCTCATTGTCTTGTGTGTATAAAACAGAGAATATAAAAGTAGTAAAAAAAATCCTTTTCGAACTTTCATTTTCAAAATTCCAGAATTTTTATCTGGGTCACGTACAGAGATATTATGCTACCTTGATCGAAGCAGGTGCGCATTTTCCCAGTTTCATTCAAAGCCAATGTTGAGATCTCTTAAAGGTACGTTATGGTATAGGATGCCAAATTTTACAATCTCATTGATTGCGCAAAAATTTTATGATAGCTACAGGACTGGCGCTGCAAGCCTGCGTTAAGACAGAAGATATTCGATTTTCCAAATTATATGTTTCATGATATGCGAACAGATATGCCAACAGATGTTATATGCCAACAATAGTTATATTATAGTCAACGTTTCATCGATTGGTGTTTATGTGTTTGAAAAAAAAAATCTAAAATGAATGTTGCAATTATGGCATCGGAGCATTATGGAGCAGTGTAATCAGAGCAAGCACTTTTTTAACGCATCGTGGAGCTTCAGTGATAGCGTATTCATATTGGAGTAGCATCCTTTTTTTATAATGCATGGAAGAGCCTCTGTGACATCACATTGATATAGCCTTGGTGATAGCCTCTGAATGCGTTATGGTCTGTTATGGTGACAACCTATGAATGTGGCATTGACGTTGAAATGGCATGGGATGAAGAGCGCTATTTCTTTAAAGACACGAATTTTATTTCTAGAGTAGTGGTTTCAACGATATCTCTATCGTTGTCGACGATAGTCTCGAAAAATACTCTTGTGCCTGGTGGTTTTGGTCCAATGACCATTGCAATGCTTCTATCCAATACTCTAGAATCGGTGAAATGAGCATATGGCCTCACTTAAAAGTTTGGGGTATGATCAAGCCCTATAACAAGGGAGTTTGGATTTAAATTTTTCCAAAATTATTTCGGTGTTCGAGAATGATTTAGAGCTACAGTCCATTAGAATTACAGCCAAAGTATTTTCCGGGAGATATTCTTTATATAGCTTGAGGTCAACTCCTCCATGAAAACACTTCAGTTCACATATTTCTTGTGTCTGGAGCAGAAACATGTGCAATATGTTTCTTGCATCCCTCAAAGCCAAAAAGTTCAAAGAAATTTTTTTTCCAATGCTCTCTTATATGTGTGCTTATGGGAGTTTCACAAGTTTCTTATGGTGTGTATATGATTCTCTTATAAATATTTTTTTTATCAGTGGAGCTAACTGCAGTTAATGTTTAAGATATTTTCTTGAGAACCTGACTTTGACTCGAATGTGAGGAAAATAGTCTCGCTACAATTTAGAAACTTTTTGAGTGTTGAATTCTGAGAATGTATTATCCGATTATATTTTTTCAATTATTGTGGTGGAAAATTCCATCCAAGAAGTCAGAGGCAATCTTTTTTTTAAGCCCTTCTAGGATGTAAACCTAGATCTATGCACATACAATCTAGGCACATTTATGTATGGTGTACATTTACAAAAAAAAAAGGAGATAGGCTTCAACACAAGAACAGAGAGTTACGGGCTTAAATGTTTCTTCTCCAAACATGGGCTCTGATGAGAATATACGCTTGGAACCAGCAATGTCATAACAAAGGACCAAACTCCGGCTCTAATGAGAAGATACGTTAAAGCAAGATCAAATTGTGGGCGTGGAAATCCTGTCAGTTTGTTCATAAAAATATGTTGTTTAAAATTAGAGTATTACATTGTATTATCGTTATTACAACACAATTGTTTGTGTTATGGGTGTATTATCATTATTTACAACATAATTATTTGTATTAACACTGCATGTGGACTTTTTTGATGCTTCAGCTGATGTGGTCCAGGGGTTGCAAACTGGACCTTGCAACTTTCAACATTTTGAATGACTCCCACACAAAGGCTAGTCATATGGAGAATGGTGCTGCGCATTATGTAAGATCCTAGGAGGAAAGAAAGACTTGGTTTGGAAATAGTATTTGGCGCTGATTTAAATTTCACTTCTTGCGGTCTTTTGTCAACAAATGGGCTACGAGTGCAAAGAATTCAATGCACATGAAACCGAGATATGGATGTGATCTGAATCTTGTGGAGGCCAAGGTTTCCTATGCATTTAAATTTGTTTGCTACTCTGATACATAGAATTGTTTGAGATTCTCAACCCTCTTAAGAAAAAAAAAAAATCCGTTGAAAATATTAAGACCTATGTTGATCTGAACTTTAACACTTCCAAAAACAAATCTAGTGCGGATTAATTAAATATTTTAGGGAATTTTGATAAAGGTCTACACGCGCATATTGGTATATGTCTATTATATTTCTATGAGGTTACTCCTGTGCAAAGTTTTTGCCTTTTACAGTGTCTATCATATGACTCTCTGAGGCGTAGTTTTCAAGCAAAATTTTAAGGTGGAGTTTGGCTCAATCATTGAGGTAACTCAACATTTTGGTGAGGCCTATTTGACACTTTTTTGCAGCAGTAGTATGGATTGAGGTAATGATGATTAATTTCAAGCATATTGAACCTACTCAAAGTCCCTTCTTAACTGATCTGTGGCAGTATATTTGAGGGTCTATCCTGAAGGTTATTTTCGTGGCATCATTTGAAGCTAAATTTATTGATACATTGATCTTTCATTGGAGCATCATCACTTATTATTTTAATTATTGTCAAAGGCAGATTTGTGCCCTAATCAAAGGAAGTAACTTGGTAGAACCTGTGTTTCTGATTGATCTCTATTATATTAACCTTGGCACATCACTGTATTATTTTATTAAGGACTGACTAGGTTTTTGCAGAAGGTGTGATATTGTATTTCTGAAGAAGTGTTTATGTTGCACAATTTTGAATATTGACATTGGAAACATAGTTAGAAACAGTGCTAAAAAAACACAAGGGAATTAAAGGTGAACCATTGTTGCAAAATATATATTGGCATCATCATATTTGAAGACATCTTCCATCAACAAACATCTTCAACATATGTGTATTGTAGATGAAGACCATAAATTGTAAGGGTTAACGCTACATCGACTAAAAAATCGACACATCACCAGAAACAAATGGTGTTCCATCTCAGAGAATTTATGGGTGCCAACGGAATGTGTTTTACCACCTCTTGTTTCTCATTGTGTCCTTGAGATATTGATATACCTCGCTAAAAATAATTTATGCCTTGATGTTCATTGCATGTTCATTTCTGCGTTGCTAATCTTGATATGATGGATTATGGTATTGAACCGATGACATTAATGTCTCAGCTAGAAACTCTCATCATGGATATTCTTGCCGGTAGCTACAAGCTTGCACATCATCTTGTCCTTTCTTATGTGCAATGTTAACAGAGTTTGAAGTGTATTTGGAGCAAAGTTTATATATCAATGGAGCATTTTTTTCATTATTCTTGTATAGTTGTCTTTGAAGCATTTTTATTATCATCTTCGGCATTATGCAAGTGCAAGGCACTTGGATGGTATCAGTTTATTTTGTATATGCATGCAATTGAAACGATTTACAGATTTTTCTCCCGAAAATACTTATCTACCATATAGAGCATCAGTCATTTTTGAAGCAGTAGTCATCTTCAAGCAACACTCACTCAAACTGGAGCAGCCCCAACAAGCCATATGAAGTGGCATTCATTCAATAACATAATGACAGAATGAAAAAATTTTATACAGAACTTAGAGAATAGTAATGTTCATTGTACACTAAAAATTTTGTAACCCCCTTGCCATTGATGTCAAAGGAAGAGGTAATGTAATCAGAGGAAGGAAGACATTTCTCAGAATGAAAGGGGGAGGATGTGTTGCCATCAATGCCAAAGGGGGAGACTTTTGGAAATATTTCCATTGATGGCAGAGGAGCAGATTGGGATCAGCAAAGATATAAATGAACAATAAGGCAAAGAAGACAAAATGGCAGTGAAACTGCTACATTGAATAAATTGTAATAATGTGAAATTTTTTATTGAGCTAAATTGTTGTGATGCAAAGGCAAGTCTCTAAGGCAAAGACAAGACTCCAAGGAAAAGACAAATATGCATTAAGCTGAATTGTTGTGATACATTAATGATATACATTGTTATTTTATGTTGGCATTAAGTTGATCCATTCAATCATTACATCTGGCTAAAATTATTATTGGATTATTTATGTATTTTGTAGACTAATATTCAAAATATGAAGTGCGTGGAAATGAATGAATGGAAGGAAAAGAGTCAAGCCTATTCTCTTCCTATTCCTATGTGGAATACAAACAGCCATCAAACTATCTCTATAAAATATTTCATTCTGGAGTGCATAGTGAGGTTAGATAGCTGGAGAATGTGAGTGAGCTGATTGAGATATTATGCACATATGGAGTTGATGTGAAGCACATTTGAAGGGATAAGAGGTAGAATAAAAGATGGAGATATGCAGATTTTATAACCAGGTAAATCAGCATATTGTTTTCATGTTGTGTGAGGGGATTGTGGTCTTCTTTCAAGTTGTGTCTTGATAAAATGTTCAGTTGGAGCTAGTTGAGGTAGGAGCCTCATGTACATGGTAGCCTGCAGAAAACACATGGGAGTTGGAGCTTCTTTGCATGTTGCAGCTTGCATAAATTTGAGGTAGAAACCTCCTGTAGGTTGGAGCCTACATAAAATCAAATGCAATAAGGAGTAGGAGCTTTCATTTGCATCACAACAATAATAAAATTGTGGTTTTCTCCCTTATGGGTTTCCACTTATATCTGGTGTCCATGTGCATATTATTTTGTTTTGATGTAATTTGTTACTTTTCTTATTTCTTACTGTTTACATATTCAGTTTGTTGATAATTATGTATTGAGTTGCTCATGTAATGGTTTTTTTAATGATTTTAATAATGGCCTAAACTAATTCACCCCCTCCCTCTTAGTTTAGTCAAGGGTTCATCGAGATGATGAATGCCCTCTATGAAGAGAGGAACACAAGATTGTAGGGTGAAAGCTCCAGGCCTCCAAGATAAGAGGGTTCTCCAGGAGGAGTAGGTAATGGAAATGGTGATAAGTCAACATATACTCCACCATCATCCTCACTGCCATCTTCACATTCATATTCATCATCTTCCACTTCTACAACCCTTACTCATCCTCATCAACATACCTCAAAAGGAATTGGTAAACAACCCTTGTTAAAACTTGATATTAAATTTGAGTTGGCAATGTAAAATGGTGAAGTGAATAAAGAGAAGCTTGACAATTGGGTTTGTCAGTTGGAGGTCTACTACAGGATTCAAAACCTTCAAGATGATGACACAAAGATTCAGCTAGCTTCCTTGAGATTGGAGGGTGCAACACTAGTATGGTGGGAAGCCAAGACACAAGAAGAGATGAAAAATTATGGTAAGATTTCAATCTCTTGGTTTGATTTCATTGCTGCAATTAGAAGGAAATTTTATCCAATAGCATATATACAGAAATCCATAATGGATTGGCAGAATTTTATACAACTAAAGGGACAAAGTGTGCAAAACTATACTCAATAATTTAGGAGAAGAGCACTAGTTTTGGGTGTCAATTTATCTTCTCAAGACACTTTGTTAAAATATATAGGGGGTTTTCACAGTTATCTTAGGTATACTATTCTCATGTTCAATCCCACAAACTTAGATGAGGTTTGTGTTCAATCCACACATCTAGAAGCAAGAGGGAAACATAGTGCAGATGAGAAGAGTTATATTTTCCTTGAGTATCAAGGTAAAGGAAAGGGTAATTTTAATGGAAAAGGAAAGAAAAATGGTTCTATTAAAATAGAGAAAGAGAAACCCACATGTAAACATTGTTTGAAAAATGGCCATGATGAAGACCATTGTTGGCAACTCCATCCAGAGTTGAAGCCCAACCAAATTAAAACCATAAACAAGGAGAAAACAGTTGTGATCATTGAACATGACTTAGGTTCGGATTCAAGGGATGAAAGGTAAGAACATAGCAAGCACTAGTTCTTCAAGTTTTTCTAATGTAACTCAAGTTGATGATACAAGAATTGAACTCTTTCATATTAGAGTTGTTTCAAGGCATACAAAAATAGACACACTATTTAATAGTGGTTCTCAAGCCAATTTTATTTCTGAATACTTAGTTAAGAGGTTAAATATAGAAAATTTTACACATCCAAGACCATATCCTTTAGGCTGGATATGAAACAATGCAAACTTGCAGGTAACAAGGAAGTGCATCCTAAGGTTTGCAATCAATTCAAACTTTATTGACAAAGTTGAACTTGATGCAGTTATGCTTGAGATTCCAGGTATTGTTTTGGGAAGTCCTTATCTTTATGATAGGAGGGAAGTATTTCATCACCATGATAACAAGTACCACTTGTTCAAAAATGGAATTGAGTACATTGTTAGAGCGCATAAGAAGAAGATGAGTTTTACTCTTATGCATGTCGGCCAAATGAAGAGAATAGTGAATGCAAGTCAAAATTTGGCTTTATTTATGTTCAAGCATAGTGATGTTTTGAATGAGACATTTCAAGAATGTGCATCAAATGAAAAAGATGATTTCATTGAAGTTCCTAATGTTTTTAATAAGATGTTTTAGGGCTCTAACATGTTGCCTTTGAAAAGAGGTAAACAAGATGTGAAAGATTTGCAACATTCCACATTAGTGTTGAACACTGATGGGAACAAGATATCAGTGCTAAATGGTGCAAAAATCAAAGAACAAGCGCCAAGGCAAGATGAAAAAGAAGACATAGTTTCCAAAAGCACTTATTTTGTGTTTCAAAATGGTACATGGAAATGGTGAAAACACTTGGTCAAAGGTCGACGCAAGTACAAGGAAAGACAAGTTAAAAATCGCCATATTGACAGTGTTCGAGGTGAGAAAGTTTTCAAGTTATTCAAGATTCCTCTGATTGACGATCGAGGTGGGAACAAGTTTGTTTCTTCAAGCACAGTTTGTTGTTCTGCAAATTCTAGGAAATTGCAGCAAGATGGTATCTACAACAGCAAGACAAGGTCTCCAGAATCAAGGAAAAATATCAGTTTTCATGAAAAGCTCAAATTGTTGAATTCAGGAAAATTCCAGTGGATTGAGACTGTAAGGGTGAGGGGGGTGTACCCTCTTCCACATGTTCAGTAATGAAATAGATTTTTGGGTCCAATATCTTCCAGTTGAGAGGAGTGGTCAGGTGCTCAAAATTATGCTCAAAAATTAAATTTGTCGGATTGGTATGGAACCTGAACGACTGTGTAGATATCGTAGTTCTGAATTCGACGCAACTCATTTCGTGGAAAACCGACACTGTATACTCCCTGAAACGCATTATGTCCACTTTGTCAAACAGGAAAATTTTAAAAAAAATTGCATGACAACCCAATCAACAATTCGTACAGCTGACTGGGCATGCCTACGTGGCAAGGTGACTGCAAGTTGACTTGGTCAATGGTTTTCCTTCGTAACTCAACTTCCGCCATCCATATATAAAAAACAGTCCCTAAAATGGGTGGCGCGATTGCTGCTCTATGACAGAGCGCCAAGTGGCGCGACCTCTTTACAGGATTTCCCTGAGTGGCGCGAGTACTGAACTGTCTACCCGCGCCAATGCAAAAAGAGCTGTTTTTCATGGATTTTGCAAGGAGATGTCTCAGGGGGAAATGAAGCTCATACTCAGAGGGATGCAATGATGATGTTTTCAGTGCATGACAGTGTTCACAGGTCACATTATGGGTCCTCCATTGTGCGGAGATCGAGGTGAGGTAGGAGACGATGACAAATACTTGTATAGCATTGGTAGCGTGCAAGTTGACTTGGTCAATATACTTCATAGAAATCGTATGGTATTGTTCCAAGTGGCACATTTTTATTGGGTCGAAATGGCATGTTTTCGTTGGGTGTTGCAAGGCCAATCACAATCTGACCTAGCCATTTGAGCCACCATGTGGCGACACGAGGGACACCAAAATGGTAGGAAGGTCAGGCGGATTATTTATAGCCTCAAATGCAGGCACAAGCCATTGCCAACACACTTTCGCATTTGTTATGACATATACAATAATTATACCTATAGTTTTATTGTCATATTTTTTACATTGGGGGGGGTGGGGAAGGGGTTAAGTCTAAACCATTACGATCCTGCGAACAGCAAAACCATGGGCGAGGAGGCTAGCCTTTTTCCCCAACTAACCATAAACGATAACCGTTAACGTTTAATGCCCGCTAGTGACACATGTCCTCCAAGCCGCGAAGTCTAGCGATTAGAAAAATTGCGGTTTTTCTATTTATTTTTTTTAAATGTATTTTACCATATACATATGGTTATAAATTCGGCTTTTAAGCCTTATTGGACAAATTAAGGCACCCACAATTTGCATCAGGATTTGGCGGAATTGGAATTCAGTTAACGGAATCCCCGGCGGATTTGTAGGTTCGATGCCTAATATGGTGGAAAATGTGGAGCGAATAGTAGAAAAACTAGGGGAATTCATAAGTTGAGGAGTTTTTGACCAAATTCGATGCAGAAAGAGGCTACATAGGCATTTTTTGGAATTCTGGAGCGAATGGAATAGTTTTCAGAGTTTTTTAAGCATTGTAAACATATGTAATCACACTTTTGATCATGATAGAAGAGGGCCAAGCCATTGGAAGCTGGACCAAGGACACCTATCCTAGGTGGGGTGAACTCCTTCATCATGTGTTGTTGTGTTATTGTTTATGGTGATGTTAATGTCTGTCAGATGTTGTTGTTTATTGTTTTTATTTATGTTAATTTTCTCAAGGAGTTGAAATAAAAACTCATGTTTAACTTGCAATTTACCGCATAATCCTCAAACACTTTGTTTATATTCTAAATTGGATCTTAGCATAGAAAACACTAATATTCCCATTCAAATTAGAATCACATCCTTGGGTGTGGGTTTATATGATTCTATTTTCTTTCCTTAATTATGTATAGGAGGATCTTCCAACATTCGATCCAAATAGAACTCTTATAACACTTTTTAGTGGAATATGAGATCATCATTTGGAATCATACCAGATGCTAGTGTGCTTTTGTTGTTTCTACCAATGAAAAATTATGCAACCTTTTTTTGTTAGGAGGATCACAAATTTTCCCAAACTTTATTAGTAGTTCTTTAGCATAGAATCCATCTTGCCGCTACATGTGTCGTTGGATTCATTGACCTAGTCACCATGAGGACTCTTATTTTTATTCTAGATCTAAAATTCTCTTTATCTTTGAGGTGAACCTATGTTCATTCCCAAGCAAGTTTATTGGAAGAAACTCGAGCTCATATTGGACGCACTAGTGCAATCCACTCTTATACTTAAGGGAAAAATTTGTCTTCTTCTCTTGAATATCCATGAGGTCATTGTGCTTGTTTATGTAGTACAAAATAAGTTGATCACAAGGTTAAATAAATAATTACCATCGCATACACTAGTATTCATAATACTTCAATTTTTAGTATTTTTTTTTCATCTATGTAGGAATGTTTCCCCAAGTTTTGATAAGCTTAATCTAGCCTTCATGTTGCCCATTATGAATCTCCTACCAATTTTGTGTGAATGAGGACATCTTCATGACTACAAAATGAATTTCTTATGAATCATTGAAGTGATTGACTTCAAGATAGGATCATGGTCACCAAACAATAATGATATGATTTTCATGTACATACTAAGTATTTATATGGGAGTGATTCGATGAAACAATTATGCATGCTAGTAGGGTTATTAGAGACATTATTTTGGACTACATAGGGTGTGTAATGTAGAAATTTTAATACAATTATATATTTTCGGATTCTCCTGATCTAACAATTATATGCCACTGTTAAATACAGAATCCTTCTACTTAAATTCTTGCAGAAATTTAATTGCCAATTGCAAACACATGAAGAAAGATCATCACACATAACATAGATGTTTTTACCGGGAAAGCATAAAGCTAAAAACCCCACTATCATATATTATGTATATATCATGGATCATGAAACAATCTCATACAAAACTCTAATCCAAGAGCTCTCAGTACAATATACAATTGTCTCACACTGTCATACAAAAATTGGCATAAACATGCACCAATTTACTGCATTCTGACAGCCTGCCTCCACTGAGAAATGTTTATCACAATCCCTGAATGAATTCGATCTTGCCTTGCCTTGACTGCGCAATCCTCATTGGCATATCTAATGTATGTTTGGTTGCAAGTGTGCACCCACTATAGTCACAACTGATAGTCAAATTGTCCCTTTCACCTATCTCTCAACTGGGTCTCCACTGGATATGACATGCATGTAGTTAACAGTAGTAAATCTTCAGTTGCATGTGAGATCACTCCATGTGAATTAATTTAATATTTAATTCATTGATCTCTCACTAGTGTATCTTTAGTTACAACTAGCACAACTGAGTTTAACTCACTTAACTGAGTTAAACTACTTTACAACTCACATAACTACACATCCAACTCTGTTACAACTTTTTATCACTCAGTTACAACAAATTCCACTAGCATTTCCCACCAACCAACCTTTGAACTCTAAATTCCTTCATTTAACTGGTTTGCCACATTAGTTAACTGAAATCAAGTTCTTCAAGAGAATAGATTATTATTTATTGTCTAATTATTTTTAAGAGCTAACAATAATCGACATGCATTCTATTTTTAGACATGCATTCCATGAAACAACTTCGCACATGCATTCCAAAAATAGACGCCCATCCATCCATATAATTTTCTCAACCATCTATAAATATATTACTGCTAAAAATAGACTTTGATCCAAATTCTAAAAATAGACATATCACCTAAAAATAGCCTGTCGGCCCCACCTAGTGTAGGTGCTTAATTTTCACTAGGATCATCATCTTCTTGAATCTCAACATGGAAAAAAGAAGTATTTGGAGTACACTCATCATTGTGCTTTTTGTCCTTTGGTTTTCCATATGAGAACCCAACTCAAGAAAATATGCTACTTCAAGTCATTCAGATACCAATCATTTTCTTCAAGGATATACATGGTCCTTAAAGGAAAGACAAACTTCTCAAACTTGTGCAAAACTCAAAAATATTTGGATTGCAAGAGCTATACTACATGCATAGAATGTACAATGGAAAATTTATTCAACAATAGATGCAACAATTAGAGTGTGGAATTGTTCTTGTTGTATCTTGTAAGCGATAGGTGACTAATAGTGTTATATTGAAAAAAAATTACTAAATTATTATCATGTGAGATAGATCAATAAATTGTGCTTAGTTTCCACATAATAATAAATAGTAATAAAGAAAATTAATGAGCAATGATAATTTAGGGATTATGAAACTTAATCACAATGCTAAATGAATGCTCTCTGTTTGTATGATTATGTAATACTAAACTATAAAATATCTATGAGCATCAAAAATAAAATCCACACAAGAAAGAGATGAGATGCCATTACATAATGTTACAAAAAAGAGCACAATGATAGTATAGTTGTAAAATAAATTTATATGATTAGTAGGAAGATGGATCTGAAGCTAGTTGCACTAATATACATCAAATAAGAAAGAAAGTATAAAATTTTATGCTTCATCCAAGGTCATCCATAATGGTTTTCCTTGGGAACTATGCATTATATCAGCCAATAATTTACAACATGAAATCAAGTTGACAAGACATGCATTGAATTCGTCAAAATTGATCATTTATTTATATGTGGGTTCATTAATGACCTCCTCGATTTTGATCACTATTTTTTTATGTATATGTCCCCCCTTGAATTTTTGTTTATGCATATATGGTATGTGTTATCACACTAGTAATTCTCAAGTTGTGTGATTTTTTTTTTAGTCAAAGAATTCTAGATATAACCACAAACCTACTTCAAACTCTAGGATCTAGCATTCCTAGGGTTCAGAGAAGGCTCTCTCTTTAAAGTTTAACTTTGTTTTAATTTGTGAATATTAGGCTAGTTATAAAAGTGCAGCTTTGGTTTTGTTTTGGTAGATTTGGTGGGAAAAATCACTTGAAAGGATGGATAGTGGGAAATCTATTTGTCCATTGGGCTATGGAGTCAAAATCAAGCAAACAGGACTGGGATCAAGGGAAAAAAGGTCAAATGTCTTTAGGGAAAGATAGATATCCCTTGGAGATCTTGGAAAGTTGTTTTTGCAAGGTGGTATGATCGGGATAAAGGACACTTAAGAATCCTTAAATCCGGAAAAAGAAATAGTAGGAAGAGGTCAAACGAGAGAGGGATAAATTAAGGGTTCCCTACACTGGAAATCAGAGCAAAACATATAAATGATAACTAGTTAAAAACAAGGTGCTCTTAACAAATCCTGTAGTAATACTCCTAGTTATACATTAAGATTTAGCATAAAAATAAATGGATGCATGTAACAAAGAAAGGAAACAATGACAAGTGACGAAAATACTTCACTCCAAATAGCTCATCACAGGAATCCTGAAGTATGATGCCAATTTGCTTTGATCCAGCCTGCTACTCGAAATTTTGACACACAAAAGCTTTAAAGTCCAAGAAGAAATGACTATAACAATCCATGCAATTTTATTCCACACAAAATAATTCTAAAGATGAAGTATTTACACATAATGTTTTACAAAATATCATATAAGACTTCTAGGAATTATCTTAGGAAAATAAAATATCTTTACAATAATAATAGAGACAGCTACTTAACAAATCAACAAGTTGTCCTATTTTATCCAAAAGAAATAGAAACTGTTTGAGGATAAGAAGCAGATGGTTGCCTTGGTGTCCTCCTTGCTGGCTTTTAGATTTTTTTTTAAATCTGATCTGCCATGTCTGATACTCTTTCTCGGATACACTTTATTCACTGATACTCTTTAAACTCTTATACTCTTTAACCAAAAAAAAATTTTACTACTGTAAAGGAAATATGTTTTGACTGTTAAATTAGAGTTTTTTGTCTTCCTTTCATCTGCTTGTTTTTATCCTTCACAGTAAATCTATGAGTGCTTGCCAATCCTTATTTTTTGGAATTTGAATATTCTTTAGTTTCCCAAAGTTCTCATCAGCTTCTGTATATCTAGCAAAGGTTGGCTTGATGACAAGCAAGTGTTTGATCTCATGTTGTAGGTAAAATAAATCTTCAAAACACTTAAGTAACACTTTTCCTGTTGGGATGCCTTGACCTGTTGGTTTATTTACCTGTTCCTTGGCAAATTCTCTTATATTCTTATCATTGTCATTTTGAGGCATCAATTTATCATTAATAACCATGATATCAGGAATTCCCTTTTGCCTCAAACTTGTGAACTTAACCATGAACCTGGTTATGGCAGTATTCATGCCTTCACACTTTTCTTCAAGTTGCCTCATCAAATTTCTCTTTGTTGTGACTTTCCTAATTTCTAGGATAGTTGTAGTTATGTCTGTGATTTTGAGTTCTTCCAACTCCTGACTATTTTTGCTGTTAAGGAAATTGATTAGCCTTACAGCTTGCTCTAGTTTTTCAACCAAATCAGTTTGAGTCTTTTGAATTTATGCTTGGGCTGCTAGTAATAATTCTCTTTGCTCAAAAATTACCTGAATTAAAGGCCATACATCATGGATGGCTTCAACGATATTATTCCAAAGGTAATTTTTTATGTATGATATCTAATCCTTCAAAGTTAATTCTTTTTGTAACTTTTTTAACTCTTCACTCAATCTGCTGGCATTTTTTTCATGTGTCTTAGCATTTACCTAAGCTAATTTATTTGACTTTTCAATATTTTCAATCATTCTTGTCAACATTTTAATCTCATTTGTCTTTAAAGACATTTCTTCCATTGCTTTTACTATCTTGTTGGTCTCATCTGTAGGTTGTACTGCTACTATAGAAGATTTAGTGATTGATGTTGTGGAAGAAGTCATTGGCACTGCAGTAGCCAGTGGTTTTTTGGGTGCCAACTTTTCACCTAAAGTTGAAGGCACTACTGCAGTGATAACTGGAATGACTGTAGGAATCACTGGTTCTTTCACTGTCTCTTTTTCTTGGACAAGTTTGTCCATCTGTATTTCCATTTCCTTACCATGGGCTGTCAACTGAAGAATTAAATTCATCATTTCATCTTTTTCATTCTATTCATGTATGACTTCTTTTGTCTGAGGATGCTCACTTTGAGGAAGTTTGCGCTATTTCCTCAAGGCCGCTATATCCTCATTTTTCTTTTTCACCAATAATTTTGCTGCTTTGATATTAGTAGGATCATATCCCACCTGTAAAACTAGTTCTTCCAAGGCTTTCATCCTTAAATCCTTGGCATATAATGAGGCTTTTTCCATCTTCATCTGATCTTGCATGTTAGAGATAGTTTTTTGGAGCTTTTGAGCACTCAAAGCTTTATTTGTGACAGTGGAATAAAGAATCTCTAAAGTCTGCCTGTGGAACTCAATTTGATCAAGAGCATGGATTTTATCTTTCTGGACCTCCAAATCAACTTTCTTATAATAAGCCACTACCTTAGGAGTTTTGACTGTGGACTACAACACTGAAATGATTAGCTTTTGATTAGAATAATCAAAAGCAGAAAGGAGCATGTTTTGTATACTAGGAGTCTATTTGAGATATTGAGAATAAATGTTATTCTTTATCTCTTCATTCTTCAATTTAATCTGCTTATATTTCTCTTTAATATCCAAATCCTTTTCCTCAACTGCCTATGAGGAAGAATCTTCCATGCTTTATTGTCTTTCCATTAACTGTGTGTCTTCATTATTGAGTTGTTCTTCATTCTGATTTTTAGCATTTGGCTCATTTATAATCACAATGGCAACATTGGTTTATGATAAATCTGTATTGTTATTTAAAGGCTATGTTTCCTCAACATCTATTGTCAATTTTCCTTTACTTGTTGTACCTAATTTAAGCCTTTTGTTATATATGATCTTTAACTTGGTTTCTGTTGTAGTCTCTGCCACATAGGTTGCTTCTTCCCTTACTCTTTTAATGGACTTCTCTGGTTGATTTGCAATTTCTAAGGTATGACTAGTATTACCTTTGTTCACTGCATCTATTAAGGTGTTTTCAGTCCATTCAATCTGATTGGAAAACTTTTCTATTTATGGTTTAGCTTCATGAATAAAGGGTGTTAGCTTGCATTTAACCCTTAGCTTGCTCAAGATCCCTTGTGGATCATAGTTCCAAGGGAAACTCTCTTCAAATTTATATTCCAATAACTGATTAGCTGCCTCTTTTTCTGCATCCCTGTGATTACATATGAATGGCCCTATCTGGTTCTTAAGTTTGAATTGGGTCTTCTTCTTAGCTGCCATGAAGTTTATTGAATCAGAGTTTAGGATCTTCTTGATATACTCCCAGGAAAATATCCCCATTGAAGGATATTTGGGTAACTTGTAAGGTAACAAGTTTGACCCAAAGACTCTGATTTCAGTATATTTCTCATATAAATACCAGTCACCAACTTTACTCTGCTCTGATAATTGTAATATCTTTTTCATTTCTTCATTTATTCTAGGCTGCTATGTTTTGGTCAACATTGTGATCATTATATGTAAAAATAACTCTAAAAACTCTGAATAATTGAAATATGTACATTCTTTCCTGAGCATGGATGTCCACAAAATGACAGGTAGAGGATTTCCTTCAATTTCAAGTTTTTGAAGAGTGATTGTAAAATTATTTGATTGGAATTATAGGAACATATGGAAAAGGTAGGAAGTATATCTGAATACTCCCTCAATTCGTAAATTGGTCAATTGATAATGAATACTATCAGCAATGAAACTAGCATAATCAAAGATTACTGAGGGTGGTTGACCTGGAGAAAAGGTGGTTAAGAATCCCAAGATGGATTCATCTGTGTGTTCATCAGTAAAATAACCTTCAAGGAATTTAGCAGTAGAATATTGAGGATTTAACTTGGGAATTTCTACATGCAGAGGCATAAAATTCTGAAAAAATCGTGAACCTTTAAGGAAAATTCAAGCCAATATATAGCTTGGTGAGGGCCTCTATTGACAAAGGGACTTCTTGGGGGTCAGGCTGAAGTTGAAAGATCTGGTTAATTGATTTCGCAGTGATGGTAAAAAGAACATCTTTTTTGGCATTTACAATGGCTCTTTTCTTTGGAACATAGTACTGCTTACACAATCTAATAACCTCCTAACATGGGTGAGTTAATGGGACAACATATTTGGGAAAATTGGAGTGTAAAAACTCTGGTAAACTTGATAAATATATATTATTAATGATGAAGATAAGAGATGATTACAATGAGGGATCGCCTAGGCTTTAAATATAGCCTCAAGGTGTCCCTTGGAGTAAGAGGCATGATCTTTGATCATGCCTTTCGCTAATAACCTAAGATAACTAAATCTAATTAATAAATAATAAATATTCATAACATTGCCCCTCTCTTAAAGATGCTTTGTCCTCAAAGCATATGTAATCGATGGACAACGTTGACGAATGTCTGGTTTCCGCGAACGGCGAGCTCTTGCTTCCCATATTTTAAAAAGGTCATGGAGCATATTCTCGAGTTCGGCTTGTTGTTGATCTGGATAGTGAAAATATCTGATATCGACAGAGTTGGATACTGTCTTGACTTCTATTGGATGTTTGATTTTCCTATCGGAAGGCACTTTTATGGGTAGATCTTGGAATACTTTTTCATGTTTCCCAACTATCCCTTGTTCTTCTGGTGATTTTTTGTGATTCCTTTTTAGATTTAGGGGTAAGTTACCAACAATTATCGTTTGATGCAACTTCTTCGCATCATCAAACACTTCATTCGTAACCACCATATGTGCTTCATCACCGAAGGCCTCAACAGCTTCTGCCGTTATATCAGTGGCTTCGAATGTGTTTGTCGCTTCACATGCTTCGTTCAAGTCTGGGGATAGAACACTTTGTTGTTTACAAACATCTGTATCTACATGGTGATGTGGGTAATCAGCGTTTTCCTGATGCTCTTCTGAGTTCCCGACCCGCTTTAATTGTTTTGTTGATTTTGTTCCCCTCGTTAGGAGATATTGGGGATCAGACCGACTTAACTTATCTATTTTATCATTTAGCTTACTATAGAGTTTTGTCATATTTGTTCATGATCGCATTAAATTTCTCGCATATTTTGTTCTCCTTCATTGCCCTTAGCCTCCATTTGTTTAAGCCATATTTGTCTTTTTATATGATCAATCGTCATCATTGATAAGGACATACCGAAACCAACTCCAACTGGAGATATTTTCTACCGCTTTTTCTTTTTCCCTTTTTTTTTTTAAATTAATTAATTAATTGATAAAAAAAATTTAAATAATAATAATTATTATTGTTTTTAAATAAATTATATAATTATTTATTTGAAAATTATATAATATATAAATAAATTATATAATTATTATATAATATATAAATAAATTATATAATTATTATATAACAATAATAATTATTTTTATTTTTTTTTATAACTAATTTTTATATAATTTTAATTTTGAATTAAAGTTTATATAAAAATTAAGTTATAGTCATACATATGTATTTATTATATATATAAATGTCGATGAACCCGTCACACCAACTATACCCGTCCGCTTAAGAATATACCCGTCCGCTTATAAACAAAACGAAACCTTCTACCAATGAGTGGCACAGCACCGTTCCGTTCAAAGAACACACCGTTTCACAATTTAAAAAAAAACGCGATTTTTGTTTTTGTTGACCGAAAACGGTTTTATGTGCTGACAGGGAAGATGGCGGACGGTTTTTTTTTTCGGAAGACAGGTGGAACAGTCCAAACCACAGAATTTAAAAAACGTGTTTTTTTTTCCTTTTTTCTGTGTCTGTCGTAGTGGGTCAGCCGGCAGCCTTGTCTCGAGGAGATTATCAGAAGTTGCGTGTTCGATTCTGTAATTCCACGCTCAACGCACCAATAATAATATACGATTTACCTGTACGAATGGTTCAACACGCAGGCGGAAAACGCGCGTACCCTCTGCTGAACTCCTCTCACATCCGAAGCCACTGATATCTTAGTGTTATCCTTGTAGCCTAGGCCTCAATTACTGATGATTTCTCTCCACAGTTAAAACCCAATCAATGCTGCAATCACAATTGGTGTATGCATGTAGGTACAGAACTAAGCTTGTAACCCCCTCCCTCAATCAAGTTCTCCACAGAAACGACTACAAGACTGTTTGAGGTGGAGATTGTGTCTAGGAGGAGACTGTTTTCACCTATCTGAGCCCGCGGGGAGGTATTTTACCACAACTATCAGTTTGAGGAAAGATTGCCACAGTTTCGAGCTTGAAACAGTCCTTTATACAAGCCAGAGACAATACTTTATATATATCCGAACTTGATACAGTTATTCATACCCTGACCACAGAATGTTTGTAAATATCCTAGGCTCCTTTGACTACAACAACACTGGTTCAAGGGATTAATCACAACCCAAGGCACCAAGATATAAGTCAGCACTCTTCAAAAGCTTCAAGCCCAGGTCTGAGGTATGTTAGTTTCCACAGAAAATGCCCTAACCGAGTCACTGAAATCCGAGTTGATATGCTTCTAATCTGAATTCTGTACTTGGTTTAAGAAATTTCTGAAATTTCCGTCAAATTTTTTTTTTTAACCTGATGAAGATGAACCTCAGAACTTAAAATTAGATTTGTGTCACTGCTGGCGTCTTCAATTGCAGCATTAAATTTCTGAAATGGCTGCTGAACAGTTCGGAAGTAATTCTGCACTTGATAAAAATCTGCAATCTGAAATTGCAGTTCTGGAATTCTGTAATTCCTGGTGATCACACAGATCCCGAAGAGCGATAGCTCCGATACCAATGGAGTGTAAAAACTCTGGTAAACTTGATAAATATCTATTATTAATGATTAAGATAAGAGATGATTACAATGAGGGATCGCCTAGGCTTTAAATATAGCCTCAAGGTGTCCCTTGGCGAAGAGGCATGATCTTTGATCATGCCTTTTCAGTTAATAACCTAAGATAACTAAATCTAATTAATAAATAATAAAATATACATAACACAAATTGGATTCCCAAATATGGACCTCTTTTTGATCATCTAAAGACTTTTCATAACACCAGTTATGGATATCTAGCAGGTTGAATTCAACAATTGGATCTACCATCTTATAATTAGTATCAGCTAGGGGAATGTGTTCAATATCAATAACTGGGGGTTGTTATGGATTGACAACAATAGCAGTACTTGAAGTCATGGTAGGGGTAGGTTTAGGTGCTTTAGAAGCTTCAGGCTTGCTTGCACTCTGTTTTTTAGGCATTTTGACATGCTTCTGCAAGTTTAGACAATTTGCAGAAGCAATTTACTTTTAGCAGAGGCTTAATTGGGCAAATTTGGCAAAGTATAATCTCTTTTTGGGTTTCTTGTTCAATTAGACCTGTCAAAAAGGTTTAGAGGCTTTAGAACTAGTTTAAAACAGAAAATAGGGGTTTTATGAGTCTCTTAACTGAGAAATAGGGCTGAAAAACTCTTTTGAAAATATCACAGAGGCTCAGGGTACCTGCAGAGGTTTTCTGGTTTATTTCAGAACTTGAAATAGATCATTAAACTATGAAAAACTCATGAATTTCTTCAAAATAGCATGCAGCAGTAAAAACAGGGTTTCTGGGAAAAAATTTCCAGAGTTTAGCCTGTTTTTGGGGCTTTTGGCAGTTTCTCTTCAATGGATTCTTAAATTATAAAAAAAAATTGTTGTTTTACAAGTCCTTTAAATCAATTGCAGGTTCCAATTTGAGAAAAATACCTGTAGTGTGCAGGTATCGGGCTTCGGAATGATTTTTTGAGGTTTCTAATGCAACACAGCTTTAGTAGATTTGTCTGGATCAATGCACAGCTTCTTTGACAGTCTTCAATGGTTTTCAGGGTAAATTATGCAGGTTTCGGACATAGAAATGGCGGAAAAAAGGCTTAAAAATTGTGTTTTTACAGTCGGGGAAGCTTTGCAGAGGGTTTAGGTTTAAAGCGCAAGAAGATAAGGAATAAAATGCATTTTCGAAGGTTTATTAAACATATTGGTTGCATTAATCCGGCATTGAATGCAGGTCACATCAGCGGGAAGGGCAGTTTTGGAGTTCAAACGGATTAAAAACTAGTGGTTTTTGTGCGGCAATTTGGTGGTAAGCGGTATTGGGCTCAACCCACGCGATCAAATATAAAAAGGGCACGTGGAGGAGAGAGGTTAATGGGAAACCACCCATTTCGCGCATCTTTGGCATTTGGGTGATCGTGCATCTTATCTACATGATATCGGATTTGTTTCGTCGGATTTGGAGTTCATGTGCGAACAGTCGAGATTAGTTTGGGAGTTGCATTTGAATGGGAGTGGGACCGGGCTTAGTTATATGCAGTAGAAAGGACTTTAACATTTATAAATGTGTGTTTTAATAAAGCTTAAGCCTTTAGGCTTTATGAAAATGGGCAAAGGGTTTTAATTTATTTAAATGTTTTTTTAATAAAACTTTTACAGAGGGTTGACCATGGTATAACCGGGGGGTTAATATTTTTATTTAAAACATTTTGTGAAATGTTTCAAATTTTATATGAGGGGGCGATATAATATATAGTTTTTAACTTTTGAATAGTTTTCAAACTATAGGGGCAGGGTATTTAAATAACGATATGTTTAGAACAATGGGTTTGTAGGGTGGGTTTTCATTTTGCGCACATGAGGATATATATTGCATTGGTCTAAACTCAAAATAATGGGTTTTGGGGGGTTAATTTAAACATAAGGGTTTTAATATATACGGGAGAGTAAATTAGAGATTTAATAAAAATAGGTTAAAAGTTAATATGAAAAGGGTAGTGAAATGGAAATAAAACACATATTATCTCTAAGTAAAGTGTAAAAATAAAGCATTGCTTATTTTTTATATTACTTCACTAATACTTAGGATAAATGTAATTTTGAGGGTTTTTATGAATGATTTTAAAGGAAATGAAATTAATTATTTTAGGGTTTTCAATTTTACTAAGTAAGAATGTGTCTTTACTTAGGAAAAAGGGGTTTTGATGTATGAATGAAGGGTAAATGTTGATGAATGATGTTTTAAGGTAGGAATTCAATATTTTTAACTGACCAGTCATCGAGCCTTGAGTCTGGTCCTAACAAAAGTCAGAGAAATCCTCTGAGCCTTTTTTACTGATAGTTTAGAATACTGAATACCTATATGGGAGGAGAAATTAGTGATTTTTCCCAATGATGTGTTATTTACATGATTGCTCAACTGCTTTCTACCTACCCAAATTTATTTCTAATAGTTTTTCTTCATCTTGTAGGTGCATTTAGGCTTGCAACCTTAAAACAATTTTTCTTTCAAAGCATAAAATTATCTAAGTCTACCTTATTTCATCTGAGGGCTCAGATTAAACTTTTGAGCTCCTCATTATTCTCTACCTATCTATTGATTTGTCAATTTTAAACTGTTTGACAAATCTTTATTCTCTATCTAGAACATGAAATTGAAAACATGAAAATTTAAGATTAAACTGTTTAACTAATCATGGATTATGGAATTTATTGACACTCTGCACATAATCATTATTCTTGCAGTAAAAAGTAAAAGTAGTGGAATTTGGACTTGCTCACTTTCAGGTATTATTTCCTTTTTCTTCTTTTGGGGTATATATTTTTCTAAGTCCTTTGATCTTTCTTTTAGGACTTTTTTCCCTCTTTTTGGCTTTTTTATTATTTTTCATTTTTTTTCAAAATATGGGAAAACAACTTGCAGAAAGCAAGGTATGTACATATTTATAAAACTATCAAATTCAATTCAAAATTTATGAACCCTATTATTATAGGACCCTAACAGTGGCTCCACATGGGGATGGCATTTCCTGCTGAAATATCAAGAACTTTGAGACTAGTAGCCTTTAAAATTTGATTGTGATGACCTTATAAATGTCTTCTGATATCTGCAACTTATTCATATTTATGATATTTACCTCTCAAAGCTTAGGTCCTTCTCTTTGGGCTTCAACTTTGTTAGGGAAACATCCAATCCAATCTAAACTCTGCAATGTATATGTACAATGATCAAAGTGAATAAAAACTAACTACTTGTTAACTCAGGAGAGTAGTAGTGCTTTAGCATTCTACCATTTACTAGTCCTTCTTGCAGATTTGTTCCATCCATTTCTTTCAGAAAGAAAGAATTATTACCTCTATATCCATAAATCACATAAGGTCCTTTCCACAGAAAATCAAATTTTCCATGTTTTCCTTTGTCTTCTCTTTTGGAATCCCACTTTAACACTTTATCTCCTATGTAGAAATCATCCTCTTTAGTCTTTTTATCAAAAAATTTCATGATCTTATCCTGAATTACTTGAGATTTGATATAAACTTCTTCCCTTGTTTGTTGCAAGTGAATAGTTTGATTGATCCTTCTTTGAATTTTATTTGTTTCCACTTGTAACTCTTGGATAATTTTCATCACTGGTACACCTAGGGAGGATGGAAAAATAGCATCCATTCCATAGACAAGTTGATAAGGAGAAGTGCCAATGGATTTTTTTGCAGTAAGTCTATTTGCCCATAAGGCATTAACTAACTTCTTATTCCAAATATTTTTATTGTCTTCAAGTAACTTTTTATGATGTTTACAAGGCTCTTGTTTGAGGATTCAGCTAGACATTACCTTGGGGGTAATATGCAATAGAATGACCTAAGGTAATATGGTATTTGTGACAAAATTCAATCATTTTCTTGGATTTGAATGCTGCTGCATTGTCAGTAATTATTTTTTGGGGGCATCCAAATCTTGAAAGAATGTTATTTTCAAGGAAAGAGATAATGACAGTATCTGTGGCCTATCTGAAGGGTATGGCTTCAATCCACTTGGTAAAATAATCAGTGGCTGTCAAAATGCACTTATGTTGGCCTAAAGAAGGAGGGTGAATTTCACCAATGAAGTTTAAACCCCATCGTTGAAATGGCATTTCAGTTGAAATAGGCTTTAAGGGGAGGGGTGATAATTTCTTCTTACCTTCAAAAATTTGGCATTTATGACATGAAGTTACATATTTTTTGACATCAGCAAACAAGGTAGGCCAGTAAAAACCAGCTCTCAGGATCTTGTCTGCAGTAGTTTTCCAATATAGATGTCCTCCACAATCACCTGCATGAAACTTTTCAAGTATTTTGTCAGCTTCTTCTTTTAATAAACAATTTAATAAAATCCCACTATGATCTCTCCAAAAAAGGACATTATCTAAAATACAAAATCTTATTGCCTTTAGTTTTAAAAATCTGACTTTGGTACTTGAAAATCCAAGAGGAGCTTGTAAGTTTAGGAGTAAAAATATGATATATGTATACCAAGGTGAGTCTGAGAAGGCTTCATTGATCGTTGGAGTCCCCATCTCTTCCTGATCATCTACTTGGGCAATAAAATTTATGTCTATGGCATTACAGCTAGATTCAGCCATAAGTCTAGCTAATCCTTGACCTTTGATAAGTTTGGTGGGTTTTATCTCTATGTCATATTCTAAGATAGTGGCAATCCACTTACCTCTTCTTTCATCAGGACCATCCTGAGTAAGAATGTCTTTTACTACAGAATTTGGGACATAGGCAATGATACGAGAACAGAGAATATAAACTCTGAAGTCTTTAATGGCCTTAACCAAAGCTAAGGCTTGTTTCTCCATAATGTTGTACTTCAGAGGGGCATTTCTAACGGTCTTACTGAAAAAATCTATGGGTCGTTCAAATCCTTGGTCATTTTTCTGCAGTAAAACTGCAGCAATGGTGTGTTCTGAAACAAATGAAAAAATATGAAATCTTTCTTAAATCAAAACTTATTAGGACTGGAGTTTTGGTTAAGGCTTGTTTGATGGAGTCAAATGATTGTTTAGCCTCAACATTCCATTTAAAAACTGAATCTTTTTTTAGCATGTTATTTAGTTCTCTAATTATCTCAGCTAAATTAGATATGAATCTTCTTAAAAAATTAATCTTACCTAGAAAGGCTTGTAATTCTTTGATGTTTCTTGGTGGAATGATGTTCAGAATTGCTTCTATCCTAGCAGGATCTATTCTGATTCCTTCTTTATAAATTATGTGTCCAAGTAATTTGCCTTCTTCTAATCCAAATAAACTTTTCTTAGGGTTTAAAGAGATGCCAAATTTCTTACATTTAATAAAAACTTGTCTCAAATGATCCAAGTGTTCATTATCAGTTTTGGTAAACACAGTAATGTCATCTAAGTAAATTACTAAGAAATCATGTATTTCCTTTGCAAAATCTATGTCCATAGCCCTTTGAAAGGTTTCCCCTACATTCATTAGACCAAAAGGAATTTTTACATACATAAAAGTGCCCCAAGGAGTAGTAAATGTTGTTTTAGCTTGATCTTCTTTTTGGACTAAAATCTTGTTGTATCCTAAAAAACCATGTAAAAGTGACATCCTAGAAGAGCCAACTACCCTTTGTAATATATGATCCATTTTAGGTAAAGGGTAACTGTCTTTCAAGGACACTTTGTTTAAATTCCTAAAATCGACACATAATCTAATCTCTCATGTTTTCTTTCTTGTTGGAACTAGATTAGAAACCCAATCAGAATATTTGATTGGTGCAATTATCTGTGCATCATACATTCTTTTCACTTATTTTTCTATCAAAGGTAATAAAACAGGGTTAATTCTTCTCAACTTTTGTTTAAATGGTTTATGATCTTCTTTGTTGGAATTTTATGTTGGATTACGCTGGTGTCATAGGATTTGAGATCCTCATAACTCCAGGCAAAAACATATGGATATTCCTTTAAAAGAGTAATGTATTTTTCCTTTTCTTGTTGAGGTAATGTTTTGGAAAGTTTGATTATTTTGGGTTTTAACTCTGTTCCAATATTGCATTCTTCTATATCAGATCTAATTGGCTCCATTTTTTGTTTTCTAGCTACATCATTTGAGTCAAAAATATCTTCTAAGGGAGTTAAACCTTTAGGTAAGAAATTATCCTTAAGATTCAATATGTTTGATTCATCATCAATAATTTCTTCAATCTCTACTTTCTCTAAGCTATCTATATCAACTTGACTAAATCTAGTTGGTTTATCAAACTTTATTCTATTTACATCTAAGTTATTCAAATCTATTTCACAATCTAAATCTTGATCTATAGTACAATCTGTATCTATATTACAGTTCTGAAATTCTCCTTCATTGTTCATAAATTTGTAAATCTGTTTATCCTGAGAAAAAAATTTGCCAATACTTAAGGTTGTCTGGAATTATTGGCCTATGTTTGACTTCAACACTATATATGTGATTAGGTTGGAATGGTAAATTGCATGTACTAGCAAAGGTTGCTAGACAGTGAGCTTGTATATTTTGTTTTCTAGGTATAGCAGTAAATTTACATTCCAATAAATCATCAGTCAAATCTATCACAGTGTCTCTGTATCTGCTTAGTCTAGGATTGCAAACAGAATAAAATTCATTTACTTTTTTTATGATTAACTCTGAATCTCCCATGATTAAAAATATTTTTCCTCCTAAGCTCCTAATGATTTGGAGTCCTAGGATGAGGGCTTCATACTCAGCCATATTATTGGTACATTTGAAATTTAGCCTGAAAGCATGGCCTTCTGAGTGATTAGTCTCCATTTTTGTTATCCAAACTCCTGCTTCTACTCCTAACTTATTTACTGAACCATCAAAGTCTAAATGCCATAGAGATTCGTGAAAAATATTATCACTATTTGGTGCTTTCTTTTTCTCTACTAGTTCAGTTTGGATTTCATTAGTTTCAGAGTTGCATAGGATAAAAGAATCAAGGTCAGTTGGTGTAGAGTAAATTGGGTAATTTATAGATCTTTCTACACTACTGACCATATACATCATCAATGTTTCCCTATGTAACTTCTTAAGCTGGCCAAAAACTGATATAGTAGCATAAGAAATGTCCAATTGTAGAGCTCCTTGTAACTTTTCTCCCCATGAGCATGAAAGTAACATTCCATATTTAGGTGGGATATTAGCTACTACAATGTCCATTAATATACTCTTACCAAGATATTGAACTAGTGTTACACACAAATCTTTGATTAAATCTAGGCATTTAACTTTACTTGAATCAAAAGAAAACAAATCTTTGTATGACCTTGTAATTTCTAGATTGAGAGTTTCGATTATGGCTTTAGGCATTAGATTATGGGAAGCTCCCGAATATAGCATGGAATTATGTAAAATTTGATTATGAATGGTAAGACTGATATAAAATGGAGGAACTGCCCCATCTGCATGTTTTCCATTCACATCTAGGCCAAAGATCAACTCTGGCTGATCATCATTTAGATTTATGGAATCATCTCCATCATTCATATTTAATGTTACGGTTATGGTTGATTTATACAAGTTATGTTTTACCAATTCAGTCAGAGGAATTGGTATTTTAAGCTTTGCAATTTCAAATTGTATGTTGAATGTTGGTTGAGATTTACTGATTTGAATCAATTCTTCTTTAGTAACTGTAGTTTGTGTTGGTTTGTCTTGCTTTTCTACAGTTATTTTTTCATTTTCAAGTGGTTTGACATTCTCTGTTTTTGTTTCTTGTGTTTTAATACTCCTAACTTTCTTTTCAGGGATTGTTTGTGAAGCAGTAGATGTTCTTTCAGACTTAGAATTATCAGCAGATGTTTTTGAAGTAGCAATTTTTGGATCTACTTATTTAGGATCAGCAGAGGGTATTTTAGGATCTAAATTTATTGTTTTAACAGAATTAGAAGCTTTAGCAGCAGTAGATTTCTGTGAACCTTTTGCAGCTTGAGCAACTTCATCAGTAATATCAACAATTTTAGGGCTTGATGCATTTTTAGGAATATGAATGTTTTGGGAAGAACTAGAGTTTTGCTTATTTTCCCTTGGGAGAATTTGCAGAACTTTTGTTTTGGGAGCTTCTACTGTTTTCTGATTCTGAGTTTGGGAAGTTTTCTTAGTAGAATACTCATTATTTTTCTTATTTCTAAGGTTATATTGATTGTGTATTTCATTTATAGCATAATCATAACCTTATTTATAATCAAAGGATTCACTTGAATTTAATTTGAGTTGTTGGAGTTCAAATAATTCCTGATCTTCCTGAGTGAGGAAAATAGTATTATTATCATATATTCCCATTATATTTATTGCATCCTCATCATCATCATTATTCTGAGAACTTTCAGCATAGTTCTCTTGGAATGGGGGCCTTATTGTTTGGTCTGGGGCTGTTTCTTTTGCTTTTCCAGAATTTGTGTTTTTTCTAAAATTGGGATTTATAATTTTTTGTTGGTTATCCCACTGAGGACTCCTCTCTATGTTGTCTAATATATCCATCATCCTCTCTAATGTTTTAGCTAACATATCTATTTTTGTGTCTGAATTGGCAGTTTCTTCTTTAATGGTCACTCTTCTTTCATTTCTGAATCTATCTTTTTTGGCTAAGATGTTTATTTCTACACTAACAGCATCTGTTTGCATTTTTTCTAAGGTCTCTGTATCTCTTTCCCTTAATTGGTAAGCCATATTTGCATCAAATCCATCAGGGAATTTGAGCAAAATAGAATAAGGAGTGGGTTTAAGATTTGCAGGGATAGAATTATAGACACTATTATATCTAGTGCAGTAGTCTTGGACTAACTCATTTGGAGCTCTTTTCATGGAATCAAATTCAGACAATATTTGGAGGGGATTTTTTTTCTTTTCCCATTTATTTAAAAAAAATCTATGAAACACAGCTAAATCAGTTACACTACCAGCAGCTAGATCTTTAAACCACTTCTTAACTTCTCTTGTCAAAGTTTGTGCAAACAGCCTCATTGGAACATCTGAGTCATCAATCTCATAAATTTCAAAGAAGTCTGTCATCTTAGTAATATGTTGCTGAGTAGTATAATCGGTAGTGACATCAAACAGTCGTATTTTATTTTGATAGTCTTGAGGCATGTCATGAAGCTTTTGTGGTAATACTAGGGGAGCATAGCTTGAAGCTTAGCTTGGCTAGGAGGTAAAGTAGAACTACTTGGAGCTGTGCTGGAAATGATAGCTGATGAACTAAAAACTATAGTTGAAGTGCTGGGAAATGAAACTGGAATGTATATGGAACTACTAGGGAATGAGGATGATGTGTTTAGGAAATCAAAGGGTGAGTTGATGGATATAGTGGATGAAGTGAGAGGTGGAAATAATACTCTAGGTTGTAAAGGTAATCTAGGGATAAATGGATCTGTAGATGAGCTGGTAGTGGAAGTTATGAATGATGTAACAGCATACATAGATGAATCTCTAGCTAGTATTATTGTGGTATGTAACTGAGAAACTGGAGGTTTGTTTGCATAGGTCAAAAATTGAGCTAATTCAATAGCTTCATCAATATCTTTAAGAATAGTAACTTTTAGTTTTTCAATTTTAGTCTGATCTTGAACTTTCTGTGATTTAGAATCTGCTGTAATATTTTTCTGTTTTGTATTCAAGAATGAAATAAAAACAGGGTCTAAAATAAAAAAATTCAAATCACTTTCAGATTTACTTCTAAATAAAGAATGCTCAAATTTCAGATCAAAATCAATATATTACAGACTTACTAACTCTTGTGGTAATGAATTGACTCTTTTTAATGATACTTCATCTTCTAAATCTTCTAACTATTTTTTCTTTTTACCAATTTGGTCTGGGTTGTCTACTATAACAGCAGGCTTAGGATCCGGGATAGACCTGGTATAATAAACTTTCCTAGAAGCCAGAATTACTCTTTTCAATAAACATAACTTATAAAAGCAATCTTAAAGTAAAAGGATGTATAAAAAAAAAAATCTTTAAGACTAGTTTTATGACTGAGGATTGGTTAGGTCTCCAGTATGGTCACCAGTAATGTTATCACTCTAGTAATTCTCAAGTTGTGTGATTTTGGTTTTTAGTCAAAGAATTCTAGAGGTAACCACAAACCTACTTCAAACTCTATGATCTAGCCTTCCTAGGGTTTAGAGAGGGCTCTCTCTTTAAAGTTTAACTTTGTTTTAATTTGTGAATATTAGGCTAGTTATAAAAGTGCAGCTTTGGTTTTGTTTTGGTAGATTTGGTGGGAAAATTTACTTGAAAGGATGAATAGTGGGAAATCTATTTGTCCATTGGGCTATGGAGTCAAAATAAAGAAAACAGGACTGGGATCAAGGGCAAAAAGGTCAAATGTCTTCAAGGCAATATAGATAACCCTTGGAGATCTTGGAAAAAAAAATTTGTGAGGTGGTATGATCGGGATAAAGGGCACTTAAGAATCCTTAAATCCAAAAAAAAAAAAAAAAAGGTAGCAGGAACAGGTCAAACGAGAGAGGGAGCAATTAAGGGTTCCCTACACTAGAAATCAGAGGAAAACATATAAATGATAACTAGTTAAAAACAGAGTGCTCTTAACAAATCCTGAGTAATACTTCTAGTTATACATTAAGATTTAGCATAAACATAAATGGATGCATGTAACAAAGAAAGGAAAAAATGACAAGTGAAGAAAAAACTTCACTCCAAATGGCTCATCACAAGAATCCTAAAGTATGATGTCAATTTGCTTTAATCCAGCCTGCTACTCGAAATTTTGACACACAAAAGCTTTAAAGTCCAAGAAGAAATGACTATAACAATCCCAGCAATTTTATTCCACACAAAATACTTCTAAAGATGAAGTATTTACACATAATGTTTTACAAAATATCCTAGAAGACTTCTAGGAATTATCTTAGGAAAATCAAATATCTTTACAATAATAATAGAGACAGCTGCTTAACAAATCAGCAAGTTGTCCTATTTTATCGAAAAGAAATGGAAATTGTTTGAGGATAAAAAGCAGTTGGCTGCCTTGGTCTCCTCCTTGATGGCTTTTAGATATTTTTTTAAATTCGATCTGCCTTGTCTGATACTCTTTCTTGGATACTCTTTATTCATTGTTACTCTTTAAACTCTTATACTCTTTAACCAGAAAATCGTTTTACTGCTGTAAAGAAAATATGTTTTGATTGTTAAATTAGAAAACGGTTTTTTGTCTTCCTTTCATCTGCTTGTTTTTATCCTTCACAATAAATCTGTGAGTGCTTGCCAATCCTCATCTTTAGGAATTTGAATATTCTTTAATTTCCTAAATTTCTCATCAGCTTCTGTATATCTAGCAAAGGTTGGCTTGATGACAAACAAGTGTTTGATCTCATGCTCTAGGTAAAATAAATCTTCAAAACTCTTAAGTAACACTTTTCCTGATGGGATGCCTTGACCAGTTGGTTTATTTACCTGTTCCTTGGCAAATTCTCTTATCTTCTTATCATAGTAATTTTGAGGCATCAATTTATAATTAATAAAGTCCTTTTTTCCTCAAACTTGTGAACTTAGCCATGAACCTGGTTATGGCAGTATTCATGCCTTCACACTTTTCTTCAAGTTGCCTCATCAAATTTCTCTTTGTTGTGACTTTCCTAATTTCTAGGATAGTTGCAATTATGTTTGTGATTTTGAGTTCTTCCAACTCCTGACTATTTTTATTGTTAAGGAAATTGATTAGCCTTACAGCTTGCTCTGGTTTATCAGCTAAATCAGTTTGAGTCTTTTGAATTTATGCTTGGGCTGCTAGTAATAATTCTCTTTGCTCAAAAATTACCTGAATTGAAGGCCATACATCATGGATGGCTTCAATGATATTATTCCAAAGGTAATTTTTTATGTATGATATATGATCCTTCAAAGTTAATTATTTTTGCAACTTTTTAACTCTTCACTCAATCTGATGGCATTTTGTTCATGTGTCTTAGCATTTACCTGAGCTAATTTATTTGACTTTTCAAGATTTTCAATCATTTTTGTCAACCTGTTAATCTCATTTGTATTTAAAGAAATTTATTCCATTGCTTTTACTATCTTGCTGGCCTCATCTGTAGGCTGTACTATTGTTTTAAAAGATTCAGTGGCTGATTTTTTGGAAGAATTCATTAGCACTGCAGTAGCCAGTGGTTCTTTGGGTGCCGACTTTTCACCTAAAGTTGAAGGCACTGCTGCAATAATAACTGGAATGACTGTAGGAATCACTGGTTCTTTCACTGTCTCCTTTTCTTGGACAACTTTGTCCATCTATATTTCCATTTCCTTAACCTAGGCTGTCAACTGAAGAATTAAATTCATCATTTCATCTTTTTCATTCTGTTCCTATATGACTTCTTTTGTCTGAGGATGCTCACTTTGAGGAAGTTTGAGTTGTTTCCTCAAGGCTACTATATCCTCATTTTTCTTTTTCACCAATAATTCTACTGCTTTGATATTAGTAGAATCATATCTCACCTGTAAAACTAGTTCTTCCAGGGCTTTTATCCTTAAATCCTTAGCATATAATGAAGCTTTGTCCATCTTCATCTGATCTTGCATGTTAGAGATAGTGTTTTGGAGCTTTTGAGCACTCATAGCTTTATTTGTGACAGTAGAATAAAGCATCTCTGAAGTATGCTTGTGGAACTCAATTTGATCAAGAGCATGGATTTTATCTGTCTGGACCTCCAAATCAACTTTCTTATAGTCAGCCACTGTCTTAGGAGTTTTGACTGTGGGCTGCAACACTGACATGATTAGGTTTTTATTAGAATAATCAAGAGTATAAAGGAGCTTTTTTTGTATACTAGGAGTCTATTTGAGATATTGAGAATAAATGTTATTCTTTATCTCTTCATTCTTCAATTTAATCTGCTTATATTTCTCTTTAATATCCAAATCCTTTTCCTCATCTACCTGTGAGGAAGAAGCTTCCATGCTTTGTTGTCTTTCCATTAACTGTGTGTCTTCATTATTGAGTTGTTCTTCATTCTGATTTTTATCATTTGGCTCATTTATAATCACAGTGGCAACATTGGTTTCTGGCAAATCTGTATTGGTATTTAAAGACTCTGTTTCCTCAACATCTATTGTCAATTTTCCTTTACCTGTTGTATCTAATTTAGGCCTTTTGTTATATATGATCTTGAACTTGGTTTTTGTTGTAGCCTCTGCCACATAGGCTCCTTCTTCCCTTACTCTTTTAATGGACTTCTCTGGTTGATTTTTAGTTTCTAAGGTATGACTAGTATTACCTTTGTTCACTGCATCTATTAAGGTGTTTTCAGTCCATTCAATCTTATTGGAAAACTTTCCTATTTTTGGTTTAGCTTCATGAATAAAGGGTGTTAGCTTTCATTTAACCCTTAGATTTCTCAATATCCCTTGTGGATCATAGTTCCAAGGGAAACTCTCTTCAAAATTATATTTCAATAACTGATTAGCTGCCTCTTTTTCTGCATCCCTGTGATTACATATGAAAGGCCCTATCTAGTTCTTAAGTTTGAATTGGGTCTTCTTCTTAGCTGCCATGAAGTTTATTGAATTAGAGTTTAGTATCTTTCTGATATACTCCAAGGAAAATATCCTCATTAAAGGATGTTTGGGTAACTTGTAAGGTAACAAGTTTGACCCAAAGACTCTGATTTCAGTATATTTCTCATATAAATACCAGTCACCAACTTTACTCTATTCTAATAGCTATAATATCTTTTTCATTTCTTCATTTATTCTAGGTTGCTCTGTTTTGGTCAAAATTTTGATCACTGGATGTAAAAATAACTCTGAAAACTCTGAATAACTGAAATCTGTACATTCTTTCCTAAGCATGGATGTCCAAAAAATGACAGATAGAGGATTTCCTTCAATGTCAAGTTTTTGAAGAGTGATTGGAAAATTATCTGATTGGAAGTATAGGAACATATGGAAAAGGTAGGAAGTATATTTGAATACTCCCTCAATTTGTAAATTGGTCAATTGATAATGAATACTTTCAGCAATGAAACCAGCATAATCAAATATTACTGAGGGTGGTTGACCTGGAGAAAAGGTGGATAAGAATCCCAAGATGGACCCATCTGTGTGTTCATCAGTAAAATATCTAAGGATGAAGGAAAGCATGGAAATCACGTCTTTAACCTTCAAGGAATTTAGCAGTAGAATCTGGAGGATTTAACTTGGGAATTTCTACATGCAGAGGCATAAAAGTCTGAAAAATCATGAACCTTTTAGGAAAATCTAAGCCAATATATAGCTTGGTGAGGGCCTCTATAGACAAAGGGACTGCTTTGGGGTCAGGCTGAAGTTGCAACATCTGGTTAATTGATTCTGTAGTGATGGTAAAAAGCACTTCTTTTTTGGCATTTACAATGGCTCTTTGCTCTGGAACATAGTACTGTTGACACAATATAATAACCTCCTAACATGGGTGAGTTAATGGGACAACATATTTAGGCAAACTGGATTCCAAAATATGGACATCTTCTTGATTATCTAAAGACTTTTCATAAAACCAGTTATGGAAATCTAGCAGGTTGAATTCAACAATGGGATTTGCTATCTTGTAATCAGTATCAGCTAAGGGAATGTGTTCAATATCAATAACTGGGGGTTGTAATGGATTGACAACAATAGCAGTACTTGAATTCATGGCAGGGGTAGGTTTAGGTGCTTTAGAAGCTTTAGGCTTGCTTGCACTCTTTTTTTTAGGCATTTTGATCTGCTTCTGCAAGTTTAGACAGTTTTCCGAAGCAATTTACTTTTAGCAGAGGATTAATTGGGCAATTTGGCAAAGTATAGTCTCTTTTTGGGTTTCTTGTTCAATTAAGCATGTCAAAGAGGTTTAGAGGCTTTAGAACTGGTTTAAAACAGAAAACAGGGGTTTTCTGAGTCTCTTAACTAAGAAATAGGGCTGAAAAACTCTTTTGAAAAGATCACAGAGGCTCAAGGTACCTGCAAAGGTTTTCTGGTTTATTTCAAAACTTGAAATAGATCATTAAACTGTGAAAAACTCATGAATTTATTCAAAATAGCGCGCAAGAGTAAAAACAGGGTTTTTGGGAAAAATTTGCTAGAGTTTGGCCTCTTTTTGGGGCTTTTGGCAGTTTCTTTTCAATGGATTCTTAAATTCTAAAATGTTTTTGTTATTTTACAGGTCCTTTAAATCAATTGCAGGTTCCAATTTGAGAAAAATACCTGTAGTGTGTAGGTATCGAGCTTCGGAATGATTTTTTGAGGTTTCTAATGGAACACAGCTTTAGTATATTTGTCTAAATCAATGCACAGCTTCTTTGACAGTATTCAATGGTTTGCAGGGAAAATTATGCAGGTTTCGAACACAGAAATGGCGGAAAAAAAGGCTTAAAAATTGTGTTTTTACAGTCGAGGAAGCTTTGCAGAGGATTTAGGTTTAAAGCATAAGAAGATAAGGAATAAAATGCATTTTCGAAGGTTTATTAAACATATTGGTTGCATTAATCTGGCATTGAATGTAGGTCACATCGGCGGGAAGGGCAGTTTTGGAGTTCAAACGGATTAAAAACCAGTGGTTTTCGTGCGGCAATTTGGTGGTAAGCGGTATTGGGCTCAACCCACGCGATCGAATAGAAAAAGGGCACGTGGAGGAGAGAGATTAATGGGAAACCACCCATTTCGTGCAGCTTTGGCATTTGGGTGATCGTGCATCTTATCTGCGCGATATCGGATCTGTGCCGTCGGATTTGGAGTTCATGTGCGAACGGTCGAGATTAGTTCGGGAGTTGCATTTGAATGGAAGTGGGATCAAGCTTAGTTATATGCAGTGGAAAGGACTTTAACCTTTATAAAAGTGTGTTTTAATAAAGCTTAAGCCTTTAGGCTTTATGAAAATGGGCAGAGAGGTTTAATTTATTTAAATGTTGTTTTAATAAAACATTTACAAAGGGTTGACCATGGTATAAGCAGGGGGTTAATATTTTTATTTAAAACATTTTGTGAAATGTTTCAAATTTTATATGCAGGCGCAATATAATATATAGTTTTGAACTTTTGAATAGTTTTCAAACTATAGGGGCAGGGTATTTAAATAACGATATGTTTAGACCAATGGGTTTGTAGGGTGGGGTTTCATTTTATGCATATGGGGATATATTACATTGGTCTAAACTCAAAATAATGGGTTTTGGGGGGTTAATTTAAACATAAGGGTTTTAATATATACGGGAGGTGATTTGGGATTTAATAAAAATAGGTTAAAAGTTAATATAAAAAGGGTAGTGAAGTGGAAATAAAACACATATTATCTCTAAGTAAAGTGTAAAAATAAAGCATTGCTCATTTTTTATATTACTTCACTAATACTTAGGATAAATGTAATTTTGAGGGTTTTTATGAATGATTTTGAGAAATGAAATTAATTATTTTAGGGTTTTCATGAATGAGGGTTTAAGGTAGGAATTCAATATTTTTAATTGACCAGTCATCGAGTCTTGAGTCTGGTCCTAACAAAAGTTAGAGAAATGATCTGAGCCTTTTTTGCTGATAGTTTAGAATACTGAATACCTATATGGGAGGGGAAATTAGTGATTTTTCCCAATCATGTGTTATTTACATGATTGCTCAACTGCTTTCTACCTACCCAATTTTATTTCTAACATTTTTTTCTTCATCTTATAGGTGCATTTAGGCTTGCAACCTTAAAACAATTTTTCTTTCAAAGCATAAAACTATCTAAGTCTACCTTATTTCATTCGAGGGCTTAGATTAAACTATTGAGCTACTCATTATTCTCTACCTATCTACTGATTTGTCAAATTTAAACTATTTGACAAATATTTATTCTCTATCTAGAACATGAAATTGAAAACATGAAAAGTTAAGATTAAAATGTTTAATTGATCATGGATTATGGCATTTATTGACACTCTTCACATAATCATTATTCTTGCAGTAAAAAGTAAAAGTAGTGGCATTTGGACTTGCTCAATTTCAAGTCTTATTTCATTTTTCTTCTTTTGGGGTCTATAGTTTTCTAAGTCCTTTAATCTTTCTTTTAGGACTTTTTACCCTCTTTTTGGCTTTTTTATTATTTTTCATTTTTTTCAAAATATGGGAAAACAACTTGCAGAAAACAAGATATGTACATATTTATAAGACTATCAAAGTAAATTCAAAATTTATGAACCCTGTTATTATAGGACCCTAACAGTATGCAAAGTTGTCATCATATTTGTGTAGGGTATTGAAGTGGATGCAAGTGCAAAACTTGGAAAAATTAAAGGTCATCTATCATAAATTTAATCTTGTGTAAAATTGGAAGTGGTGCAAAGTTCTTGCATGAATTCTTGATCATTAGAAAAATTTTGATCTTGACATTGGCATCGGGTTTCCAAAGCTACAGTTGGCCACATACTTATAGATAGATGGTAAATCAATTTTATAAGCTTTAATACATTAACAAATAATCAATAAGAGAAATTCAAGTTTCAAAGTACACTCGAGAAATCAAATTTGATTCCAAATGCCTCATTTTCTACCTATCCACAAGGAAACATGTTTTTGATGTATTATATAAATTTGCAAGGACTCAAACACAAAACATGTTATAAATTAAGAACAATGTCTTCTTTCTTTTCTAACATGCAAATGTACTCATCATTAAATAAGATTAGATTGTACATCATTGAAATTATAATATATTAATTCTAAGAAGAGTACAACAAAATATCCAAAAGTTTCCATAAAAATTAGATCCTACCACTAAAGACTATTTGCTCATTTTTAATAAGAATATTTCTTTTTTCATAATGGTCATAGCACAAAATCAAACCTGACTATAAATTTCTATGGATATTCCACTAGAACAGTTTGTCATAAAAAATTGGATAAAATTGAATGTTAATTTCGTTTAGGTCTCACATTCTTTATTTGTTTATGCTTAAAAAAAACTAGCTAAAACACAAGAAATATAGAACATAAAGAAATACACATCATCCTCAATAGACACAAATTTTACTTTGGGAAACCCTTACAAGAGAAATCCCAACTAGAAGGTGAGATTGCTCTGCTCTCCCTTTTTTAGTATGGAAAATGTACAAGTACAAAAAAATAGGTACACTAGAAAATTTCCTAAGACCTATGGATTGTAAGGATACTACAGAATCTAATTTCCCTATTTTAGGCTCTCTAACTTGTCACTCCCTATTTCTTTGCTCAACTATGGAACAAAATACAATAGCCTAAAATGGAACCCCTACTCCTCCTAGTGGTTTGGTATTTAACATAGACAAATAGCCAATTAGGGGTAATGTTTGACTCCCTAAACACTCAACTAGAATTACGGGTTTGAACCTTCTAAAGTCTTCCTCAATGTCCGCACATGGCTAGTCCCATATACATGAGTAATGGGGGATGACGTGGCATCCACTCATGCCATGGTGATCAACATGGTAGGTCAACTTGTGGAAGGCATAACTTTTGCATACAAACTCCATTTGATCAAATTCTTGTACAGTTGGAAAGGTATTCGAATGTAGAATAACACCGAAGGGTTTGACACAAGCAAGAGTTTTTTTACCCCGAGAAACATCATTTAATGCCTCAAAATGGCTCTTGAAGGTTTCAGACCCCATTTCTCCAAATCGGGACCCATTTGTAAAAATGAACCTGCAAATTGATTCCTCCAAATTTTCCACTCTAAAAGCATTGAGATAGGTGACAAATAATATAATGATCCAATCTAGGTCACAAATATACCCCATATTCTACTTTAAACTTACCCATTATAGAACAACATGCTTGGGATCAATGGTAAAGAGAGTTTCACATGATTGGTCAATGTTCCATTCCCATGACCATTAATTAAGACTATAAGATAGCCATGGAGGACCTAGAGATTTTAAGAGGAATTCATGTCACCTAAAGATGAATAACACATGCAAATATTATAGACCCAATTCCACTCGCATATTATCTTTACCACTTGAAGAGCAAGGAACTACAAATAATTTCCTTATGTTACATATCCATAGATGTATTCAACTTAAGATTGTCGAGGTTTAAATTGAACTTATGGCCCTTGAAGATGTGTACCACATAACTATACTGAGGATGATATCCCACCCCCATGCTCTCCATAAGAAATATCAAATTTGATTGGAGCATCTAAAGGAAACTCAAAGAAATTCGAGGCTAAATCTCATTATCCATTCTAGTAGAACAAGGATTGAGATGCATGGATTATAAGGTTCAATGCCAATAATGGGGTAGAAATTGTCACCCCTAAAAAAAGTTCCTAGTATGCCATCAAAATTAATATTGGAATATCAAGTGTTATGGAGACTCAAATTTCACAGTAAGAACTAAGTTTTCTTGACTACAAATGTAAGTACATTTGTGTATGGTTGAACAGGCCTTCAAGCTACTTCACTACTACCTCGGGCTTTTCTAAAGAAATATCCAACATGATTACTTGCTTTGAAAATTTGGAGGTGTAACCTTGAATAAATTCCCCTTATCCATGTCAAAAGGTATTGTCATTTCATGAGATGTATAATTGCTTACCCTAAAAAAGGTTTCAAGTTCACCATGAAAATTAATATTAGAAATATCATATTGTAGACTCAAATTTCACTATAGGAACTAAATTATCCTGACAATAGTTGTAATTACCTTCAAGTATGGTTGCATAGGACTTTAAGCTACTTCACTACTACCCCAGACTCTTCCAAAGAAATATCCAAGATGATTACTTGATTCCAAAATTCAGACGTGTATCCTTGAGGAATTTTCCCTTTGTCTTGCCAAAGTTATTGTCAATTCATGAGATGTTCTTGTTCAAAGCTAGTATTGTCATTTCTTAAGTTGTTCTTCTTCGTAGCCTATAGCATGAAATTTTGATATCGACAATCCCTTGAAATCCTCTCACTTTAAAACCATGGGATTTTTGACATAGCTCACCCACCATAACATAGCATGCTCAAACACTTTTAAATAGGAAAAAGACATCTGTTGTGATTCCTTTATTTTATAAACTTACCAAAATAAAATTAATATTGTTTCAATCTAACGATTCAACTTCTCAACATTAACTTGACCATCATAAGTTGGCATCTCAAGTTTCATCTCAGTCTTAAATGAAATAATGGAATATGAAGGAAGAGAGTTGTTTTATATGATTCTCCAAGCTTCTCATCATTAAAACCTTTTATGTCAACATTTTATTTTTCATGCTCTAGCTCTATTTAGTGTCATTCATTATTCTTCATTATCAGTAGTTGTGACCATCTAAATCAATGCAAAAATGATGTACTTCAATCAAATAAACCTAGCTTCTAAATATTTCTTCTTGTGTTCTTAATGAGAATTCATTGCCATGGTTGATCTTCTACTCCTCTAGACCTTGCAACTATGTCTCTCCACTTTCTTGGTATCCACTGACTATTACATCCAAGTTGTTCACCATGTATTTTCGAATGTGGAATCTGATACTCTATGATCTGTAAACAGTAGTCTTGAGGCTTGTTGATTTCACCAAAATGGATGCTAGATATCGAAATCCAAAATTTAATTAATCAAGTCCTAGGTTATGTTATCTCATTTTGTAATAAACTAAGATCAAATATTGTTCATGCATTGTATATTAAATACAAAAAATACAGCACTAAAGGAATCAGTCATACACAATAATACTTCATTGAAAACTGATCTAGCAAGACTCTGAACACTTCAAACTCTACATTAACCAACATTGAGTCTTATCTATGACTACAAAAGGACCTTCAAGCAATTGTAAAATAAAAACAAACACAGAAATTGCAATTAAGACACATACATACCCTAGAAACCTAATCATGGGAAGACCAATACTGGGATGGTTGTTTATTGGATTTATTTAATCTCAGGCACACAATTACATTATCAATGTATTGATGAAAAAAATATTGAAGTTACCTTTCACAAATGGCCTTTTCTGCAACTTGGCAATTCGCAAGAATATCAACAAACATATTTTTGTATGTACTGGCATTGTATTTTTCCTTTAAATTGTATGTCATTTGTCTTATTGGCACAAAATTAATCCACACCAAAAATCAAGTTATGGTAGAAATACATCGACAACCATTTCATTTTTTTGATAAGTAAATGGATGAACCTAAGGATGACTTTTGTTGGACACCTATACATATGTACAATCTCACCACAATCCAAATTTCATCTTCATTCAACTTCATATGATCTTGTTATACTAAAATTATGAAACTAGTTTAAAATTGTCCACTACTATAGCGATTTATCCACTTCTACAATTAAACAATTAAATCAATATTTAATAAACCATTTCATTTTATTTATGATCCTTTTTCAAATAGAAAAAGTGAACATACGATAGATATGTTCTATATATATATATATATATATATATATGGAGTACAATATACATAAGAAAAAAATGGCATGATTTATATAATGGATTTAGAAAAACTTGTTTTCATATGGTATTAGTCAAATCATGTAACATTGAATTACAATGGTATATAAAACTCACTCCATTTTATTTTTTTTTGTATTTTTAGACAAAAATGTTCCTAATTCATTACAAATTTAATAAAAACTTCTTTAGTTCATTACATATGTAACAACTCCGCTTCCAAAAAAAAATCTATTTATAGAATTCATATTATTCACATACAATAGAATTACTGTGATTCGTCACACTCTGATGAATATTATCTGACAACCATTTTATTTGATGGATTTTTAATCTATTTAATTGTCATATTCTCATTTAATAATTATGGTCACTTATATTTTACTTCTTGCATCCTTTGATCATGATTTAGATATTGATGTATTTTCTAACATCACACTAATGTCATGATTTTTATTACCTTTGACATCTACTCCTTAGGACTATAATCCAATTTCATAATTCCCATGAGTCCCCATGTCAATTAATTAATCCCATTTTATTTCAATGGAAAATTGTAGCTTACTATTTAAGTTCCACCTTTAACTCTTACTATTCAATTATTTTCCCACTTTAATTACTCCCAAGTCTAATCCCCAACCATATAAGTACTAAAGTAACCTTATTCGAAATTTATGAATTGCCTCTACCTTTTTTAAGGCATTACTTTACTTTTCAATATGGTGACCCTTTCTCTTTTTTGACCTAGAATTATACTTACATACGAACCTTATACTCGAATTTATATTTCAATTTGGTCTCATTCTAAACTCTATTCATAATAATCAAATTGCCACTTACCTTTTAAAGGTCCGTTTTGAAGTTTGACTTTACACGTTGTCATTTTGAACGCATATAAGATTATATCAAAATCTCATATTGCACTAAAATATGTTAGTAACTCTAATGCCTTCTCCATGTCATCAAATATATCCAAGTCATTAGATCTGTAACGATTTGGCAATTACGAATGGTTTAATGCGACCCTGTCTCCGTATGGCTTTACACCAACTCTCTAGATCATATTTTCCTCAGGATCTTGGTTCATTTAATTAACAGTACCAAAGTCACATGGCTCGTCCATTGGTGATTGGACCCTCTAGCTACGTGTACCATTCTCCATCGTTGGATTTTCTCCGCATGGTCGATGAAGATCTCATCGTAATTGAGGTTTAGGGTTTTGTTTACCATTTTGTTTTTCCGTGGCTATCTTTCGACCCTTTGTCTCTGTTATGTATTTTTCTCTCAACTCTACAACGCTTTCGTTTCATCCTAAGAGGAGAAACTCATTTTGTAGCACCGAAGTTCAGTTCATAACCTGCTTCCGCTTTCTCAGGTAATACACATTCACCATCTAGTTTTTTATTTGATATGTGGAGAATTTAAATTTGCAGGTCTTTGTATTCAGCGTTTTTTCTTCTAACTCATTTGATTGGATTTACCAGGATTACGGAGATGGTTTCATCTCTAACCCACGGCATTCTTCTCCAAGAGGTTCTGGTTCTACGTCATATGGCAAAATGCAAACTTGACTGGTAATCTCTTACGACAACACAGCTAAAAGCTTTCTCTGTATGCGCATTTTCCCAAACACGTTTATGTATTCCCTTGCCATTTATGAAATACGACTTCAGTTCTGGTTTTAGATTGTATTCACAATGATTCAATTATTTCCTTAACTATATGACTTTAGTTTCGGTTTCCTCTTGGTATTCCTTTAAATTTGATTTTTTATCATAGTTCGATTTCAATTCCTCTATGTAACTATCTAATGTGGGTTTTGGTAAAATGCAGGTAAAAGGAATTCCGCATGGACAGTCCTCTCACATCCATTCATGGAATTTATCAGGGTTTTCTCCTTACGGCAATTTCAATACCCTACAGGTAATTTTCATTCCTTCTTCACGTTATTTTTTCTCTTCCGCATTACTTTTCGTTTACTTTCTGGGCTAGCTCCATTAGCTTCGGGCTTTTCATAGACACCTCTAGTATTATGAAATAATTTATTTTCCCTCCACAATTTTTGTTTCAACATTTTAAGTATTATTTAGGAAACGCATTAATTTTCCGTGATAAGAATTTGTATGTTATTCTTAACTGAGAAATCTCGATTTCCCTTCCAAAATTCTCATAGATCTCTACTGTGCCCGTTAGTTAATAATCATATTAATTTAATAATTATGATTGGTTTGTACAATGATTCTCATTGATTTAAACCCTTTCATATGTAGGTATTTTTCTTGGTTGAATTTCAATTAATTGCACAGACAGGACTAATACCTTTGGTTTTCTAAATTTGTATAGGATTTCCTACAATTCCACCTATTTCAACTTTGACCCATTAAGCCATCAAGGATGTTAAGGTAAGAATTGGCTTGAATTTAATTAAATTCTTTCCGATTATTTAATTCCACATTTTCTTCCCTTTATTGAATTAACTTTCTCTTTTTATTTCAGCTTGCATTCTCCCTAGCTGTTAGTAAGGTAATTATCCCTTACCCTTTTTTATTTTGTATACTTTCATTTTAATTTTATTGTTTGCAATTCATGCTCCATAACTAGTTTCTTGATTTCTATTCTGTGCAAATAACCCCTACAAATCTAATTGGCTTGACTACTTCTGCTAGCAAATTACATGTACAGTCATAAATTTGGACTTTTCCTTTTCAGGTTGGTCCAGTAACCCACTTGGGGATTTCTGTTATCATACCTCTACAAAATTTTCAGAGAAATTCTACACTTGTTATTTATGGGACAGAGTTCCCCAATTTTGTATAATTAATTGGACATAGTTTGAATTGGACATTATGTATATATGGATATAAATCCTTTGAGTTTATATAACTCAATAATATTTTAATATACTATTTCCTCCTGTATTGAAGTTATGTTTCCATTCCATATGTGATACACTTTCTAGAATCTGTGTTCCAATTTTAGTAATAATTTTCTGAATTCCTCCTTGAAATTATCATAGAGTATTATGTCTTAGTTAGAGTGTTCAAATATTCAGTTTCTACCACAATAAAATATTTGTGTGAATGTTCTAAATTCTCATTAGCTATCACACATGCTTGTTTTTCATTCTGTACTAGTTTATTTACAGAATTTCATGGTTAGTAAAATAATATTAAGGTATTTATATTCTGCAAAACCAATTCTGATAGTTCACCTAACCTCAGATTTAAACCTACATAAGGGTTTAGACATTCTGAGAGTTGGTGCTCTTCAGATAATTATCTATACAACAATACAGATTTATGCTATATTTATTATAGACTATCATATTAAATGCACAGATCTAATAGTTCACAACAACTTAGAATTTTTAACATTATTTTCATATACAGAATATAATTCTAAACAGATCTAGCTAATCATTCACCACTAATTAACATCACTATAATAACACACATACAAGTCAAAATGAATTAATTTGTGCATACCACTTATGGTAGACTATTTTCGACCCAACCTATGAGCTCTTTATCCACAGCTCCCCCCAAGCAGAGATCAAATCTTCCAGCAGTAGACAACCCCTTGTCTATCCAGAATTTGCTTATTCAAGCATGCTTTCCCATCAGCTTGTTTCCATAACTACGTCCAATTAATCAGGATGTTGTTTTCCTTTTTTCCTAGACTTTCATTTTGTTTCTTCCACAAAAGTACTCTAAAACTAGCTTTTTCTTCTTTCTAGTTTTATTTCACCTCTTCCCAGTAACTTTCCTCTTTACTGGAGTATCTTTTTATGTTTTTATCTCCAATCTAAAATTCAATATTTAATTTATTTTCTCCAAGAGTTTTTAGAGAATTGGAAAAGTCTTGGGAATCTTATACATTCTCATGGATTTAGATTCCTGATCTCTAATTATACTCTAGTCTTTGCACAATTAATTTCATTTTCATTTTATTAAATTAAAATAATAAAATATGTCCACTAAAGGTTTTCCTTTGGGTCCACTTTACCCTTTAGAATTGTTCAACTGTCTAATAAAAGCAGAGAAACTGGGGACATTACAACATATTCAACAAAAACCCTTAAAAAGATGAGGACTTTCGTAGTATATCTATCTGTATGTTTATATTTTGAACTTATTGTTGTCAATGTTTAATTTATCACTTCACATACATTATGATCATATTAGTTTTTTACTACTCGGCATTTAAAGAAAAAAAACCTCTTAGTTGAGCAACAAAGCATATTGTTGCATCTTGACTTTCATTGATTTTAACTTTAGTTTTGAATAAGAAAGTTCTACGCAAATATACATTGAATAACTTGGAATCATAAAGTATCTCCTTTCATAATAAGTTAAAAAGAAAATGGTAACTTTCTTTAAATTTCTCCCATTATTGACTTTAAATTTCCCTTCCTTTAAAAAAATGCAACGATAATAAAATATGAAAATTTCTATTATATATTAATAGATTTCATTGTAGTGAAAAACATATCATGTTCAAAGACAGAAAATTATTTTACAAAGCTCAAAATAGATGGAGATGGAAGAGAATTGGCACCATAATTAAAAAAAATTGAAAAAAAATTACAAACCACTGTCATTTCATACAAAACTCCAATAGAATACAATGAAATTTTAAAAATAACTCAATTAATTTTAACAATCCTGACTTCCTGGCAGCACAAGTCTTGGCCATATATGATCTCCTTCAAGATTTGGATCATTCTCATACCAATTGTACTGTGACTATTGAATAAATAGGCATATCTATCCCTTGCACATATTTTTATGGGGCATCTCTACCTGAAAGCACATGTGGTAGAGGGGTTGCTCTTTTCCTCTAAGAAATCACTCGTTTAGTTTTCAAAGCATCCTAGGCGGAGTCACTAATAATTATGCAATGTTTCTCAGCTTGAAACTTCTTTTGTTTGCTCTTGAGAGAGATTGCCATAGTTTGCAGATCTTTGGCAGTCCTTTGATCATTATAAATTGGTTTGATAATATTCAAGCATGTCACGTGCACACACTGGCTCCTATTTTAGACAAGGTCTTCCTTTTGAAGCAAGTCTTTGGTCATATTTATGCTCGTCATATTTACAAAGAAAGAAACATAGAAGCAAACTCCTTATCAAAGGTGAGCTCGCATATGGAACTGGGCACTTGGCAGGTCACTAAGAAGATAAATGGAAATGTTATAGTTTATTTTTAGAGGACCCTTCTTAGAGGGCTTAGAGTTGAGGCAGTAAAAGGGACATCTCATATATTACTTCTGTTTTGGTTTTATCTTTTCTAGTTTCATGTCCAGACAGCTTTATGACAGTGTTGTTACATGCAAACTTTATGGATAATTGTATATCGAGAAATAGCTAACAACTCATTTTTTTCTTATGTAAATGATTATGGACAATGTAAACATGTTGGCATATCTAGATAATGTATAGAGGTATATCGTTTTTGTTTTTGGGATGTTGAGTGTTGTTGTCTCGCTTGCACACCTGGTTAGTGTGGGTAAAATCATCAATCACACAAGTTGTGACTTGGTGGCAAACTAAGAGATGGGGTTGTCACATATTCTCAACTCTCTTTGTTAAAGCTCTCTCCTAGTTGAAGTTAAGGGGGTGGTCCCTAATGAAGGTTAGTGAATGCAATGTGAGTTTCTAGGAGATTAATTTAAATGGAAAGCTTACCAACAATAGAAAATTGATCCCACAATATGAACAAGTAGATATATGAGCAACTGAGCAACTATCTAAAAGATTAGTCAATTCACAAATCAAGTTTCTCCTTCTAAATGAAGAGAAGGGATATCAAGGGAAAATTTCCCAAGCTCCCACAAAAGAAATCAATTTTTTTATTAGATTAGTTACAAGGAGATGAGAGCCTCTAAAGGCCTCAAGCAAGCTCAAGGAAGTCTTTACAATGAAATATTTTGACCATATACTTTTCTTGATGAACAATTGACACAAATGAGGCCCAAAAAAGTCCTTCGAAATCTGAAAATGAAGAGGTTTGCTTTGCATACAAAATCAAATTTTGAATATAAAAGAAACCTGTGTAAGGCAAGAGAGGCTAAGTCTCCTTAAAGCCCACAGCCTACAGAGAAGAGTGCAACCCTCAAAAAGAACTCGACCTAGCCAAAAATGGGGTCTCAAAGAGCTCAAGACCTTGTTGGAAAGTTGCACAAAGAGTGTGAGGCCCTGCAAAAGATATGTTAGTAGTTTTAAAAGGATCCACCATCAAACTTACCGTCAAAATGGATTAGTATTTCTGCACCAGAGGTTGCAAAACAAATTTGAAAGTAAGTGAAGAGAAAATGCAAGAAAATAAACAATAATTCATAACTAATGTACAAGAGCTAGGTCAAGTCTAAAATAGCTCAAAAAATCATTAAAAGCTCTAAATTTTGATCAAGAGAAATATGAAATTTGAATTTTATATGATTCTAGTAGAGTAAAAGAACAATAAATTGTCTTCTTTGTTTTTCATTGGGTGAAATCCTTGGAACCAAAATTGATGGTCTTTCAAATCTTGAATTTGAGAGTGAGTTGATTTAGTTGAGATTTCTCTCATGCCCAAATAATCCTTCACAAAATTTCAAGAATTTTCTATACGCTTGGAAAGAGAAATTAGCGTTCATCAAGGAATTACAAAAATATAATGGTTGAAAGAAATATAGTTCCTCCTAAAATTGCATACAGTACTTTTCACTTCTATAATATTTCTTTAAATCAAAAAATACATACAAGATAGCTTGCAGATATTAGTCCACAATAAATGGAAAATTCATGTTAATATAATGCAAATTGCATAAAAATTTGAAGCACATAAACTAGAAATATTTCACCTTAATAATAATAATAATAATAAAACACCATCAAAGATACCCCAAACTATTTTTGTATTATCATCAAACCAAGTATACAATTGAGCAATCTTCTCAATCCCAATAGTTCATTACAAGAATACATAGAAAGGGCCCAAAGCTCATGTACATAAGAGTGGGATCTAATCCCAAGGCAAAATGGTGAGAATCCCAAGGAAAAAAGGTGACAATATCAATGTCTATCCATGCAATTCAAATTCCTCTAATAGAGCTCCAGGCAATTCTTGAGGAAAACTTATTAGGATGAGAGAGGGACTTGTGAATGAGTGAAGTGGAGTGGTAGGAAACCACTCTCAACTTCATCTCAAGTAAACTCAATCAAATACCCAACTCGTCTTGGAACTTGAGCTATCCTCCACAATTCATGGCATTTGTCTTTCAGAACTTGTGGTTTATCTCCAAAAAATCTGATTTTCCTTTTTGTCACATGTTTCTTCTTAATTTTTGGTCCATGGTGGTTTCCACATCATTCTTTAACTCCTTAATGATTTTCCACCTCATTTCCACATCATTTAACATGTGGAAGTATTTATTTTCTCCAATTTATTTAATTTTTAGGCTAATTTACTGCCACTTTTTCCACTAAACTTAAGAAAAGTGGGTTTTGAAAGTCTAAATCTTATTTTTTACCCCTCAAAGTGTTTCGTAGAATAAATTTGAGGGTGAGAGTGTAATTTTGAGTACACGTGTCACATAAATCTCTAAACATCATTTATTGCATTTTACAATCATAATTTATTAAAATTTTCACCTTGCGGGAAATTATAAAATTTTAAAAATTGACCCTAAACCTAATCAAATTCCACAAAATTTTACGAGTAATATAATATAGTGATATACAATGACTCTATACACTATGACTTACCCAAGGCCTTGTCATCAAGCCCAATTCTAGCTTTGAAATTATGGTTGAAAGAGACACAGAAGGGACCCAAAAAAAAAAACCTACAATTAATTATTAGATGTTTGAAAATACCTAATTACTAACCAAGTAAAAAAACTCATAGTAAACTCACTTGATGACAACGTCTCAAATTACCTAGGTCTATTACATGACCCAATTCATCACACTACCATCAATTTACATCATCTTCATAGGGCTTACAAAATCTAAGTACAATATATAAGAAAATGAGAAGAAAAAGTTGGAATTAAAAAACTTTGATGATATATGAACTCTAATGATACATGAAACCTTTGACATATCCTCGATAATGGAGTCTTCAAAATTTAATCTGCAAAATGTAATTCCCATTTCTAGTAATGAAAATTACAATTTTCCCTTTGTTAAAAAAAAACTAATTTTAATATTATTTATTTCTCTGAAAACAACACCCAATACAACTTTCTTCCAAATTTAATAAAATGAAACTAAAAACAGACTTTTTTACAACATACTAACTATTTTCACTTTTTAAATGGAGGACTTATTCAATTTCATTTACAAATTGTATACCGAAATTTCAATTTAATAAAATATGACATAATTAATGCATATAACGTGTAAAAAGTATTATCCATATTTCAAAATGGACAAAACAATCCTCTTTATTTTCATGGGCCACTTTGTCAATGTAACACATATAGCAACCCATAAACTTGGCAAACCATATTCACTAATATTCAACTAGGTTAATAATAATATTGAATAAGATTCGTAAAATGTTTTAATATCTATATCATTAAAAATATCTTCATTCCCATTAAATAATCCTCATTACCAACAGCTGAAAACGTTAATTTTGCATGTAATATTTTAGAAATTAGACGTCTCTTCCAATCAATTTACAGCACAAAGTGTCTCTTTTATATATAATGGAGTTGAATGCTTTGGCCTTCTATTGACACTAACGTACATTAGCTTAATATTTTGATCGTGTCATCGTAAATGTCAAAAGTTGTCGTTGTACATACATATATTTGTATGGCTAATTTGCGTTGAGAATCTTAGAATTTTAACATTGTAGCTTGAATAGATACAAAACACATGAGAAGCTCCTAAGATGTTTCGCTGCGGGGCTTCCCATGTAGACAGAGAAGGGCAAGCACCGAAACACTAGGAATTCAACCCTGGCCAATTGAGTAAATCTCACAGTAGTTCACTGCTGAACCACAGCCCAACCAACAACGTGAATCTTTCTTCACTTGCTATAATATGATTCTATAACTAAGGCTCTGAGAGCAAATACCAACCAATGCAAATGTTGGAAACTAATGGCTAGCATCTAAAAACCTCCATTAAGAGCATGTATATTTATTCAACAATCCAAAGAAACACCCGCACAAAATATTTCCGAGTAGTTGATCATATCTCAAAGTTGAATGCAGGACCTAATAAGAGAAACCTAAGGTGAATCATTCCACACTCCAGCCCACCCCCAGTATTGTTCATATATATTATAACCAATTACTAAGATGTATGTTCTCATTAAAGAAATGAAGACTCAAAACACTCACCATGCAGTTTGGCATCGTTCAAAACAAGTTTATGATTCTATCAACTATGAATCAAATTGAAATGTTTACCTGTGGATTTTCCATGCCCAACATAGTACATCATATGTTTCTTGGTGCGTGCACTTGGAAATAATTAGGCTTTTTGTAGAATGAAATTCAAATAAAACAATTTTTGCATATAACTAAATGCTAGGAGAAATTGGATCAATATCACAGTGAACAGATGCAAAAAGGGTACATGACGAAATTGTGTAAACAATTAAAATTAAAACTGAAAAAATAAAAAAATCATAATTGGTGCATGCACTTGGAAATAATTAGGCTTCGTAGAATGAAATTCAAAAAAAACAATTTTTGCATATAACTAAATGTTAGGAGAAATTGCATCAATAACACAGTGAACAGATGCAAAAAGTGTACATGACGAAATTGTGTAAACAATTAACAAAAAAAAAAAAAAATTCATAATTTAAAATTTTGCAAACAGATCCTCTTATGAGTAGAACTAAAGAACCTGTGCAAAATCAATGATTCCAAACCACCTGCCAAGTTGGAAATGCAATACAAAATATCATCCATGCTGCTGCTTGTGTAGGTATTATATACCAACTATTCAGCTACATTAATTCTTCCCAGTTGATTTACAAGTTGCCCCCAATCAGCATAGGAATAATGGGAATTATTTAAGGCGATTACTCTAAAGGTAACATACGACTCTGTCTCCCAAGTTCCAGGTAGATAGAGTAAAATCCTCAAACTAATGACACATGATAACCATTGCGTTTAAATTCTTTCTTGGAGTAAACATTAGTTGAGGTTACGAGTCAAGAAACAACACTAATAACTATCGAAAGGCAATACAAACATTCTGATAGACCTTTTTTTGCTATTGGGGAGGGCCGCTGCACTCCAGTTTTATAAAAAGGAAAGAATGATCATACATGTAAATCAGACCCCTTTTATTGAATTGAAAAAACCAATTAGAAGGTAAAGTTCCACTGATACAGTAGTTAGTATTGAGTACATCATATGAACAAGAATTGGATGTTTGGGCTGAATATTTAACAGATCTAACTTGAATATTGTGTAATATTAATAGATATGAGAATTCAATAAAAAATCATGCACCATCTAGAAAGCATCTACTCAAAATTTCTGATAAATCATGTTTGTGTTTTATTGCCCAGACAAAATTAGGGATAGGTCACCATCTAGAAAGCATCTACTCAAAAGTTCTAACAAATCATGTTTGTGTTTTATTGCCCAGACAAAATTAGGGATAGGTCAAGCCAGCAAGGTGAAAACCCCACCATTGCAGTGGCTCTACAGCCATGCTTTCTGTATGGAACTTTTGCATTTACTGGAAAGAGTTGCTGTGACTTCACTGAAACTGAAATTAGAAATGCAAGACAGTAATCGCCACCAGCTGGCCACTATGCCCAAGCACGCCATATCTATTGCAAAAAATAAAATAAAAAACCAACAATGTGGTCTGCCCATGTTCAGAAGATTTTTATGTATGACCAAAGAGACGCACAGCAGTATACAATCCAATTCAAGCTGCATATATACAAAACCTGAGAACTTATATGACATCCACTCAAACTAAGGTTTTTTCGGCTACCATGAAAATAATAATCTCTTGAAAAACATATGGTTATCTTCGACGTCACAACATAAATTTGGAATTCTATATTCTATGACTCTCTAACTTAATCCTCCGATTCTGTTCTCTTGGGCCTTCAATAGATAATGACAGCTGTTGCCAAAACATATATACTAAAACAACACATTCCTGCCACAAACTAATATCTCTTCGCAAAGCTGCACTCAGCTTGCAATTTCATGCAAACTGATAAAGATATCACACTGATGAAATACAAGCCAGAGGCAAAAGAAATCCACATATTACAGGAGAGGAGGCAGAATAGAAGCAATTCTCCATTTTCACAAAATCGAACTATCGAGAAACAAAAGACTCACACGGATCTGCACTGCCAGAAGCCCTGTACACCCCATTTACACTACAACATTTATCTGAATATAAATCAGCTGTGCTAACTACCCCAGTATTAATCAAATGCGATGACATCTTTGCAAAATGAAATGCCTTGGTTTCTGGTGTTACATGAGTATAATCACCTGGATGTTTGTAGACAGAGTTAGTGCATGTGCTCAAGCCTCAGATTATACCGTAAAATTATGCTGGTAATACCAGGTTATGCTTCCTTGCATGTTCAGGTATAATTCGCTGGACTAGTTCATGAGAAGCTCCTTTCAACTCTGGAATAATCAAAATCAGAATAAATATTGAGAAGCTGCAATGTGAAACGACTCTCAACATCAAATAAAAATAAATTTGCATCTTACCTTGAGGCTTGAAGTTAAACAAAGGGGGCAACGACCGACCATTAGGCAAGCGTGTATTGGGGTCCCGTAACTCATTGAAAAAAGGATGTGCACAAGCCTCCAACTGCATGCAATAGCAATAAGTCATAACATGTATATATTCATCCCGAAATAACACCACAACATTCAAAGGTATTCAAATGAGAACTGTGTTTTCTATTCGTTGCCATTTAAATGCATCAATCTTCTGCTATATTGAAGGGGGATGCATCACTAGAAGTTGGAGAAACGTCCACAGTATTCCTGGCATTCCAGGTACTTGGAGACACCCATGAGCATCCCAGTAACAAGTACGCTAGATTACATACCCATTATAGTCAAGGACCGTCCCAAAATGTCTATGGCATAATATCCAGTTTTTTTTCACAGGAATGAAACACAAAAGTTGATGACCTGATTTGACTAGCCGACTAACCACAAAAATAGGCCTTACCCTTCCCACTAACAAAATAAAATCCCGCACTGTCACAAAAGAGAGACTTAAAACTGATTTTTTCCTTCGGGGAGCTTTGAAGATGAGTTATCACCACTTTCAGCCTGGAAGAAGTCATGCAGGATGATGCAGCAGATGGTTCATAATTTTGTTGATGGACGAATATGATTTTGTACTGTACTTTTATTTTCATTACACCATTGTAAAAAATGGCAATTCATCCATTGGAATTTATGGTACATAGTACATATCTAGTCTCTTTGTCTGAGCCTCCAACAAACTAATTTGATGTTCATGCATTTTAATTTAATGTTTTAGAATCTCAATGTTTAAAGATTTGTTTCCCTTTCATTAAACTTGCTTTTACATGTTTCTCCCTCTTACATTTTTTGCTGTTCGAGTCACCCGGGAAATGGGGGAAGAATTATATGTTTTATTGTTTATATACTTGTGTTGACTCTGCCTCCTGGAAAATGAGGGTTTCCTTCCAACCCTGAACATTAGTTTAACAAAGACCTTCAATTAAATTAGATTGGCATAGGGCTAGTTTGAGCTTAACACAATCTTGCAAAATATTAATTTTGATAAAAGAGCATGAAGATTTAATCTGTTGTGGGGCCCCCAGGGGAGGAGGACATCATCAGAAATATATTCTCTACATTCCCATCCAAATCCACGATGGTTTCAGGAACATCCCTAAGATGTCTGCTCCTGTCGAGGAGAATAATATGTGCAACCTACGAGAAGTGCATCAGTGCAGAAGCAACCTGCATTGAACTTTACGGATGACTATTGTGATGTGCACACAGGAACCAAAAAATTTGAAGAAACTATAGGGAATGAAGAATGATACAAAGCTGTGCAAACAGAAATTGATTCCATTCAAAAAAAATCAGTCTTGGGATCCAAATCTACCTGAAGACAAGAAGACAATATGGTGCAAATGGGTGTACAAGCTCAAATATAAATCAGATGAGATGACTTATAAATACTAGGAAAGATCGATACCTAAGAGCCATGAGCAGAAAGAAGGTTTCCATTATAAAGAAAGCTTTGCATCAATAGCCAAGAAGAACACCATACAAGCCATGTTAGCTCTTGTAGCACAATTTGGAAGGATAGTGCACCAAACGGATGTGAAGTGTGCCGTTTTGAAAGGGCAGATTGATGAAGTGTACATGGAGAAATCACCAAAAATCAGAACCTGAGAATGAATATCTTGCATGCAAACTGCAAATGGTTCTGTATCTATTAAGGCAAGTACCAATCTCGTGGTATTCACAAATCACTTAATACTTCAAAGAAATTGGGTTCAGTGGGAGCAATTCTGACCCAAACCTGTGAAGAACACTCAAAGCAGTGAGCAGTTGATCATCATACCTTACATCGACGATTTGCTTCTTATAGGAAGTAGTGAACATGAGATTACAGCAATGAAAAAGGTTCGTTGGAGACATTTGAAATGACGAACCCTGGGATGTTACAATATTACCTTGAGAAAGAAGTTTGGCACAAACATGTGATCATCTTCCTTTGTCAGACCAAGTAATATAAAAGAGTGTTGTGAACATCTTGATAACATCCCAATTTTATCTTGAAATCACGATTTTTTGGCCTAGCCAATGTTTGTCTATTTTTACCGATATTTTGATGGTATCTTGATTTTGCCGATGTTTGCAAATTTTTACCAATATTTTCCTGATTTTTAGAAATTTTTTGTTTTCCGGACCCTTGCCAATTTTATCCCGATGCCAATGTTCGCAACATTGTTATAAAATATGTGCACAAAATGTTATGCAGAATTGCAGAGAGGAGAAAGAAATGTGTTAATCAATATCTAATAATGAGATGCAAAAATTATGTCACTTGAGAGATAAAATGGTGGCAACCAACATCATGTAACGATAAACACACAACTCAATAAAATTTTCAACTCACTTTATTTGACACTGTCTCAAAAGTACCATGATATATATGTGATAAAGTACATCATAATATGATCAATATCACCATCCTGTAATGGTCATATGTGAAACTACATCAAGATTATCTATAAACTTTACAAGCTTATTTGGGCCGAGAGGCTTGGTAAAAATATCTGTGTTCTGCTCCTGGGTTGCACAGTTCTCCAAACTCCACAAGCTGCAAACACAATAACAATGGACCTTCACATCCTTTGTTGGGTCATGAAACAATGGATTTCTTGCCAATTTCAACACACTTGGTTACCACCGTAAACTACAACCATGCTAGTCTTTTTTCCTAGTTGCAAATCAGCTAGTATTATCTGCAACTACGTTGCCTCACAAGCTATATTTGTGTTTCCCTATATTCTAATTTAAAAGAGGAGAGTGCCTCTTGCTGATTTCAACATGCATGGTTATCAGAATATACTACAATTGTGCTAGTCTTTTATATTTGCAAATCAGCAAGTATTCTCTGCAACCATATTGCCTCACAGCTATTTTCATAGTTACCATATATTCTAGTTCAGAAGAAGAGAGTAACATCACTTGCTACTTTTTACTTCGCCAAGAAACTAATCATGTTCCAAGAGAAAAACATATCCCGAAGTGAATTCCCTATCAACAGCTGAAACCACTCAATCTGGATTCTGAATCTCTATGAAATCTACCAACCAGAAATCCTCTGTTCTACCATACAAGATGCCATACTCTAAAGTTCCCTGTACACAATGTCACATGGTTCAAGTTTGAATTCGAGTTCGACAATGATTAAGTTTGATGCAAATTCGAATTTTGAAATTTTCCAATACAATTCGAATGAGGTTCGCCATTGAATTCGAACAGTATTGAAAAATTTGTATTATACATAGCTTACATATATTAATCTATAAATTATTTGATTGACATATTAATATTTGAAATTTTATTATAATTTAAATAACTTAAATAATAAGTATTATATTTATAGAAGCCCCAAGGGTCAGCTCAATTGGTTCAATCCCCGTCATTAAAGCACCTTTGTTATTGAGAGCTCACAGGTTCAATTCTCTAACACTCTCGGGGTCAGGCTCCGTGGTTGAGCCGGTAAGAAGTGATCCCTTCCAGTGGATCTGCCTGGTACAAATATTCTATGTACATAGTTAGTGGTCACCGATCTCTGAGGTCCATGAACCACATAGAACATATATATAACGTAAAGGACGAAGCTTTGTGGCCCTCCCAATCGTTGCTACATAAACCCTAGACTGATCCTGTTATGGCATCCTTGAAGGGGGTCTCCCCCCTCTTCCAGACAAGGTCGCGGCCTTCCAGGCTCTTGTGGCTGCATTATCGAAAAAAACCCAAAAGCAAGGAAGAGCAGGTGAAGTTCGTGAAGAAAACAGATGCCATCCCTTCGATGGCCCTTACCACGAGAGTCCGAAGAACAACATTGGCTTTTTTAAATCAAGCTTTGGTAGGAAAATTCACAGGGATGAGGTCATCCCCACAATGTATGGAAGCATGGATATATAAAACCTAGAAGCCAATGATGAAGGATATTATTGAATTGTGCGCATGTGGCAATGGTTTTTTTTCTTTTTTGTTTGAACTCAAGGAGGATAAAGATATGATCTTTAGAAACAGACCCTATTTTTTTGGGACTCATGGTATATATTTGAATAAGTGGTCATTAGACTTCAACCCAAATGAAGATACTCTAAATATAGTCCCAGTTTGGGTGAAGCCTCCTCGGCTCCCGCTCTCCTGCTAGAATGACAACTGCCTGCAAGCAATTGGAAATGGAGTTAGAAAATATTAGGATAGGGTTGAACCCAAAGGATCTCAGTTTGCATGTGCCAAGATATGTGTAGAGGTCGCTTTGGAGAAGGGTTTGCCCTCGTAAATAAATCTCACCCTGGGGGGTTGGACACATTGCCAAAGTCTAAACTATGCGCAGATTCCATTTAAATGTCGATTGTGCCATGAATATGGCCATTTCACCAAAGATTGCAAGCTCAAGCAAGCAAAGGCACGGATTCATCAACGGAACAAGAGGAGCAATGGCAGACTCAGAACAGAGGAGGGAATAAAGGCAAATCGACAACAGCTAAGAATCAAAATACCCAAAACAAAAATGGGGCTTCAACATCGGCTAACTCCTTCGACGTTTTGCAGAACCAAGTTGTCATCGATCAAGAAGAAACTAACCCTAACTCAAAGAAGGGGGCTTCTGGTGAGGAATCAATAAATCTGGAACAAGAAGAAGGGGAGATAAAAGACGCAGAGGAGGTAATAATCATTGAGAATAACTCAAATCCACATCCCATGGACCTGATTCCAATAGAGACTCAAAATGCTCCAGCAAACAATAATGGAAGTCCTCTGCCCAAATATGGGAATGATGAAGGTGGACCTTCTTCCACAAGAATAATAACTCTCAACATGGCACAAAACCTAAGTTGGGCAAACGAAGGTAACAGTCATGAGACGAAGAGTAATAAGAAAAAGAAAGGATGGACTTTCAAGAAGATTGCTCGAGAATTAGAGGCGGAACAAAACAAAAAATTGGGTAATCAGTCTGTAATCACTGAGATACTCAAGCTAGTAATGTCCAAAGAGCCGGAAGAACCTAAAGATGATGGAGGTATTCATCAAAACCATCCCAAAAAATAATGAAGATCTTGTCCTGGAATATAAGGAGTTTGTGAAGCCCCATAAAACCCCTATCGTTCAAGGATATGATCAAACAGGAAAGGCCTTGGATAGATCGCATGGAAGATCTAGGTCCAATCTTGTTCAGATACAACCCTGCATGTTTGAAGGAGGAAGGAGTTGTGGAATTAATCAAGCAGACATGGAGGCTTCCAGTAAGAAGATTAGCTACCTATGTGTGGGAATTAAAATTAAAATCTATGAAACAAGCTCTAAGGAAATGGGTCAAGGAAAACTATCAACCCCCTGGAAAAAAAAACGACTCGAGTTTGTAAAGCAATTAGAAACTCATCAAAATCTAATTGAAACAACCCAAGTGGAGCCTTGGCATATTGAAAAAGAAAAGGAGCTAACGAGGAAGATCTTTGTAGTAAGCAGACAGGAAGAAGAGTTATCGCAGTTAAAATCATGAAGCCTTTGGCTTCAAGCAGGAGATCAAAATACTTCTTTCATAAACAAGCAAAGGCTCGCGATAGCCCCTGAAGGAAGGTCGAGGTTGACTTCTTTTGAGGATACCAAACAGGGAACATTCCAACATTTCCAGGCCCTCTATTAAGACAACAAAGAAGTAGATATGACTCACGCTCGAGACTTTCTTCAATGTATTCCCTCTATAGTTTCAGAATTTGCCAATCAGCTACTTGTCAAAGAAATAGAAGTTATGGAAGCAATATGGGATTTGGATCCAGACAAAGCCCCAAGTCCAGATGGCTTCACCATAAGCTTTATTAGAGCTTTTTGGCCCATGATTAAATAGGATTTGCTGAGAATGATGAATGGGACACAAAAAAAAATAAGATTAGGAGTAAGCACAAACTCCTCCTTTCTTGCTCTTATTCCCAAAGAGTCGAACCTTGTGAACTTCACTCGATTTCGATCTATTTCCCTTTGCAATGCGACCTACAAAATTTCAACTAAGATCATTGCATCAACACTTAAAAAATACTATCAGAAACCATTTTAGAGAACCAAGGTGGCTTCAGGCAGCAGAGACAGATCTTGGATAACAATATCCTTGTTCAAGAAGCAATTCGTTCTAGCAAGGAAGCAGGCGAACCTAGGTTGGTTATCAAGTTAGACATGGCCAATGCCTTTGACCGGGTAAGGCCCTCTTATCGCTTCTCAATGTTAGAAAAACTGAGTTTTTGCAAAGAATTTATTAAAGCTTGTATCGGCTCCCCATGGATAGCGTCGTTGGTAAATTATCGTCCCACCTCCTTTTTTGTTGCTTCGATGGTGCTAAGGCAGGGTTGTCCCATGTCCCCTTTGCTTTATATCATTATGGTTGAAGGCATGAGCAAAAACTTGGAAAAAGCAAGACAAGAAGGCAAACTTGTGCGATGTCACAGTTTGCAGATGACACCCTCCTTGGGGAGGCCTCTAAAATAATTGTTAATCGCTTTAAAAAATTCCTGAATTCCTATCTTGACTTATTAAGAGGAATGGTCAATAAAAATAAATGTCAACTTTATGGATGGAATTGTTCTGAAGAAGCATTAAACGAGATATCAAGGATATTGGAATTCCCTATGACGATCAATTGGAAATCGTTTAAATATCTAGGAATTCCCATTTCATTGGGAGCATCAAATGTAAATGAATGGGTGGAGGTTTTGCGAAAAATCAGAAAAAGAATCCAACCAAGGGGTGTGCAATGGCTGAATGCAGCGAGGAAGGTAGCCTTAATTGAATCTTTATTGCCATCCCTTCTTGTTTATATTGGATCTGGTCTGCTCGCCCCAAAAGGAATAATCCATCAAATCGATGGTCTTCTATGGAAATTTCTCTAGCAAGGGGGTAAATATAATGAAAATAGATTTCATTTGGTGAATTGGAACACAGTACGTCAACCTAAAAGCTTCAGTGGGTTAGCGATCAAAGATCCTAAGCTCATGAATTTGGCCCTGGGAACAAAGATTGTGTGGTGTCTTCTCTCAGACTCAAAAGAATGGTGGAAGCAAGCCTTCATGCGCAAATACTTTCACAAAAGTATGATAATTAGGCCTGAGAGAGAGATCTAGCTAGAGCAGGGATCCAAAATATGGATATTGTGCAAAGCGGTGGCCCCAATCATCCTCGATCAATTGGTGTGGCAAGCTAGAAATGGAGCACGTATCAATCTGTTGAATGATTGTGTTCAAACAGCATCTTAATGAGTCAAGGAGCTTGCCAATTGAATGGAATCAAATGGATACAATATGATAAATGACATTTCTAATGGGATGCCAATGGACATTGGGTAGGCTGGCAATGTCACGATCTCCCCCACAATCTCCAGTCTTATTGGATTCTTCTAGTCAATTCATTAAAGGGCCTCGCTCCAATTGCAAGCACAAGATTGGATCAAAGAACATGGATGCACAGTAAGAAATGCATCTATTATGTTAGGGCAGGATACGAAATGTTAGCCCAGAAACTTCCTCATCCTCCTCTAGATAGGCTATGGGGGTTATATGGCATAAGGACGGTTTGCCTAAAATCAACATATTTTGTTGGAAAATGGTTCGTGGGAAGATTCAGACTACAAAGAACCTCAAAAAAAGAAACATTCGCAATCTATCCTGATGTGTTTTATGTGAGAAGTTTGAAGAAGATATACCCCACATCTTTTGACAATGTGTTTTCACATTGGAAGTCTGGAAAAACGCCTTAAAAGATGTCAGCAATATAGCTAGCATTTCGGGCAGTTGGCAAGATATGTTTAAGGGCTGGAAAGCCAAAATTTCTTGGAAAAGGAAAACCACTTCAGTGTCTATGAGGTGTTGGATGGCTCTTCCTAAGTTCTTGTGTTGGGCAGTCTGGCCTGCTCGCAACAAAGCATTCTTCAAGGGTGTACATCCAAACTCGTCTTGATTGGCCACTAAAGCCATGCAGTTACATTTTGAATCTATCTGCGCTCACAGTTATGACCCAGGTGAATTGGCCAATCTGATGCCAAGCAAATGAGAATGGCTCAAACTCAGTTAGACATCTCATCATGTTGGCAGCTTCAGCCTTCATATATAAACCATATGTTAACAAGACAATCTCTCTCAAAATGGATCATGAAGAATTTCAAACTTGGAGGATCGATAAAGGGCAATATTCTCTATTTTTTGATGGAGCGTCGAAAGGCAATCCAAGCGAGGCAGGAGCAGGAGGGGTTATCTATCACCCGATGAAGAAATAGAAACACAATATGCATTGGGTTTGGGGAATGCCACAATAATCAAGCGGAGTTTTTAGCTCTATGGCAGGGGTTAGAATTGGCTATCTCAAGGAAAATTTGGCAACTAACGGTGTATGGAGCTCAATGATTGTTGTTCAACAGGTGTGTAAACTCAAAGAGAATCCAAACCAAGTCCAATCCTACATTCTGCAAAGAATAAGCTTACAAATAGAAAAAATTGAGATTGTTGAGTTCTATCATGTCAAGGGGCATCTCAACTCAAAAGCTGATGCATTAGCAAATAAGGGAGCCTCCTTAAAGCAAGGCATCTTGGCCCAAGATGATATAAGTGTTGTGTATAAACCGTTACCATGAAAACTCTCAGTTTGGGTCTTTTAAATTTTTTAAGAAGTGAAAAAGGGGGAATTATTTGGGTGGCGACCCGATGGCCTCATGTTCAATCACATCTAGATTATATGGTTTTTGAATTACCAATCTCTTTCCTTAGCATATTGGCGGCCCCTCTTTGTCAATGGGATCCAGGTCTGTGCATACACCTGGCCTGCCCATGTGCTCACATGCAAGACCTGGGACAGATGGATATTTGCTCAAGTTTCAATAAATGTAGGAGGATGTGAAGGAGTGTTGCGTTCGAATTCGAGGAGAGGCAGGCATGATCAGGGTACAGAGCTTTAATGGTGTTGGAAGGAATTTGCAGCGAATTTAAAACATAATTTGATTGTCTGAGTTTGAGAATGTACAGGGCAGTCAGTTGCATTAAAGATAGCGAGAGATTTGATGACATGATGGAGGCAAACATCTCTAGTTATAAGTCATGGAGGTTCAACAACATTTCAGCAGCAGTTCAAGTCTAGTTCATCAAAGTCTCTGCATGGAAGGAGGATTGTTGCATCAGCGTCAACATGGAAAGGTCATCTGGCTCTGGGAAGGATGAATTCGGTCAGCACCTAGACTATCTCACGGCAACAATGGAATATATTTTTAACTTTGTTAACCAGGCAGGGGGAAATGGGATTTGTCGAGGTTCAAGCATAATTTGCTCTACTAAATCAGAAGATTGGCCTGCTACAGACCAAGATAGACATATTGCAATTGAATGTTGATATACTGGAGCTTCGTTTGGCAAGAATGGAACTCTCAAGTGGGAATGGCACAGCTGCAGAAGGAGTGGAAGAGGACAGCACGTCGCTGGAGGCACAACAGGTCATAGGCACAGAGATGCTGAAGAGGGAAGCCGAGGTGGCAAATGAGGTCCAAGATCCTACTCCATTGCAACCAGGGCAGACTGAAGAGGAAAATGAATGATTTACTCACGAATCTAACTCAAATAGTGCAGGCGAGTTTGCCCTTTTTGTTAAGTCATGTATTGCAATTTTGTATTAATTTTAGGAGTCTTTTGGAGGGTTTACAGGCAATGTCAATTTAGTAGTGCTATATGTAGACAGAGTACGAAGAAAGCAAATCTTTTTTGGTTGTTTTTGAACTTAATAGATAAAGATACTGTTGCAGATGTAAAAGGTTCTGGCCTTGAAACCAGATTGAAATTAATAGAAAAAACCTAACCGTTTCATTTAATATATATATATATAACATAAAGGTCATTAACTAAATTGTAATAATGTAATATGGCAACTTCAAACGATCAACAAATAAATTTAAATATGGCAGCGGTTGATCATAAAAAATGCATTTGACTGCATCATTCAACCACTGGAGGGCACAACAATGATGCCAGTGGATGCATTCAACTGCATTATTCAACCACTAGAGGGAAAATCCATGGTGTTGCTGGAATTTTACAGAGGGAATTTTACTGACAGAGTGTACATATGTAGATAGAAGTAATTTCGTAGACCAAAAGTGAAGTTCGTAGACCATGCGAACATATGGTCAGGGGGCATCGACATACTACCCACTTTTACTACCCATCTTGATGTACCATACTATACGGTGACTAAGCAGAAGCAAACCTGGGTGAATCAAAATGAATTTGAACATATTTTTTGAGGTTCACTGAATTTCGAACCTCAAGGTTCGAATTCGGCAAACCCTATGACATAGGGTCTACATATATTAAGAACCTCTTGGTTGCACTTCAATGTTCAACAATCAGAAATGTCATAACCTTAGAAAATGTAGCTGACTGCAGAACTTTGATTTGGCCCTACTGTGGTAAGATATATCAAGCTGCCCACCAACTATCTGTATGTGGACTCCTTAGCTGATTTTTATTAAGTGTTGGTTGATAATCTCATATTTTTCTAGCAATTTGTTATATTAAATCTATCCATCAAAATTTTAGCATCCTTAACTTGTGAAACCTTCAAGTTGAAGGGCAGAAAGTCAAGGTGTACAGGACAGATGGCTGTGATCAGGTTTGATGGTGCAAACCTGAGGATTGCATGGTTAGGTGACCACCCACGGAAGAATTTGTTGAGGACCAACTAGGGGAGTGAAATCTCTTGTAGGTTGGTGCCTAAGAAGTTGCTGAGTTGGAGTTCAGCTAGGGGATTGAAAGCTCTTGTAGTTTGGTGCCTACAAAAGTTGTAAGTTGGTGATTACAAAGGATTGGTGTCCTCACAAATGGTTGTAATGAAATAAAGATTGTTTAAGTGTTTCTTCTTCAATTCTTGACTTGCACTTTGATCTCTGTGTTTGTACATTGTGGTTGATTGATTATGTGATGTGAATCCCGTTTCAAGAATAACCAAGTGAAAAAACTGTTATAAGTAACGAAATACTGATTCACCCCCCCAAAGGTATTTCCAACACTGTTGATTTTGCATCTTTAAACTGTTGCATCAAATATGTTTACCATCATCTTTCCATATCCAAACTTGAAGTTGGTCTCACTTTCATATTATTTTTTTCAACTGTCTCGGAGTTTCAGAATTGTTTTTCTTTTGTATTCCAACATTTATGTGTCTCACATCAATTCTAACTTTTGTGTCCACAATTTCCTAGCCACAAGTAATTGTGTTTATGTGCCCACAATGTTTTCCATGCTCACTTTGACGTCACACATGCCTCAGAGTTAGGCTCTGACTCTACCAGTTGCCAATAAACTTGGCTCTGTTCAAATAAAATATGCACAAACACAATATTACACAAAGTTATAGAGAGAAGAGACACAAATGTATTACTCAGTGTGTAATAAGAGATATAGAAGTCATGTCTTGTCAGAAAGATGACGATGGTGACAAACAAGATTGCATGAATAAAAGCAAGTGAGTTTATTTAGTTCTTAAGACTTTAGCCACTTCATTTAATGTTAACTTGAAAGTACTACGACATATACACAATAATGCACGTCATAATATGATCATTATATTGAATACACTCTATCAACTATGCCAACTGCCTTCAAAACAAATTTAGAATGGAGGGTTGAAAAGCTTTTATAGACACTCCAATGACACCTAGCACAAATTTGATCAAAGATGAAGCAGGGAAGCTTGTTGATGCAATCCTGTGCAAAGTTGCAAACAATTAGTGGTAAATTTCATTTATCTTACCATAACTTGGACGGACACCAACCATGTCGTTAGGCAATATTGATGTACATGGCAGAGGCCATTTAAAGGATATTGTGGCATAAGTTGCAGCCTAAATACCCCAGGAGATGTGAAATAGCATTGGTGGATACACAAGTTCGATTGGGTCAGATGCACAAACAAGGGAAATCTAGTTATGCATTCAACAACGGATCAGCAGTGATTAGTTAGAACAGAAAAATAAAAGAGTGTTCCATTACCTTGAATAGAGGCAATATACAAGGGCACATCAAAAGCAGCATGAGGGAGTTTGGCTAAGGAGAATTCTAGCTGATATTTGAGTTGGACAAAAAAATGTGACAACAATATTCTATGACAACCAAGGATCAATTCAACTAGAGAATGCAGTTTTTCATGCAGGAACAAGCACAAAGAAGTTCATGTTCATAACGTCAAGCAACTGTGAGAGGAAGGCCAGATTGAACTAAAACATTAAGGGTAAGAGAGAACTTACAGCAGTGCAACGCAGATTTGGGGAATACTGGAGCAGCCTTGATACAAGATCCACTGCCTCTGGTGGCATTTTTTTATGAAACACCTGTAACAAATGGGAAACAATCAGAAGATATTGAAGAAGAGTCACAAATGCTTAGAAAAAAGATTCTCTTTGTTCTGCATCCCCATTTAGGTGGAACTGAATAATTAATTTTACACTTACAACAACCAAAACAAGAAAAACTTCACATATGCATAAATTGCATAGTAAATACAAGGATTGGCCAGCACCTTGTGCCATAGAACGTGCTCTCACTAGATGCAGAACATAAAAAAGACCCCACACATGCATGAATTGTAAAGACAAGGTTTTGCCAGCACCTTGTGCCACGGATGTGCTTTGATTTGAGGAAATTTGAACTCTGTGTAATTTGGATTCATGCACTTAATCTCCTCTCGAGTTGGTGTCCCCAGAACCTACAGAACCCAATTGTCCAAGCATAGTATAACATAATGTCTCAGATGTAAAGTCAATAATACCATATATCAAGAATTTATGCACCATCAATGCATAGCAGTACACATCATCTCAGCTAGAAAGAAACCATTTATTAGGAGAGAGAAGAAATTACTAATTAGTATTACATGCTATCAAGTATAACATCACACATCATCTCATCTAGAAAGACAATTACTCAGTGTAACGGACAAGAAATTACAGACCTTAATGATCTCAACCAGCTGATCAACACCACTTTCTCCTGGAAACAAAGGCTGGTAGGCATCAAACCATGAAAACAAGAAAACAGTGTCAGAAAAAAAATTGCTTGTAATATATTATTAATAAGTTTCACTGCAAAGGAATGCAATAATTTAATGTCTAAGCCTAAACAACACAAGACAATATCAAAAGAATTTCCAGTGCATATTGAAATCAAAGGAAGAAAGATTCTCAACTATAATTAAGGGACGACAAATAACAAGTGCAACAACAAGAAAAAAAAATCGATGGATACTGTTTAAACTTTAATCACAACAAATAATTAACCTGAAACTGCACACCTATAAAGCTGAATAGAAAATGTTTACGTCACATGTCATATATTGAAAAAATATCTAATATTCTTTTAACTTAACACCACAAGAGAATCAACATATATTCACCCTTTTTTCTATGTTGAATTTCCTTGAAAATCTGCAACTACTTAGATGAATAACTGAAAACTGAAATACAGAATTACTTAACAACTTATAAGCAGCAGAAAATAATCGAGAGATAAAAAAACACGATCACACGAATTGACACAAACGATTTCTCGGGAAACCCAATTGGGAAAACCTGCTACTTTGTTGTAGTATTTTATTGATTGAGCTTGAGCAATTGAATCTCTTACAAGGCAATCTGTCTCTCTGAGAACACACTTGTTCTCCTGCTAAACTAGCTTGGACTCACCCTGTAAACCCTTGATCCTTGCTCCTAATCCTTTGCGCACTTTCTGGCCCTATTTCCTTGTGCACTAGCCCAACCTCCTTACGCACAAAATATCCTATTTTGTAGCATACTAGGCTTCTATTTTTGTGCACACTTGGCCTCCTATTTTGTAGCGCAAATCTGCTCTCAAAACTCGTGCACTCTTGCTCCTCAAGGATACACACACCACAAGAAGGAATTGTTCTCACAAAACTTGTGCACGCAACAATGAATAATCCTTGTGCCTTTGTCTTTCCATTATTGATTCGATCCATGCTAAATTAGGCTAGTATAAATTTAGAACTCGAGTGGTTGATTGACAAGTTAATTGAGGGTGAACTCTTTCTCTCTCCAATCAATAGTGGAGTCACAACTCATCCCTCCTTCAATCAATGACTGAGGTCCCAACTCGTTCTATCTGAACTCGTGACTGCCACCCAATCATGTAGTTAAATTGATGAAGGCTCCACACAACTGAACCTCCAACACTACGCATGAACTGAAGTCTATCTCATGATTTTGAACCATGCTATAAGAGGACAAACTTGTGGTCTTTCTGGCTAAGGAACCAGCCTAGATCCATCTTACTTTGGATCTATCATGCGCCGAGAGGGATCAAATCTCTCGAGGTGCAAAACTATTTTTTGAGTGCAAAACTTAAGGAAAGGTTTGCACCTCGAGAGATTTGATCCCTCTCGGCGCATGATAGATCCAAAGTAAGATGGATCTAGGCTGGTTCCAGTTGGAGGCATCAACGTCACATTTTTCAGATTATTAAAATTTTTGTATATTTTTGAGATGTACATCATACTTTGAAATTTTGTAGATTAAAAATACAAATTCTAACAAATGTTAGAGCACTATTTTGAATACTGAACCACGTAATAATCGTAGAAATCAACATCTACACTATTCAATTATTTAAATATTTTTCTGGAACTATTGTACTAAAAATCATACTTTTCTCTCTTGCTCTTCGATATTAATAGGTTGAATTACTAAAACATAAAAATAAATATACATTGTCAATAATTTTGCCTGCTTACAGTGAAATTAATGCACAATGTTAATCCAATCACTTTAAAATTAATGTACATCCAATTACATCAATTCAGAAATCAACGTTTACACTGAAATCAATGCATATAATGCAAACAATGAAATAGGATTAGAAAACAACATCTACAGTGAAATGGATACATCTAATGTAGGTAATCAAATAGGATTAGAAATCAACATCTACACTGAAATTAATGTATCTAGTGCAAGTAATCAAATAATATTAGAAACCAACATCACTGAAACCAATGTATCTAGTGCAAGAAATTAAATATAATTATAAATAAACATATACACTAAAATCGATGCATCTAGTGCAAGCAATCAATATGGATTAGAAATATCCATCTACACTGAAATCAATTCATCTAGTGCATGAAATCTTCTTCCCTCTCTCCCCCCTCGAATTACATCTTTGTTTCCTTCCCTCTATCCACTATATATATATATATATATATATATATATATATATATATTTCCCTCCAATTTTCTCTCTTCCCCCATCACTCTCTTCCTCTCTCTCAAGTCGTCTCTCTTGTCATTCCTCTCTCTCCAATCCTCTCTCTCTCTCTCTCTCTCAACATCTACACTAAATTCAATGCATATAGTGCAAGAAATCAAATAGGATTAGAAATCACCATCCACAATGAAATCAATGCATCTAGTGAAATAAATTGTCTTCCCTCTCTCCCCCCTCCAACTCCATCTCTCTTTCCCTCCCTCTCTCCACTTTCTCACATCCTCTCTTTCTTCCTTCCCCTTTCTCCCTCTCTTCTCCTCTCTCTCTTCCTTCCTCTCCTTCCCCCATCTCTCTCTTCCCCCATAACTCTCTCTCTCTCTCTGCCCTCCAATCCTCTCACTATCTCCATCCCTCTCTCCTCCTCTCCCCCATCCCGCCCCTCCATATTTATGTCTCCCTCTTCCTCGTGTACCCTTTTCTACCTCTCTCACTCCTCTCCCTCTCTCTCTTCATTCCTCCTCTCCCCTCTCCTTGATTTTATCCCCATCTCTCCACCTCTATCACTGTGTCTTTGTTCTTCCCTTCCATATATATCTAGAGTTAATATATATCATGATACATTGATGTATATAATAATATAGAAAATTTAATATTGTATTAATCCAAAGTTATTAAATATAATAATATTAATATGAATATTAGATTTAATAATAATATTATTATTATTAATATTTTGATATTAATATTAGGGATAATAATGGTTTTTTTGGCATGATATTAATAATAATTTGGCCCATAATATTTGACCTATAAGATTCACCTAAATAAAACATATTTTTTGAGTGTTGGTAAATATAAAGAGATTTATAGAGTAAATATTAAAAAAATAGGTTTTATTTATTTACCATACCTCTTTTATTTACAATGGTATTTGGCCCATAGACTTGGTATATAATTAGATGTTGATTTATAATGATATTTGATATGTTTTTATATATTTATCATGCCTTTTTATACCTCTTTTATATTGATTTATTTATTTACCATGGCTCTTTTATAAATATGGTATTTAGCCCATGGTATTAATAATAATTTGGCCCATGGTATTTGGCATATAGGCTTCACCTAAATAAAACTTGTTTTTAACTTATTGTAAATATAAAAAGGTTTATGGAATAAATATAAAAAGAGACTTTATTTATTTAATGGAAGTAGTAAAATATAATTAGAAATCAACATCTAAAGTTAATTTTCATTTTTTTTCAATGGAAATAGTAAATATCCAAACCGCATATTTAAATATTTATTAAATATTAAATAGTACATATTGCCATCCGTTGGCTGGAAACTTGCAAGTAATATCCATGCTCAATACTCAACTTCGGCCTTCATCTCCCAAGTATTTTCGACTGACATTTTTTATTAGCCCTATTTACATGGTCGAGGGCTTATTGCTACCACGAGTACAAAAATAATCTTCACTGCTTTCATTCCCTTTCAAAATAAAATGCAAACCAATAATAAGTGGCTATAAGTCAGCCTCCACTGTGATTCTAACAGTATTCATTATAACTGTGACAATTTTAGGAATTTCATTTGCTTTTGCTCTGTTTTCTCTGGTCCTGCTCAAGATTATTTGTTTATTTGTTATTTGCTTATTGCTTATTTGAGGGCTTATTGCTACCATGCGTACAAAAATTATCTTCACTGCTTTCATTCCCTTTCAAAATACAATGCAAACCAATAATAAGTGGCGATAAGTCAGCCTCCTTCACTGTGATTCTAACAGTATTCATTATAACTGTGACAATTTTAGGAATTTCATTTGCTTTTGCTCTGCTTTCACTTGTCCTGCTCAAGATAATTTGTTTATTTGTTAATTGCTTATTGCTTATTGCTTATTTGAGGGCTTATTGCTACCACGCGTACAAAAATAATCTTCACTGCTTTCATTCCCTTTCAAAATAAAAAGCAAACCAATAATATGTGGCGATAAGTCAGCCTCCTTCACTGTGATTCTAACAGTATTCATTATAACTGTGACAATTTTAGGAATTTCATTTGTTTTTGCTCTGTTTTCACTTGTCCTGCTCAAGATTATTTGTTTATTTGTTAATTGCTTATTGCTTATTTGAGGGCTTATTCCTACTACGAGTACAAAAATAATCTTCACTGCTTTCATTCCCTTTCAAAATAAAATGCAAACCAATAATAAGTGGCGATCACTCAGCCTCCTTCACTGTGCAGAAATGCCTATGTACAGTGCCATCTATCTATCTATCATTTCAACAAATTAAATGCTAAGATTTACATGGAGGGGCGGTGTTCTCACCTGTTATACATCTCTCCGTTAAAACCTTTTATTTCTGCAACATCAGAGAGAGCCTTCCTCCATTTTTCAAGTGTGTTGGAGTCGTATCTTGTTCGACCATCAACATTTTTTTTCTCTTGAAGTTCGCTTAGGGCTTGAGCGTAGATTCCCTTTCCACCCTGCGTCCAGCGAAGCTCTGCAGGCTTGACACCGTAGAAAACCGGGATAATGGAAAATTTGACATAGACTCCACCATCAGCATGAGCTCATGGAGGCACCATTTTGAATCCGCATAAAAAATAGCTATGTGGACAGTGGATGTTCTAATCGCGCTTTCAATTTGAGGGGTTATATTCTCTCCCTCGCGCAATTCCCGCTGCTCTAAAAACACACGCCAGTCATGATTGCAAAGGCGATCGTAGAGATCGGTAGCCAACGTTTTCTTGACATCGGTATTCATTATTAGAGCTGAGTTGTTTTAAAACAAATTTTGTTTATTTTTTCTTAAGTCGATTGTTATTTTTTATTTTTTATTTTAATTTGAAATTTAAGCCGACATTGAGGTAAGCCGACATTGAGGACGTGACACACCTGACATCGGGGTCATATGGGGCTGTAAATGCACCTCTCGGCGCAACAAGCTAGAAGACATCACTCGCTACAATTTTCAACATTCTACTCATCATTTAATGCACAAACCACAGTTTCTTTCATATTGATAGAAAAGGGCCTTTTTCTCATATCTGTCCATTCTTTATGCAAATGTTGGATCTTATAATAATTCCTCAAGATGCATATGAACTTTCAGAACTCAACCAACATCTTTTCCACTATGCAAAATCTCTTCTGGTCTGCATTTGATACAATCCAATGACAGATAAGGAAGATTCAGAGAGACTTTATGCACACTGGCTTTTTTGTTGACAGAAACAACTATTCTATTGAGAAAATTCCAGCAAGTTCTGGTTTAAGTATTCATGTTCTTTGGCATATTGATTTCTAATAATGTAATTGCCTCTCCCCATATTAATTCTGTTTTGAAGGCTTCAGTATCTTCCTTTAAGATAATTGTACTTGGTTATGCTTATATTGACTTTCGTTTTTTTCAAAAGAAAAAAACATTGGTTTATATTATGTACCAGTACATTTTATCTACTATAGAGGCTTTCTCTACCCCAAATGCGGGTGACATGACGCGCACATATGAAACCGGTTCTTCCCACGCACAGGCTAACGAAGTCCTACACCACCAGCTCTTATCTAGTGCAGAACCTCCTCTCTGCAATCATTTACATGAGCTCCCTGATGCACCAGATCTTCTGCCACACCCTGAATCACATGCCACTCCATGAGAACTGTCGCGACCTGCACTTGCGAGCGTGTCATAATATCGCACAGCATTTGCGCTTGTGCCACAGGTCTTCAAAAGGCGAGGTCCCTCCTCATTGTATCATCCTCACGTTGCTCCTGCTGGTCTCTAGTGCCCTCTCTGCCCCCTTAGCCATTATGTTGTTGCCTCAGTCTCTTCGCATTCTCCACTAGCCGTGCGCCCCCCCCTCCTATACGCCTCCATACTGGCGCTAGGCCGCTAGGAACCCACCCTGTTGCGCACCCCCAAGCTGTGCGCTACCCACAGTGTCCCCCCTGGCTGCGCGCCACTCTGGAATTCCCTGCCTTCACAGATCCTACCTGCTGCGCGCATTCAGCGTCAGGCTCCCCCACTACGCACCCCCCACCTGCGCGCCCCCTGCTGCACAGTTCTCAATTGCGCACATCCCTGCTCCGCTTTTCTATTGAGCGCTCCCCTGAAGAGCAAGTCACCATTCGTGGACCAGCCCCCACCTCTCTGTTGCTTCACTCCCCCATGGCTCCGCATCAACACCAAAAGACCATCAGGGGCAGCGAAAGAGGCGCGTTCTCGGGTCACTATCAGCAAGGTCATGACAATCGCTTGGAATCCTTCGAGGGCTCCTCTTCTGGTAGCCATGACAAGGAGGCACCACAGCGCCCTGAGCGCACCCGGGAGGAGGTCGCCCCAGCGCAAGAGAGTCAGAGGGGCAGAAGGGGACCTAAGAAATCCACCATCATGCACCTGGAGCAACCCATTCCTCGCAAAACCGAGTCTCTCCAGGTACAGGAGGCCGCGGGGGAAGATACCAATGTGTGGATTATGGACTCGGAGGGTGTTTAGTCGCGTGTACCGGATGCGGAGTACCCGGTCGCTCCCATTCTCTGCGCGGCTGCTTCAAAGCCCCCACGCTTGCCTACTGCTGAGGAGGAGGCCATAGCGCAAGCATACAGATGCTGCATCGAGGAGGAGGACCTTGTCGCCTAGGATGATGCAGGAACACCATGACTGCAGGAACACCATGACCCTGTGGTTTTCTGTTATTTCAGCGCATACTATAGATCTTATGCTTTTTCATGTGTCACAGCACACCTTGTAATTTGTTACTGTCTGATGCTACCAAAGGGTTGGTTTCCTCCCTGGAGGCGACCCCATACCTGCATTACTTTGAAAGCATCGAAGGCTGGGATTGGCTAAGCGCAGCTTACCATCTCAGCCCGTTGCCTATGTAAAATTTCTCTTTGAATTAATATAGTTTAACCTAACATACCAAAAAAAAAAAACTATAGAGGCTTTCTCATGTTGACTTGCATAATGAAAAAAAAATTCTTCCATGATATATATAGTGGAAACATGAACATAAATACAGCATATAATCAAAGAACCCATCCATGTCTTCTAGATAAGTTCACATGCATGCTTCATAATACCTCCATTTATAGTTGAGACAAAAATAAAAACAAAAAAGCCAGCATGATCTTAAAGAACGTAACTAGGTTCGGTCTTCATAAATTGTACTTGATTAAATACGTATTGTACTTGTCAAAAGAATAAAGAAAAGAAATTTTATATTATTATTAAATGACTTGTTAAAGCATGGGTTTCATGCTTGTGTCGTATTATTTTAGGTCAAAGTCCCCATTGTGGACTTCTAGGTTTTATTCTGAGTCTATAGGATTATTGCAAATTTAAATTGATCCATATTGGGCTTTTGAATCATGCAAATAGGTCAAGTATTGAGTCAAATATGATTTATGAAGCTTCCACATCAAGTCGGCCTTCAAGTGATCAAGCCGGCCTCAAGCCCAAGAATTCAAGCTCATCACAAGCCTATATATACAGGGGAATCGAACTCACTTAGAACCATCTCACTGCAACACAGAAATTCGATATCTTTACTGCATCAAGGGAAATTTGCGAAGTGGAGAAGGAGGACTTTCTGGATTCGGTCTTGAGCAAGCTTAAGGAGTTGAAGAAGATCGAAATTTTGGTGCTACTCTCTCTGTCTTTCGTGCTATATTTTGGGAGATCAAAGTTCTCCAAGATTTACTGCATGAGTTACTGCATCAGGTGCTGCCAAGGTGCTATTGCCAAGTGAAGAAGAAGTCGAAGGTGATTTTGATGGATGTTGCTGCTTTCAGAAGTTGTATTAGGTCAAGATCGAAGTTCTAGGAGCAAGATCGAAGTGTCAAGAAGCTAGGTCGGCGTTCCAGGTCAAAGAAGTTGCTTCATTGTGCTGCTACTACTGTTGTTGCTCCCAGATTCAGGAAGGATCACAACGAAGGCTGACTTGGTGTGGAGGAAGAATCACTATTGTAGGAAGAATTACTGACTGGGTTTTCCCCTAGAGTGGGGTTTTGCCTTGGCTGCTGGCCTACATCTGCTGTCCTTGATCTATGTGCATTTACTTTGATATTTGCTTGATGAACTAGTAAGAAGAAAGATAAAGAAGAACATAATAAGAACTAAAGAAGATCATAAGTAAATAATCAAGATTAAGAGAATATTTCTGCCTTTCTGATTCTCTAACACATGAACACTACAGATCAAAAGCTATGAGGAGGAGCAAACTTGACAATCACATTTTTCTGTATGTCACCTCTTATCACAAGAGTGAATACAAGTGAGTAATATAAATGGAATGACTCTCCACCCTTTATTTATATGAGAGGTACGGGAGAATGACAGTAATATGTATATATGTATGTATGTATGTATGTATGGATTTGTGATGATCCAACTCAATATAAATGTGAAAGGGTTTATGAATACCTAATCATCCTCTGACGTCAACATAGAACTATTCAACCTCAAAAGAAAGGCTTCCACTACACTGCTCATCATCTAGGAGAATATGACCTTTGAATTGTCCATCTAATAAAGAAGAATTGTAAAGAGACATAAATACAAGAGAAAGGGGTAATAAAAGGGAGTTGGCATACCCAACAACTCAGTATAAAAGTTGACACAATAAGTTGCTGGAACTTGGAAGAATGCTGCCACCAAACTCTAAGTTGCTCATCCCCTAAAGGAAATTGATCATTGAACTACACATTTGTTGAAAGAATGTTGGTGAAATGCTAAAAATGCTGCCAAAACGCGACCAAAACACTCGTATGGTGTTTCTTGATTTGGAAACACTGCCAAAGCATTTGGAGGTTGGAGATTAGTGTTTTCAAGTTTTGTGATAAAGCCCTAGCATGGAATTGTGAAGAAGAAGAGGAGAAGACATCTTGCCTTAGAGGATGTGTTAGAATGATTCTTGTATATTGGATCTTCCTGGTTGCTAGGGTTTTGTTGATTTACCCTAGCTACGATTTGGAGAGCTAGGACAGTTTTGTACTAGCCTTGAAAAGACTATGGTATGTACATTTATCTTGAGCATATTAATGAAGTTTCCAAATGTAAAAACTTGTTCAATTTCCACATTTGATTTTCAAGTATATATGTTAATTATGCATTGTTATTTTCAATCATATATCTCTTGTTGATTTGATATAAGTAAAAGGACAATTGTTAAGCAATTTGACAGCTAAGTGAAGAAGATAACAGGTAGATTTTATTTCTGTCATCCTGCTGTTGTACCTTTGTTATTACTGCTGTAAAATGGTATTTTCAGATCTCGTTATTGGCTGATAAGTTGCCCTAAATGGGATGAAATTTCTCCCTTTGATTCGGTATCTTGTCTCCTTACATTGCCGGGAAGTTTGGGATGTTTGGAAGAGAAACATTGTACTCTTCCCACTGCTGTTTTGTACTTTGTTCTACAGCAGCCCTAAGACCAAAAATTCACAAGGCTAAGATCCAAGAAACCCTTTAGATTGAAGGTGAAATTTCTGTTTTGCATTGAATTTTGAATTAGAGAAGTTTCCAGACTCCCTCCAAGCAATCTTTTTAGGTAAGTAGAAGTATCATACTTCTCACCATTCTCTTTCATAATCTAGTTGTTGCTTGCTGAATCACATGGTAATTAGATCATGTTTTCTTCTTCCATCTCCCAACACATCTTTCTTGCCATACGTCAATGCTTGTGGCCTTCTTTCCTCTTTGCCCACATTGCCTGCTAGCAGAGTCACATGGTTCAAGTTCAAATTCAAGCACACTGAAATTCAGATAACAATTGAATGTCTCAATGAGATTCAGATGAAGTTCACCATTAAATTCCTCTCTCTCTCTCTCTCTCTCTCTCTCTCTCTGTTGATAAGATCAGCGATTTTTTGCCAATGTCACAAAAAATCACGAAGTTTTAAACTCGCCGTAAAATCACCTGCCAAAAATCACGATTTTTCCACTTTGAAAAAATTGCAATTTTTTCAATCACGAGTTTTGCCAATTTTTCGGGCCACAATAGAAAAAAATCACAGGGCTGGCTGATCCACAAGGTTTTAAGGCAATTTTTTGGTTTTTTCCCCTCATTTATGTTTGTTTGTTGTTGGAGAAGGAAGGAGGAGAGCCTGTGGTCATCTTCAAGGAGGGACTGAAGGCCAAACAACCGTCATCATCACTAGCAAAGTTTTTTTAGTGGAGCAAGGGTTCAAATTGTAGAAATTATACAACATATATGTATATCATGGATTCAAAACGATCTAACAATGTACTAAAGCTAGATATTGAATCGCTTCTACAAATCAATTGCGGAAAATAAACACAATCGCCAATTACATGAAGCAAAGAACGAATCAAATCAAACCACAACACAGATAATTTCCCGAGGAAAGCTTGCTACTCAAAACCCCACTATCTTCTATTGTATATTCAGCATGGACACATGAAACAAATACAATGTCCTCTTCTCACAAGAGTCTCCAACACTCAGCTATCTGATGAACCCTTAGTTAAACTGAGAGGCAGGGGTGAATCAATTTAATACATTCATGGAGTTTTAAAACTTTTTCTTTAAACTTATTTACACCTCCATTTCATAAGCAACTTAATATATAATGAAACATCAATCTTTATATGTGAGCAACAAGTGTTAAGCAGATTAAATACAATACATCAACACATAATCATCATGCACATAGACAACAGATATAAGTGGAAACCCATAAGGGAGAAAACCACATCTTATGATTGTTGTGATGCAAAGACAAGCTCCAACTCCCTCTCACCACTGATTTTTTGTAGGCTCCAACCTACAGGAGGCTACTACCTCAAATTCTGCAAGCTACAACTTGCAAGGAAGCTCCAACTCCCATTATTTTTTGCAGGCTACAACCCACAAGAGGCTCCTACCTCAACTAGCTACAACTGGACATCTATCAAGCTACAACTTGATATGGAAGTACCAACTCCCTCACACTACAATAAAATCATATGCTGATTTACTTGGATATCAGCTCTACTTTACTCCTTCACTACTGCCCTTCCAGCCTTCAAATATGCTTCATCTCAGCGCTGGATGTGCACAGCATCTCTATCTGCTCTCTCTCATTCTTCCACACTCTAACCTCTCTATGCACATTACAATAACATCATTTATAGAGATAACTTCATGGTTGTTTGCATTCTATATGGGAATATAAAGTGAATAGGCATGACCCTTTGCCCTCCACCCACTCATTTCCTCACTTAGCATATTCAGGATATTACAACAATATATACACTCATTTCAGTATCAACTGGAGTTTTGTTTACCTTGGAGACTTGCCTTTGCATCACAAACAATATAAAATAATTAATGAATTTACATTTACAGTTACAACAATATTTCAATTCAGCCCTTTTAGTTTCTTTCTTTTCTATTCATTTTGTCTTCTTTGCTTGTTGTTATATTTTTAACTGTTCTGCATGAGCGTCGAGTCCAACACGTGGCTCATCTTCATCGCATCGCAACTTAATTCATTTTCTTTGCGATCGCACATTCCTAATTAATCTTGCGTTGCAATCTGTGTCGTTTAATCTTCAACTGATCTTTGCGATTTAATCCTCGTCGTCCCTTCTCTTCCTTTGGAAATCTTCTAATTGTTTGTTGCCTTAATCTTTTCTCTGCTTTCGACTATCGCCGCTTGTAACTTCGTCTTCTCTACTCGCAACTCCTCCCGAGCTTTCTCCTATTCATTCGCTCAAATCTTTGATGATCACATTGCTGCACACTTTAGCACGTTGTCTCAAGCCCGAATACAGAATACCCTTCTGTATTACTTCTCCGAATCCAAAATTCGCCTTTATTTCTTTCTGTCGATAATCTAACTTTGGCATGATTGTATGCCCCGTAGGCTTACAATCAAGTTTCCTGTCTGAACGTGTATTTGCACGACTTGACCCTTTGTTGCCTTTGCTCCTTTGATTCTAATGTTGCTCCTCTCTGCTCCTTTGCCTTTGCTAATTGTCTAATGTTGCTCCTTGCCTCTCTGTTGCTCCTCTGCCTCTCTTTTATGCTTTCTCACTGCATCATAACTTGATCTGCTCCTTTGCCATCAATGACAATATTTCCAACAGTCTTCCCCTTTGGCATTGATGGCAACACTTCCTCCAAGACTTGCCCCCCCCCCCCCTTTATTCTGAGAAGTGTCTTTCTTCCTCTGCTTGCTTTTCCTCCCCCTTTGACATCAATGGCAAAGGATTACACCTTTTTCTAGTATATTGTCCATCATTGCATTACTAGAGTTCTGCATAAGCATTCTTCATTTTGACCACATACCTGGCTGGGACTACTACTCCATTTTGGTGTGTAAGTAACGTTGGGAGAATACTTTGGGAGTCATTGCATTTGCATGTATAGTGCTGAAATGTGCTAGATTGCTGAAAATCAAGAGAATTTCTTCATCAGTAGTTATCTTCAGCAGCATTCGAGGTCCCTCTTTATTTCTATGTTCATGGCTAATGGCTGCTCTCCACCTGGAATGATGCTTCTTGTCTGATACTGACTGGTCGACTGCACTGTTTCTGTTCCTGATGCATTTTTTGCTGGTGCATTTTTTTTTCCTGATCATATCAGAGAGTATCATCTGCAGACACTACCCCTAGTTTGTCTCTTAGATATTCGAATGGTTCTCTAGCAAGAGGTTTGTGAATATGTCTATTGTTTGTTCCTTTGTTGGTATGTATTCCATCTTTACTATTTTCTCTACTACTTGTTCTCTGAGGAAGTGGTACTTTATTGGGATGTGCTTGGTTTTCGAATGAAGTACTGGATTTTTTGATATGCTTATTACACTTGTATTATCACAATTGATAGAAATAGGTTCAGTGATGCTTACCTTCATGTCTTGAAGAGTTTGTTTCATCCACATCACTTGTGTGCAACAAGCTGCTGCTGTTATGTATTCTGCTTCTGCTGTAGAAAGAAAGACAGATGTTTGCTTCTTGCTTAACCATGCCACCAGACTTTCTCCCAAATAGAATGCACCTCCACTTGTCCTTTTCCTGTCATCCACACAGCTGGCCCAATCTACATCTGTATATGTTGTCAATGTGAAATCTTTGCCTTTCAGATACCATAGGCCATAATGTGCAGTTCCTTGCAGGTATCTACATATCCTCTTGATTGCTAGCAGATGATTTTGTTTTGGTACTGCTTGATATCTTGCCACAAGTCCTACTGCCAACATAATGTCTGGTCTAGAGGCAGTTAGGTATAGCAGACTTCCTATCATAGATCTGTAAAGTCTTTGAACTACATCTGTGGATCCATCATCAGCACATAAGTTGCATCCAGTGATCTTGGGAGTTGACACAGGTTTTCAGTCTTCCATTTGGAATCTTTTTAACATGTCTCTTAAGTATTTTTCTTGTGAAATGAATATGCCTCTGTTCTTTTGTAGAATTTGAAGTATTAGGTAGAAGGTAAGCTCTCCAATCATAGACATCTCAAATTTTGACTTCATCTCTTCTGCAAATCCTTTTACTAACTCATCCTTGTTGCTACCAAACATGATGTCATCTACATATACTACTACAATTAGGAGTTCATTTTCATCAGCCTTTATATACAGATTGTTGTCTACTCCTCCCTTCTTGAAACCTTGTTTTTGAAAGTATTTGTCCAACCTAGAATACCATGCACGTGGTGCTTGTTTGAGACGATACAGGGCTTTCTTTAATCTGCACACATAGTCATGTTTATCTCCTAAGGAAAATCCTTCAGGTTGTTTCATGTAGACTTCTTCCTCTAGATCTCCATTTAAGAAGGCAGACTTCACATCCATTTGATATACCTTGAAATCATGATAGCATGCAAAACCCAGAAACATTCTAATTGCTTCCATTCTTGCTACAGGGGCAAAAGTTTCATCATATTCAAGTCCTTCAATTTGAGAGTATCCCTTACATACAAGTCTGGCTTTATTTTTGATTACCTGACCTTGTTCATTCATTTTATTCTTGAATATCCACTTTGTGCCAATGACATTTTTCCCAACAGGTCTTGGCATTAACTCCCAGGTCTTGTTCTTCTCAATCTGGTCTAATTCTTCATTCATAGCATTTACCCCAATTTTGTCTTTGTTGGCTTCATCGAAATTCTTCAGTTCTATCTATGACAGCATGGCCAGGTACACTTCCTCAGTTTGTTCAGCTAGTTGTCTTCTAGTTTGGACTCCTGCACTCTTGTCTCCAATGATTTGATCTTCTGGATGGTTCTTCTAAGTGTGTCTTGGGGGTCCTTCTGAGTTTATTTTTGCATCTTCTGTTGTCTTATTCTGTTCTTGATTTTCTTGATTTTTATCTTCATGATCATCTGGAAGATTGACACAAATTGTACTTCTAGTTCTGTCTGGTAGTTCTTCATCGAATCTCACATCAATGTTTTCCACAATTTTCTGCAGTGTTTTATTGTAGCATTTGTAACCTTTACTCTTTGATGCATATCCCAAAAATATTCCTTCATCAACTCTTGCATCATACTTCCCCAATTTTTCATCATTATTCTTTATGAAACATTTTCTACCAAAGACTCTAAAGTGCTTAATTGATGCCGGTGTCCCATGCCACAGTTCATATGGAGTCTTGTCACAATTTGGTCTGAGATGAGCTTTGTTGAGAATATTAACGACTGTGTGTACTGCTTTTGCCCAGTAGATTTGAGGAATGTTCCTTTATTGCATCATGGCTCTGACAATTTGTTGTACAGACCTATTTTGCCTCTTTGCCACCCCAATCTGTTGAGGTGTATCTGCAACTGTAAATTGCTACTTTATCCCACAATCATTGCACAGATTTGCAAACTCGTCACCTATGAATTCACCTCCTTTGTCTGATCTAATGCAATTTAGTTTACATCCAGTTTGATTTTCTGGCAGTGCCTTGAATATCTTAAATTTCTCAAACGCTTAGGATTTGTATCTGAGAAATGCCACCCATGTTAATCTGGAAAATTCATCGATTATCAGCATGAAATACGATTCTCCACCTCGTGCATTTGTTCTTGAAGGTCTGCACAGGTCCATGTGTACAAGCTGAAGAGGCTTACTTGTAGATAGATGGTCTTTAGCTTTGAACGTCGTGCGAGTTTGTTTACCCAGTTGGCAGGACGTACATATGGTATTTGGTGGCTTCTTTATTGCAGGCAAATCTCTGACAGCTTTCTTTTTGCTCAGTTTGATGATGTGATCAAAATTTAGATGTCCCCATCTTCTATGCCATAGCCAAGATTCATCAAGTTTGTTGATGTGGCATTCTTCATTCTCCTCTACCACTATATAAACATTACTCTTTGTTCGAACACCTTTGACCAAGGTCTTTCCTATGGTGATTGACCTTACTTCACAATATTGGGCTCTGAAAAGGACCTCACAGCCTTTATCACACATTTGACTAACACTTAGCAGATTGGCTTTTAGACTGTCTACAAACAGTACATCCTAAGCCTCTCCTCTTCCATTATTCAGGTTGGTTGTGCCTTTTCCCTTGATTTTCCCTGCTCTATCATTACCAAATGTTACATTCCCAGATTTCTTTTCATCAAAAGTTACAAACTTGCTTCAGTCTCCAGTCATATGTTTTGAGCACCCACTGTCCACGTACCATTGATTGTTCTGATCTTGGGCAATTAGAACCAGATCACATTTATTTAGCTTCTTTTTCCATTGCATGCAACTGTTAGTTCTATAAATTTTCTAAGGAGATGGATCACAGTCTTTGAGAGGACATTCGTTAGACTTGTGCCCATCTTTATGGCAACAAAAACATTTGATTGAATTTCGGAAAGGATTATGTACACGAGTGAATCCACCATTGTTCTTAATTCCCTTTGAGTTTCTATACTCCAGTCTACTTCTATATGCTCTACGCTCCATGGCTTTATGACCGAACCTTTTACAGTAAAAGCAATACCCATGGAAGTAGTATCTGTATTTGGCGGAGAAGGTTGTTTGGGGATATAGCCATCTAATCATATGATAATTCTGTCTTTGGAAGCCATTTGATCTATGCTGGAATGTTGCTTGGTTGTTCACTCCTTTTGTTTCCAGGGCTTTCCTTGTGGTGGATTTTTGCTGCAGCTTATGAGGATTTGAAGGGTTTCCCACAATTTTGTTCTCATATTGATGGAAGTCAACGTTTTCTTTTAAGACAGCTTTCACAAATGTAATAGCTTTCTTATCTTCTGCCTTCGACTCGCTGGATTCTCCTTCATATCCTATCCCAGTCTTTACAAGAGGAGATCTTTGTGCATTTAATATCCAATCCAATTGTTCAGCACCTTTTAACTGTTGAATGTTCATTGTTAAATCAGTTTGAGCTTTTTCCAGTTTCTTCCTCAGACTCACCACCTCTTCTTCCAATCTTCCGCATTCCTGACTTTTCTCTCTTATTTGCTGCAGCAGAATGTCTTCTACTTTCCTTGCTTCTTCTAGTTCAATTTTCAACTTGATAAAATCTTCGGAGTTTGGTTCTTCCTTTACATGTTTCAGAAGGATTGCCTTCTGTTTTCTAGTCTTGAGCTTGAATCTATCTATTTCCTTTAGGGCACTCACCAACTCCCCCTCAAGATCTACCTCACCTTCTTCAAATTCCAGGAGATCTTCCTCAGGCTCTTCCTTGGCCATCAAAATGAATTCTGATGTTCCGTCTTTATTGGGGGATTCATCTGAGCTCTCAGATGCATTGCTGTCTTGTTAAGCATAGAATGTTCTTCTATTAGATATGTTCCCTTTCGGCCTATTGTTGATATTTGGTTTTCTCTTTCCCTTTTGATTGATTCTCTATTTTCTTATGAGGACATTTTGAAGCATAGTGCCCCACTCTTCCACAGTTAAAGCACTTAAATGGAAGTTTACCTTTATACTTACCTATGCCTCTATCCAATCTTCTGACAAATTTGGCCTCTTCTTCATCAAAGCATGAGCATGTACCTTCCTTCTCTTCAATGCACTTGTCTGCCTTAAAGGCTGTCTCCCTCACATTTGACTTCCCCTTTGGAAGTCTCATCTCATAAAGCCATCAAGTTTCCCAGCAATTGATTCATGGTCAAGGTTTCCCAGTCTGTTGTTTCTTCTACGGCAGAAACCTTGGGGTTAAACCTGGATGGTAAAGATCTCAATATCTTTTGTACTATTACACATTCCTTAATGGTTTCTCTTAGAGCTATCATGTTATTCACAACTTCTGCAACCTTTAAGAAGAAACTGGCTACATCTTCATCTTCATTCATTTTTAAATTTTCAGACTGAGTTCTATAGGCTTGCAGTTTGGCCATCTTCACCTTTTTAACTCCCTCATGGATATTTTCTAATGTATCCCAGATATCTTTGGCAGTCTTACTGTACATTACTTTGATAAATTCTGACTCACAAAAACCACTCAAGAGTGCATTCATTGCTTTTGCATTAGCTATGAAATTGTGTTTTGCTTCTTTCTCTGTGTCAGTTCCACAACAATCCAGACTTCTACTCCAATAGACATCAAATACACTTTCATTCTTATTTTCTAGAAGGTATAGTTTGTGCCAGTAAACAATGGGGCTTTATTTGTTGAGCATCCTTCTAGGCTAGCCATTTTGGGTTCCTAGGATCTCCTTCCAGTTTTTAAACTGATACAGAAGGAACTTCCTCTTATACCAATTGATGAACACTTAGTTAAACTAAGAGGGGGGGTGAATCAGTTTAGTACATTCATGGAGTTTTAAAACTTTTTCTTTAAACTTGTTTACACCTCCATTTCATAAGCAACTTAATATATAATGAAACAGCAATCTTAATGTGTGAGCAGCAAGTGTTAAGAAGATTAAATATAGTACATCAACACATAATCATCATGTACATAGACAACAGATATAAGTGGAAACCCATAAGGGAGAAAACAACATCTTAATATTGTTGTGATGCAAAGGCAAGCTCCAACTCCCTCTCACCACTGATTTTCTGTAGGCTCCAACCTACAGGAGGCTACTACCTCAAATTCTGCAAGCTACAACTTGCAAGGAAGCTCCAACTCCCATCTATTCTCTGCAAGCTACAACCCACAGGAGTCTCCTACCTCAACCAGCTACAATTGGACATCTATCAAGCTACAACTTGATATGGAAGCACCAACTCACTCACACTACAATAAAATCATATGCTGATTTACCTGGATATCAGCTCTGTTTTACTCCTTCATTGTTGCCCTTCCAGCCCTCAAATCTACTTCATATCAGCTCTGGATGTGCACAGCATCTCTATCTGCTCTCTCTCATTCTTCCACACTCTAACCTCTCTATGCACATTACAATAACATCATTTATAGAGATAACTTCATGGCTGCTTGCATTCTATATGGGAATATGAAGTGAATAGGCATGACTCTTTGCCTTCCACCCACTCATTTCCTCACTCAGCATATTCAAGATATTACAACAATATATACACTCATTTCAGTATCAACTGGAGTTTTGCTTTGCCTTGGAGACTTGCCTTTGCATCACAAACAATATAAAATAATTAATGAATTTACATTTACAGTTACAACAATATTTCAATTCAGCGGTTTCAGCTTCTTGCTTTTCTGTTTATTTTGTCTTCTCTGCCTACTGTTATGCACGAGGGTCGGATCCTTTTTCTTTAAGGAAGGTATAACCTCATATATATATATATATATATATAGTTGACCCAACAAAACCCACTTTATATATATTAAACATTAACCTTATGTTCATATCTGCACGCGAAAGCTTAATAAAATTGCATCTTTACAAACTACATTCGGACCTGTGGGTTATGGCCCACACAAACTCGGAAGCACACAACATTTTCCTTAAGCTCGCAACGGTTTGCTTTATCGGAACTTTAAAACTTTAACATATCGTAAATCGGCTCCCAAGCAATATACACCAGTTCCAAATCGCAACACATATCACTTCGCACCTTGGTGAATATAACATTTCGCATACCAAAACAAATAACTTTTAACAACAAACAATAACAATGCCGATGCGAAATGCGATGACGATATCGCATCGCATCTTCGCAACCCAAACTTTATCGCACTTCCAAGTTCTTATTACCGAGTGCGATATGCGCTGGACCCCGCCAACACGTGGCTCGTCTTCATCGCATCGCAACTTGATTCATTTTCTTTGCGATCGCACATTCCCAATTAATCTTGTGCTGTGATCTGTGTCATTTAATCTTTAACTAATCTTTGCGATTTAAACCTCGTTGTCCCTTCTCTTCCTTTGGAAATCTTCTAACTGTTTGTTGCCTTAATGTTTAATGTGCTTTCGACTATCACCGCTTGTAACTTCGTCTTCTCTACTTGCAACTCCTCCTGAGCTTTCTCGTATTCATTTGCTCAAATCTTTGATGATCACGTTGTTGCACACTTTAGCACGTTGTCTCAAGCCCAAATACAGAATACCCTTCTGTATTACTTATCCTTCTCCGAATCCAGAATTCGGCTTTATTTCTTTCTGTCGATAATCTAACTTTGGCTTGATTGTATGCTCGTAGGCTTACAATCAAGTTTCTTGTTTGAACGTGTATTTGCACGACTTGACTCTTTGTTGCCTTTGCTCCTTTGATTCTAATGTTTCTCCTCTCTGCTCCTTTGTCTTTGCTAATGGTCTAATGTTGCTCCTTGCCTCTCTGCTGCTCCTTTGCCTCTCTTTTATGCTTTCTCACTGCATCATTGCCTGATCTGCTCCTTTGCCTTAATGATAGTTCTGGTGCTGCTCCTTTGTGCTCCTTTGCCATCAATGACAATATTTCCAACAATATCTATCTCACATTGTCCTGGACAAAATTGGCCAACACTTAGCCAATTCTTAGCCTCTAAACAGCCTGCGTTGCTTGCGCAATTCCTGATGAATGCAATCCCTAACGAATAGGAATTTTGGCCTTCCTAAACTGCGCAAGGATCATGGGCAATCCAATGGGTGTTTGGTTGCATGGGTGCAACCCAATAATCTTGCAACTGATAGTTAACATCCCTTTCACCTTAGTCTCAAATGGGTCTCCACTGGCACTGACATGCATGCAGCTAATAATAGTAAATCATCAGTTGCATGTGAGATCAGTGATTGTGAATTAAATAATATTTAATTCACTTGATCTCTCACTAGTGCAACAAACAGTTACAACTAGCACAACTGACTTTAACTCACCTAGACTGAGTTAACTAATTACAACATGCATTAACTAATACACCAACTGCAACTTGGACTCGACAACTCAAAGAATCACTATGCATGTCATATCAACTACCCTCAACTCGAAATTCATGAGCTAACTGAGTTTATCATGCTCAGTTAACTATTACAAGTATTTTTGAGATAAAATTACATTTTATTGTCGATTTTAATTAAGGGATAGTTAAAATAGACATGCACCAAATTTAGCCCACACCAGTGTAGGTGCTGCTAAGACCTGTGGTCCCACACTAGTGTAGGTGCTGCAATTTCTTGTTGAACTTCAACACAAATTCATTTACCAAAGCAACCAAACGGTGTTGTCATCTTCCATTCACAAGTATGATCTTAAATCCCACTATGTTAATGATTTTTCCCATAAATTTAGGCATGCTTGCTTGCCTCTTTGCCTACCTACATTTTCCTTCTTTTTTTGGTCACTTTGCCATGATTTTCATGCACGTAAAACAATGTAAGGGATTTTCTATAATGGGACACCAAGCTTGATTTTAGTTTTTTATGCACCCTCTTGCCATTTTTCATTGCATATAATCTAATGTAAATTCTAAAGGTTTGATTTTTAAATGAAAGGATGTTATTTTTTGTCTATTGGGGGTTTAATGCCATGTTTTTGTGTTTTTGTGTTTTTGTGTTTTTGGTGCCCTAGGATTGAATTTTGAATCTGTCCATTTCCACTACAAATATGCCAAAGGCCTTGGACCCATTTTGGCGATATGGAGAACCCGAAGATGGGGCAAACCGGCAATCACTGAATTGCAAATTGTGTGGCCAGCATATGATAGGAGGGACTCACATATTGAAATACCATTTGGCTAAAATCCTTGGGCATGATGTTGAGATTTGTAAATCTTCTAGCCCAGAGGTTATGAGAGTCACACATGATGCAATTTTTGCAAAGGAAAAAAACAAAGAGGCAATTTCAAACAAGGCCAAACGTGCATGCAGATACACAACTTCACCTACAAAGAGGTCATCATTTTTTATTTCACGAACCGGAGTTGGGACACAACCTTCCATCAAGTCGGTGATAAAAAAAAGGGAGAAGCAAGAAGCAAACAAGGTTATAGGGAGGTGTCTTTTTTGGAGTGACTTACCTCTCAGCATCACCAAACACAATATATTGTGGCAACCAATGTGTGATGCCATTGTTGTGGACCCAAGGTATAAAAGTGTTACATATGAGGAGTTATGGGGGCCAAACCTTCAAGCAAAAAAGAAGGGCATCAACTCTAGATTGGCGGAGTTGAAGCAGTCATGGGATGTTTCTGGATGCACAGTGATTTCAGATGGTTAGACAAATAGGAAGGGTAGGGCCCTTCTAAATTTCTTGGCACATTGTCCTAGAGGTACCATGTTTATTAAATCAGTGGATGCATCAGCACATGTAAAAGTTGCATCATTGATATGTGAGTTGATAGATGGGTTCCTCCAGGAGATTGGTTTGCATAATGTGGTGCAAGTCATAACAAATAAATCAATAATGCAGTTAATTATGTGGTTGTTGGTAGGATGCTTATGGATAGAAAGGAAGGGTAAGACCCTTCTAAATTTCTCAGTACATTTTCCAAGAGGTACCATGTTTATTAAATCAATGGATGCATCAGGACACGTAAAAGATGCATCATTGATATGTAAGTTGATGGATAGGTTCCTCCAGGAGATTGGTTTGCATTATAAGGTACAAATCATAATAGATAATGCAATTGATTATGTGGTTGTCGATAGGATGCTTATGGACAGGCATCACACATTGTTCTGGACTCCATGCACTGCACATTGTATCGATTTGTTGCATGAGGATATGGGGAAACTCTCCTTCATTAAGGTGGTGATTGATATGTCTAGGAGCATCCCCATAACCATGATTTTGTTCTTAGCCTCATGAGGAGAAGCACTAGAAACAAGGAGTTGTGGCGCCCTGCAATCACACATTTTGCCACCAACTTCATTGCTCTTTAGTCTTTGCTTCAATGTCAGTTTGAGTTGAAGCAAATGTTTATTTGTGATACAGTAGGAGAGAGGATGGGAGAGTCATTGCTAAATTGGTGTACACTAACTCCTTTTGGAAAGAAGTAGAATAAGTGTGCTTAGTTAATAAACCTTTAGTAAAGGTTTTGAGATTGGTTGATAGTGATAAGCCTACAATAGATTATTTGCATGAGGCCATAGATAGGGCCAAAGTGACTATTCAAGATTAATATGTGGCAAGGGTACCCCTTGGTTTAATAAACAAATGATGTTATGGGATTTGATTGATAGTTGATGGACAACGATGCTCCATCGACCCATTCATGTAGCAACACTTTTCCTCAACCCCACATTTTCCTACAAATGCAACTTTGATTTTGATGGTGAGGTGATGGAAGGGCTCCATATTTGACTTCATAAGATGGTACCTGATCTCGAGATTCGCAGCACAATCAATCACGAGATAGAGAGGTATTGGGATGGTACTGGATTGTTTGGCTTTGGTGATGCTATTCGTGAAAGGACCGCCTTGATGCCATGTAAGTGACAAGTCATTAGAATTTAGAACTTTAAATTTTTTAAATTAAATTATGTTTTATTTGAAAGTTTAATTGTGTTTTCTTTATTTTGTTGTAGATGTTTGGTGGTAAAACTATAGTGCAAGGGCACCAAATTTATAGAAATTTGCCATTAGAGTCCTCAGTCAGACCTGTAGCGCTTCGAGATGTGAGCGCAAATGGAGTGTATTTGAGAAAATACACTCAAAGAAGTGCAACAAGTTAAAACTTTGAACTTCAACTGAGCAATTACATTTATTGTAATTTATGACCCTCAAGAATCAAGACTCGGTAAAATTTTTATGACACTCTTATAGGTTGAAATTCTCATGTCTTAATGACTTGGTGTGTGTCCATTACAATCTCTGACTATGTACGAAGCAAATGGAGAGAACATTAGATGTAGACGTCATTTCCTTAGACAATATTGATGTATTGTCTAAGTGGAGGGAGGTGTCTGAGGCTCCCATCATGGAGGAGTCGCCTGCATGGTTAGAGGAACAAGTATAACAACAGGAAGAAGAGAATGTGTCAGATCAGCAGCACCTTCTATAGATATTGATGAGCATAGTTTTATACCCATCAGTCATCGTCTGACATTTGGTGTAGGGCCAGGGCCTTCTATTGTTAGTGGAAGGCTTGACAAATAGCCAATCATCTTTTAACGTAAAAGGGGAGAGGGCATTGATCTTAGATAGCTAGCTGTTAGTTTTGTTTCTTTTGCCATTGTACATATAACACATGATGATGAGATACATTTATATATGCGATGTTATTTTGTATTGGATCTCCACTATTGAGTCATTGATTGGACAACTATCTCAGCAGGATTTAGTATTAACTTTGATGTATCATTTTTATTTGGCATCCATTACATCATAAATATCAATTCTTTTTCCATACTTATGTGCCATTATGTTTATCTGATGTTGTTGTCGCTTCATATATATTTTGAAAGAACAAAATATATATATATATATATATATATATATATATATCAAAGATGAAAAAATCGCGATCGGGATATTATCGCCGAGGGGAAAAAATCGGAAAAAATCGTAAAAATCGGGAAAAAATCGGCACATACAAAAATATTCATTTTTTTTCAATTTTTTTAATATCTAAAGCATCTACAGCATAAAATAAATGTATTGACACATAAATATGAAAAAAAAACTAACATATAAGATGTGTAATATCATGTCTAGTGCTACATCACACATAAAACTGAATCCTATTCTGAATACTAAGTCCTGAGTCTCAAGAGTCAACTCAGCCTCAAAATATCAACAAAAAATATAATAATGTATCTCATATCATGAGTCATAATGTCAACAGTCATATACAAAGGAATGTCAATGCACCATATAACCTATGGTCCTAGACTATTGATTTCCTCTGCCCCTCTTGCGAGAAAATACAACAGCTTTGCCTTTCTCTCTAGATGAAGACGCTGGCGGGACTGGCAATGGGCTCTGTCGTGCTCTAGAAGAAAAAAATGAAGCACCAGAACCGGAACGGGAACCTGAACCACTAGGAGCTAAAGGAGGCCGACCACGTCCTCTACCGGTAGTAGTGGTAGGTGGTGTCTCCTCCTCCTCCTGCTCCTCCTCCTCCTGCTGCTGCTCCTCCTCGTCCTCCCCTCCACTACCTCCTCCTCTATCCAATCAGGGGCTGACTCCATGACAGGCCTCTCAGCCTCAACTCTCCATTCAGCAGTGGTGTCAATCGCATCTAAAGAGATGGCCTCCATATCAGGGGTCCTCTCAAGTTGTCTCACCCACAATCTAAGATTGTAGTAGACATAAACCATGTCATTGAGCCGCTGACCCTCCAACCTGTACAAGGGTCATAAATTAATAAATTAAATATTTAAAAAAAAATATTTAATGAATTCAAAAAATCAGTTGGAAATTGGAATAGGTTAAGTTTTTTACCTGTTGCGCTTTTTGGTGTGTATTTTTTCAAATATACTCCAGTTGCGCTCGCATCCTGAAGCGCTACATGTTTGGCCGAGTATTCTAATGGCAAGTTTTTGGAGTTTTGGTAATCTGCCACCGTAGCTCCTCCACCATGCATCTACAAGTTACAAGTTACAACAAATAAGATAAACTTATAATTTATAAAGTTACAAACATAAGAAAATTTTTAAAATAATGAAAATCTTACCTGGCAGTTTAGCAGTCCTATCCTGGACAGCCATGTCGAAGCTCAAGGTGCCACCTGCCATTCTGTATACCTCCATCTCTTTGGATATCTCTGCACGTTCTGATGGACTTGGCACCATCTTCTGAACACAAGTGAAAAAGCCATCCATGACATCAGCATCAAATAGAAAACCACATGAATAAGCAAATGCGGGGTTCAGGAAGAGCCCTGCAGCATGAATGGGACGATGGAGTGTGTTGTTCCATCGATCATCAATCACTTCCCATAAAAGAAGTTGTCTCTGAAACCCATCATCACCCTTATCATCATAATAGCTGCGAACAGCTTCTTTGGCCCTATCCATGGCCTCATACAAGTAGCTCATTGCGGGCTTCTCTCCATCCACCAATCTAAGAACCTTTACCAAAGGTTCACTAACGCTGCACACCTCTTCCACTCCAGCCCAGAAATCTTCCTGATATGACACCAACCTGCAGATGGCCTGTCCCTCTGATTTGCGGCTGATAGTCAAAGCACGCCACTCATCTGAAAGAAACATTCTCTTCAAATCCCACTTAGAATTCAAGAGGGATTGAAGAGAGATAAAAGTAGTGGCAAATCGTGTAATAGCAGGCCGCACCAACTCCTTATTGTTGGTGAATGTCCTCATCAAATGAAGCACAGATCCATGGTTATATATAAATTTTGTGATTCTCTTTGATGATTCTACAATATCTTTGACAAAATCAAGCTTTCCGATGTTCTCCAACATCAAATCAAGGCAATGTGCAGCACAAGATGTCCAAAATATGCTCGGATACCTCTCCATAAGCATCTTGCCAGCTGAAACATAGTTTGCAGCGTTGTACGTTATGATTTGGACAACATTTTGGGGCCCAACCTCCATAATGAACACATCTAATAAATCACATAATAATCTTGCATCTTTGACATGTGCAGATGCATCAACAGATTTTATAAACATTGTCCCCTTGGGACCACTGACCAAGAAGTTAAGAAGGGTCCTACCCCTTTGATCAGTCCAACCATCTGACATCACAATGCATCCTGTGACTTCCCATGATGCCCTTAACTCTTCCAATCTCTTGGTGCAGTCAGCTTTCTCATTTTGCAGAATGCGCCCTTTAAGGTCATGATATGTAGGGGCTTTGTATCCTGGGCCAACAACATCGATAGCATCAATCGTAGCCTGATAAAATGGATTGTTCTTGGCAACATTGAAAGGAATATCACTCCAAAGAAACAGTTTGCCCAACAACTTATCAGCTTCTTCCTTCTCCTTTCTTTTAATAAGGGAGGAGATAGATGGTTGTGCCCCGAGAGTGGTTCTAGGAACAAAAAATGAGGAGGCAACTGCGGGGCTGCCTGTAGAAGAGGCTGATGCTGAAGAGCCACTACCACTCTCATGGTCAACTCCAAACCCTGATATTTGACTCTTCAGAGCTGCTTTGCTGACTTTAGCGGCTTCCATTTCTCCCAATGAGTTCATGGCTCTTCTGATTATTTCTGGATTGGTTTTATTGCAAGGGCCTACTTCATGCCCAGGAATTTGTGTCAGGTGGTATTTCAACCTGTATACCCCCCCTGCCATGTGTTGACCACATAATTTGCAAGTCAAGTTTAATCGGTCAAACCCCCCATCAGGTTCACCAAATTCCCAGAAAGGATCTAATTTCCTTAGCATGTTGGAAGCTTTGAACTTTGAATGTTGAAATTTGAACCTAGGGCACAAGAAAAATTGCCAGTTAAAAAATAAAATTAAAAAATTACAATTTTACATGCAACATTTTGATTTTTTTCACAAAAAAAAACCCTCAACTCAATGCAAAAATAATAAGAAAAAATACATGTTGAAACACAAGCAAAAATAATGGGAAGAACCTAAGAGCACAAGAAGAAATATAAAAAACAAAATTTAACAAACAATTTTTTGCATTTTTGACCAAAATAAACCCTCTCCTCTCAATAAAACAAAAACAAAAACAAAAAAACACAACCAAATGCAATCACAAATGATGAAAAATACATGGGTAATAGAAACCCATGGAAGAACAAGAAAAAAACAAAAAAAAATGGGTCAAATTTGATGCCCATACCTGGAAAAACGTTTTGTCGGAGACACTTGGTCCAAATTCGATTTTTGTTTGCTTGGCTTGCAAGAAATTCTTCACTTTTGTCCAATCTTGGGCTTGTAAATCACCTCCTTCCCTCCTTGGCTCTCCTCCTTCCCTCCTTGGCTCTCATAAGCAAGTCTGTCCAATAAAAATGAAATCGAAAAAACCAAAAACCGCATATATAAAGTCGCTGTTGGAGGCAGCGACGATTATTTCCCATCGAATCGCGATAATTACGAAAAAATCGCGATAATATCGCGCTAACGATAATTTCAAAAAATCGCCGAAATTATCGCCGATAAAATCGTTCACTTGAAAAACTCGCGATTTTTTCAAATAATCGCGATTTTTTCATCTTTGATATATATATATATATATTGCATTTTTTAATGTTTTTCGATGTTTTCTGATTTTATCGTCAATGTTTCTGAAAATATGTTTTCTAGACCTTCACCAATTTTTTGCCAATGTCGAATTTTTCAAAACCTCTCTCTCTCTCTCTCTCTCTCTCATTTTTCAACACCTCTCTCTCTCTCTCTCTCTCTCTCACACACACATATATATATCAATGCTTTTGTCATACTTATGTGCCATTATGTTTATCTAATGTTATTGTCACTTCATATATATTCTGAAAGAAAAACAAAATGAATATATTTTCAATCTTTTAATATTTGTTGATGTTTTCTGATTTTATCGCCAATGTTTCTGAAAAGATGTTTTCTAGACCTTCCCCAATTTTTTGCCAATGTCGAATTTTTCAACACCTCTCTCTCTCTCTCTCTCTCTCTCTCTCTCTCTGAAAAGATGTTTTCTAGACCTTCACCAATTTTTTGCCAATGTCGAATTTTTCAAAACCTCCCTCTCTCTCTCTCTCTCATCTAATTAAATTTAATATTAAATCCAATATAATATTAATATATGGCGTAGTCTATCTTATAGACGAAATATCCTTTTTCACTGGAATTCACCATAATCTAGTAATACAATTTCAAGATTTTTTGTTGTTTAAAATGCATTTTGGAATGCATAAATGGATTCAACACCTTGAAAAACCCTTGGGGCGCTCGAATTATGCAGATTAAACAATTTAAACTCAAGTTTTTTAAAATCGTTGTCGTATATTGATTAAAATCTCTCTCTCTCTCTCTCTCTCTCTCTCTCTCTCTCAAAAGATGTTTTCTAGACCTTCACCATTTTTTTGCCAATGTTGAATTTTTCAACACCTCTCTCTCTCTCTCTCTCTCTCAACACCAAAGATGTTTTCTAGACCTTCACCATTTTTTTGCCAATGTCGAATTTTTCAACACCTCTCTCTCGCTCTCTCTCTCTCTCAACAGCAAAGATGTTTTCTAGACCTTCACCAATTTTTTTGCCAATGTCGAATTTTTCAACACCTCTCTCTCTCTCAACACCAAAGATGTTTTCTAGACCATCACCAATTTTTTGCCAGTGTCGAATTTTACACCTCTCTCTCTCTCTCTCTCTCTCTCACACACAATGCCAAAGACGTTTTCTAGACCTTCACCATTTTTTTGCCAATGTCGAATTTTTCAACACCTCTCTCTCTCTCTTTCTCTCTCTCTCTCTCTCAACACCAAAGATGTTTTCTAGACCTTCACCAATTTTTTGCCAAAGTCAAATTTTTCAACACCTCTCTCTCTCTCAACACCAAAGATGTTTTCTAGACCTTCACCAATTTTTTGCCAATGTCGAATTTTTCAACACCTCTCTCTCTCTCTCTCTCATCTAATTAAATTTAATATTAAATCCAATATAATATCAATATATGGCGTAGTCTAACTTATAGACGAAATAGCCTTTTTCACCGAAATCTAGCAATACAATTTCAAGATTTTTTGTTGTTTAAAATGCATTTTTGAATGCATCAATGGATTCAACACCTTGAAAAACCCTTGGGGCACTCAAATTATGCAGATTAAACATTTAAACTCAAGTTTTTAACAATATCTGTCAAATTTTGATCAAAATTAACCAGAAAAAAGTGTCGTGAAAAAGGCCATTTCGTCTATAAGTTAGACTACGCCTTAATATATTACATTTTTAATATGTTAATTGGACATAGCTCGGATGGTTGGGTGACCTGTTATCCTCCCCACTTGGGTCCAACTACCAGACATGACATATTTGAGCTCATAATGAGTATATCCTTGTAATGGCTTCGATCCTTGTCGTTTGAGATTCTCTTAAGGACCGAAACATGTATATTCCTCATGCACAATATAAAAATATTTCTTTGAAGGGGAAACTATTACATTTTTAATATAACACAATATTAATATAAAGTTGCATGTAGATAATTTACTTTTATGATTCTATAATAAATATCAAATCATAAGAATATATTATTGAAATCTTAAACTAAAAGGAACAAAGCCCGTAGTCAAATTAAAAGAAATGCAAAGCCCACACTCTAACCCACCCACACCAAGCATTGACCCTTTTTGCACACATGGAGGTCCTTTGTCAATGTTGTCTCAACACACATTTCATGTACATTTGTTGGCTATTGCATGCACAATGGCCCTCATACAAACAAAATTCAAATGCTTACACATATGTCCTCATTACAAAGGTAAAATTTGGATATGAATGGCCCTATTACAAATAGCCTTCATCTACATGCTTGGCAAGCCTATTTCACTCCGCAATCACGTCATCTTCCTCGACAAGTAGGTTAACCTAGCATTTACCTTACAAATTTTACAAACCAAATTTGATATGAAGACAACAAATTTAAACAAGACTTAAAATTCGAAGAAATTTGAACTCTAAACTTAAAATATGGCAAACTTTCGACCTTGGATTGTTAGCAAACGACCATGGGTGGTGTTGTAGCACAATATCTCTCAGCAAAAGTCGGGAGAAGCTTTGGATTTAAGGTTGCTGAGGGACAATTATTGAAGTGAAAACAAAATGTTTTAGAGGCATTTGAAACACTGTGCCTAAGAAATCTGTTATTGGGTGATTTACTTACATTGCAGGGAAACAATCATCTCCTTTTATCCAGAAATGACTCAATCTGCTGAAGATCCTTTCCCAGAAATGATAATAGGGTCACAGTTTGTATTACTGACCAAGGAACAGCAAACTCTATTAAGCAAGGAGGCTTTCACTCGTATAATTGAAGCCTACAGGCAAGCTGATGGTGCAGGAGGCAGGGATTTGCGATGTTCACTGCTTGCATGATTGATTGCTCAGTATGATGCAGGTAATGATGCTGTGATAGTCCTGCAGAAGCATATAGTGGCAGATTATCAAAGTAATAAGGGACATGATCTCACCTTGCACGCGCTATTTTATTTATTTGCTCAAATTGTATCTCTACCAATTGAACAGGATGCATCTGCAGTTGTCTCTTCAATCTATGAAAAAATTCTTCTATCTGTGGCTCAAGCTTTGCGAGCTTCTCTTCCAGCTTCTGATAAATCTTTGAGCAGGTTGCTGGGAAAATATCCCTTTCTACCAGAGTCGACTCTGAAACTACTAGAAGCCTTGTGTCATCCGGACACAATTGATCACCAGAGTAGAGAAGTGGCTAGTAGAGATCGTGTTACGCAGGGTCTTCGTGTTGTATGGAGTTTAATTTTGCTGCGCCCAGTCACAAGGATTGCTTGTTTAAATATTGCTTTGCAGTGTGCAGTGCACGATATTAATGAAGTACAGGCTAAGGCCATCCGCCTGGTGGCTAATAAGCCCTATCCTCATGAGTACCTTTCACAAAATATTGAACAGTTTGCTACAGAAATGTTGCTATCAACAGTAGATGCAAAACAGTCTCTTCCAAATTAGGAAATCTAGTTTTTGGATCAAATTGGGCTCTCTTTTCAAGCATGTTGTCTTGATTTTAGTCCCCTTGCCGTGATGGTTGTGGTCACTTGAGTCTTGGTCGAGGTGATCGTAGTTAGAGAAGAAACTCAAGCACCAAATGGTATGCAAATGAGCCACGAATTAGCTTCCATGCAAATCCTAACCAGCTTTGGAACCACAGCTAATCACAATACATGTCAAACACGCAGATGGAGGAAAGTTTGTACCATCTGGATCAAAGTCTGGAAATAAGCACAAGAGAGATACGATATCCAAGAATTGAGATGTGAAGACAGAGTAGTCTAGCGATGATAATTGAGCCCAATTCTTATTTTCTACAAAGCTGAGAAATTATCATTTGAAGAGAACTTCCCTGATTTCGTAGAAAATTACAGTAAAGTGTCATATTTCTGTTTGCAAAGCGCCATAAACAATACTTTCGAGGATTCAGTCTTGCTTATAATCGGTCCGAGAAGATGTGGCAAGTCCATGATATTGAAACGTGTTCTAACAGAACTGTAATGCCAACTGTAATGCCAACATCGAGATATAATGGCCTACCACATAGAGAAGATCGTTGCGCCTTAACGAGTTCAACTTGTCCACACGAAATGCAAATCTTAGGAAGCCTGCTTTCACAAAGGTTGACCAATTGACACCTGGGTCATCTGGGCACAATCTCGTTGTGAAAGTGCTGAGCGCACAACTCGTTCTTGAAAAAGACCGACCTAATGCTCCTACCCGTCAGATGCGTATTGCAAGATGAAGGAAGACACTACAATTATCTTGAGTAATGCAAAGATTGATATGTTTCAGGGGCTTATGTTTGAAGCGTTGAAGTCTGATATAAATCCAAAGCCTGTCGCTGCATTTTCAAGCGGTTATTACAGTGCTTGAGCCTGAGGATGATTATGATGATATCGAACATTTTGTGAAGGTTATGGAAGAAGGTAACCAGATGCAGAAAATGCCCTCAAAGCCATTTCACATAGCTTTGTCAACTCAGAGCCAGTTTCCAGTATTACGAGGGTAGAAACTGCTGATAGAAGCGATTCTGAGTTGGATGATGGAGAAATTCCTGGCCATTCTTCTGATTATGGAGATAACAGTACAAAAGATGATAAGGACTTGTTTGGAAATGCCAGGAGTAATAGTAAACAGCCTAGTGCTATCAAGGAGAGATCGAATTTTTCAGAAGGAATATTAAATACAAGTCTTGATAAATTGGGAAAAAGTAATGCCTGGCCTAAATCTGGTCGCTACGACCCTCGGATATGTGAACCTGCGTATAGCAATGCAGATCGTGCCTTTTACACTCATCAGTAGCAGCAATGGCTCGAACTCTTCTTTATGCACCAATCGACAATTTGGATCATCCAATTCAGATCCAACGGTTTGCGGGGGGTGTGAAGTAAACGAAGTTTATGGGAGACAGCACCCCCGTAGATGGTTTAGTTGAAACCATTATTTACCAAGATCGATGGCTGTGATGTATTACGGCACCTCTTGGCCCTTTTCCAGAAACCACTATCAGCACCCCCCGTAGGTAGTTTTGTGTTTTCCAAAACAATGGGTGATTGTGTCGTAAATGCATATGGCTGTAGTGGCGGGACCCAAAGTGCACTATTCATACTTTAAGACTTTTGATTCTTTTTAGGTTTTATATTATATATTATATATATAATATTAAAACATATATTTTGTAAATTTTAATAATATCAGCACTTTCAAGAATCAGTTTCAAAACTGATCATAGAAGTTAGGGAATTATTTCAGAAGGCTGATATAAAAACAGAGATAGGAGGAGGAACCAGGTTGGGTTTTCAGATCTCCAGACAGTGATCTTTGTATGGATTTCTCAAATGATTGATAAATGAAAAGCAAACTTCTAGTATTTGTTGATATGGATTCGTCCTCTTGTTTACATAATGTTTTTTCAGTCATTGAATAAAATGAAGTATCGAAGCAGCAGGAGTTAAAACCCTTAATAGGCGCTCCTTCATTTTAACTGTTCTTTCCTTTATTTCTTCCAGAGTTTGAAATGATAAATTATGTACAGCAGCATATTGTTTTGGACTTTTTCCTTTCTTTCTTCTTCTGAGCATTTCATTTTATATCAACCGATAATAGCGTTGTGGGATGTTTACAGCATTTGATTTTGAGCATTCACTGATTGAGCTCCGGAGGTGGATAAACAGGGATCATATTTCTGTGACATATTTATTTTAATGTCTTAAGCACGGATTCCTTTCACAGCCCAGGAATTGTTTTCTTAAGGTACAACATTAATTGGCGCCGTTGCCGGGGAACGAAGATTCGAAGTTCATTTCCCTGGGTTTTCTTTCTACTTCCTCTGGTTGTTCAGTGAGGAGGAAGTTTTTGGCTGTGTTTACTTTGTACAGAATTCTCATTTTCACAAAAACAAACGCGAGGTCACATACCTTGCAGCAGATAGTTTATTAATCCTTTCTTTTCGATGGTGAACAAGATTCAGATTTGAAGATTGGTTGTTTCTTATTCATCTGGCGACTCCACGGATGAAAGTTTCATTAGATGAAGAATTTTCCTGGCAAGAAGATGAGAAAGTATCATGGAAGAAACATGTATCAGAATTTCCGTTTTTTAAAGGAGGTTCTATTTTTATTTATCAGTTTAGTAATTCATTTTCCCATTTATATTAAAAGGATTGTTTCCTGCTTTGTTTTATCAGAAGATTACAAAGCCCATAATGTAAATTCATTATTGGAAAAAGATGATTTTGCCTCTGCTTGTATTATAAATCTTGACACGGGTGTATCTCCTAAACATGAAAGGAGGGATGATTGTTGTATTACAATCCCAGAAGATAATCAGTTACAGTCTGGGCATAAAGGTGAGGATTCATCATCTTTGGATGATAAGGTTTTTCCTCATAAGAAATTCACTGTTTTTCAGTTTAAAAACAGAGAAATCTTTAGACACCTGAAGTTGCCCGCTATTCTCCATCAATATCCTTCAAACGGATTCAAGTCCTTGCCTAGTTTCTCTGGAAAGGAGAAAGACATTTCAGCTGAGTCACATATCTTGGAATTTGAATACTTTCTAGACAAATTCCAAATTATTCATGAAGACGTAGCTTTAAGGATGTTTTGCCATTCTTTAAAACAGGATGCTCAGCAATGGTTCCAGTGCTTGGAAGCAGGTTCAATCAACTCCTGGCAAGATCTTCAAGATGTATTCCTTACATATTGGGGCGAGAGAAAGTCATATGAAGAGCACCTTTTGGAATTACATTCTATCCGAAGGCAAAGTAATGAATCGATTTCTGAGTTTAATAGGAGGTTTCAAAAAATTTATTTCAGCATGCCAGAAGAAATTAGACCTCCAGAAGCAGCAGCTATGGTCTATTATGCGAAAGCTCTTTCCATCGCCTTAGCTTTTTATCTCAGGGAGAGAAAGCCCAGCACTCTAAAGCTGATGTTTCTCCATGCGCAAGAAATCGAGAATAATGCATGGGCTTCTAGAAATTTTTCCTGCAATACAGAGAGTCTAAGTTTTGTCAAAAATAAAAGGGCTTGTGAAGGAAACATTGGAATCTCTTTACAAGAGAATGTAAGTTCAGAGCTGAATACAGTTTTTCAAAAAGTGTCAAAAGTTTCCTGTATTGACAAAGAACAAGAATCCAAGTCTTTTGAAGATTCTAGTCAAAACTTAGTTGCAATAGCTGAACTGCATTATGAAAGCATGGAAGATCAGTGCAATAATTTTATGAGTAGTGAGGAAAATAGTGCAGTTTCTCAGACCTGTTTGCAAGAAGAGGAAGATTTTAGTTATCAATTGATGTTAAGTGAAGAGCATCAGCATTATGAAGAGCAAAACTTGGATGTTTATTTTCAGCCTAAATGCCCGCCCACAGGAAATGGCAGCCAAGTTCCTAACACACAGTTCCTGACTGAAAAGTCAAACAATGAAGGAAACTGCCATGTTCAAAGAAGTATGTATCCGCAAAATGTTCGAGAAGGGAAGGTAACTAAAGTTTTGTCTCATGATTTCTATGATCCAGTTGCTGAATATATGACAAATCTCTTCGGTCAGCAACAAGCTTTAATGCAAGGGTATGTACAAAATTTTGTATATGAAAATTTTTCATGGTACATTCCTCTTTTGATTTTTCAATTTCAGCAGTATGAAGGTATTAAATCTGACAAGCAGATGTTGGATTGGTTCCATTGGAAGGTTGACTTCACTTGATTAAGTTCAACCATGCTTTTATATATAGGAGTTGTACATAAATAAGCTCAAGAGTTGAGCATTTCCAGTTGCAGTATTTCTAGTTCAAAATTTTCAGTCCAAAATAAAGATCCTAAGGAAGGAGGGTTCAGAGAAGTTTTGAAATCTTCAGAGATTTTCGATTGAGAGGAAATACAGTCTGACTTGACTCCATGCCCAATAAAGGCTACTGATCTACAAGTTCTCAGTATTTTGATACCAAAACACTGTCCCCAATTGGAGCCAGATGTTGTAGCACAATATCTCTCAGCAAAAGTCGGGAGAAGCTCTGGATTTAAGGTTGCTGAGGGACAATTATTGAAGTGAAAACAAAATGTTTTAGAGGCATTTGAAACACTGTGCCTAAGAAATCTGTTATTGGGTGATTTACTTACATTGCAGGGAAACAATCATCTCCTTTTATCCAGAAATGACTCAATCTGCTGAAGATCCTTTCCCAGAAATGATAATAGGGTCACAGTTTGTATTACTGACCAAGGAACAACAAACTCTATTAAGCAAGGAGGCTTTCACTCGTATAATTGAAGCCTACAGGCAAGCTGATGGTGCAGGAGGCAGGGATTTGCGATGTTCACTGCTTGCATGATTGATTGCTCAGTATGATGCAGGTAATGATGTTGTGATAGTCCTGCAGAAGCATATAGTGGCAGATTATCAAAGTAATAAGGGACATGATCTCACCTTGCACGCGCTATTCTATTTATTTGCTCAAATTGTATCTCTACCAATTGAACAGGATGCATCTGCAGTTGTCTCTTCAATCTATGAAAAATTTCTTCTATCTGTGGCTCAAGCTTTGCGAGCTTCTCTTCCAGCTTCTGATAAATCTTTGAGCAGGTTGCTGGGAAAATCTCCCTTTCTACCAGAGTCGACTCTGAAACTACTAGAAGCCTTGTGTCATCCGGACACAATTGATCACCAGAGTAGAGAAGTGGCTAGTAGAGATCGTGTTACGCAGGGTCTTCGAGTTGTATGGAGTTTAATTTTGCTGCGCCCAGTCACAAGGATTGCTTGTTTAAATATTGCTTTGCAGTGTGCAGTGCACGAGATTAATGAAGTACAGGCTAAGGCTATCCGCCTGGTGGCTAATAAGCCCTATCCTCTTGAGTACCTTTCACAAAATGTTGAACAGTTTGCTACAGAAATGTTGCTATCAACAGTAGATGCAAAACAGTCTCTTCCAAATTAGGAAATCTAGTTTTTGGATCAAATTGGGCTCTCTTTTCAAGCATGTTTTCTTGATTTTAGTCCCCTTTCCGTGATGGTTGTGGCCACTTGAGTCTTGGTCGAGGTGATCGTAGTTAGAGAAGAAACTCAAGCACCAAATGGTATGCAAATGAGCCACGAATTAGCTTCAATGCAAATCCTAACTAGCTTTGGAACCACAGCTAATCACAATACATGTCAAACACGCAGATGGAGGAAATTTTGTACTATCTGGATCAAAGTCTGGAAATAAGCACAAGAGAGATACGATATCCAAGAATTGAGATGTGAAGACAGAGTAGTCTAGCGTTGATAATTGAGCCCAATTCTTATTTTCTACAAAGCTGAGAAATTATCATTTGAAGAGAACTTCCCTGATTTCGTAGAAAATTACAGTAAAGTGTCATATTTCTGTTTGCAAAGCACCGTAAACAATACTTTCAAGGATTCGGTCTTGCTTATAATCGCTCCAAGAAGATGTGGAGTCCATGGTATTGAAACATGTTCTAACAGAACTGTAATGCCAACATCGAGATATAATGGCCTACCACATAGAGAAGATCGTTGCGCCTTAACGAGTTCAACTTGTCCACACGAAATGCAAATCTTAGAAAGCCTGCTTTCACAAAGGTTGACCAACTGACACCTGGGTCATCTGGGCACAATCTCGTTGTGAAAGTGCTGAGCGCACAACTCGTTCTTGAAAAAGACCGACCTAATGCTCCTACCCGTCAGATGCGTATTGCAGCATGAAGGAAGACACTACAATTATCTTGAGTAATGCAAAGATTGATATGTTTCAGGGGCTTATGTTTAAAGCGTTGAAGTCTGATATAAATCCAAAGCCTGTTGCTGCATTTTCAAGCGGTTATTACAGTGCTTGAGCCTGAGGATGATTATGATGATATCGAACATTTTGTGAAGGTTACGGAAGAAGGTAACCAGATGCAGAAAATGCCCTCAAAGCCATTTCACATAGCTTTGTCAACTCAGAGCCAGTTTCCAGTATTACGAGGGTAGAAACCTACGATAGAAGTGATTCTCGAGTTGGATGATGGAGAAATTCCCGGCCATTCTTCTCGACTATGGAGATAACAAGACAAAAGATGATATGACTTGTTTGGCAATGCCAGAGTAATAGTAAACAAATTTCTCAGTGCTATCAAGGAGATCGACTTTTTAAGGAATATTTAAATACAAGTCTTGATATTGGGAAAAAGTAATGCCCGGCCTAAATCTGGCCGCTTACGACTCGGATATGTGAACCTCACAGATAGCAATGCATCGTGCCTTACACTCATCGGTGAAAGGGGCGCAATGGCTCGAACTCTTCTTTATGCACCAATCGACACTTTGGATCATCCAATTCAGATCCAACGGTTTGCGGGGGGTGTGAAGTAAACGAAGTTTATGGGAGACAGCACCCCCGTAGATGGTTTAGTTGAAACCATTATTTACCAAGATCGACTAACAGGATGTATTACTACATTCCTTGGCCCTTTCCAAAAACCACCATCGCACCCCCGTAGGTAGTTTTTGTGTTTTCCAAAACAATGGGTGATTGTGTCGAAATGCATATGGTCGTAGTGGCGGGACCCAAAGTGCACTATTCATACTTTAAGACTTTTGATTCTTTTTAGGTTTTATATTATATATTATATATATAATATTAAAACATATATTTTGTAAATTTTAATAATATCAAGATTTTCAAGAATCATTTCAAACCGATCATGGGGTTAGGAATTATTTTCGTAAGGTCGATATAAAAACAGAAAGATAGGAGAGGAGGAGAGAAGGTTCAAGCGTATCTCCGCCACTTGATTCGTATGGATTTCTCAAATGATTGATAAATGAAAAGCAAACTTCTAGTATTTGTTGATATGGATTCGTCATCTTGTTTACATAATGTTTTTTCAGTCATTGAATAAAATGAAGTATCGAAGCAGCAGGAGTTAAAACCCTTAATAGGCGCTCCTTCATTTTAACTGTTCTTTCCTTTATTTCTTCCAGAGTTTGAAATGATAAATTCTGTACAGCAGCATATTGTTTTGGACTTTTTCCTTTCTTTCTTCTTCTGAGCATTTCATTTTATATCAACCGATAATAGCGTTGTGGGATGTTTACAGCATTTGATTTTGAGCATTCACTGATTGAGCTCCGGAGGTGGATAAACAGGGATCATATTTCTGTGACATATTTATTTTAATGTCTTAAGCACGGATTCCTTTCACAGCCCAGGAATTGTTTTCTTAAGGTACAACAGGTGGCACATGAATAGTTTTGTGCTTGCATTGATATGGAGGTATGTTGAGTTCCTGTGATGGTTATTAGGTGGAGCCTTATCACATGGTGTAATACCCTCCTCCTATTGGAGCATTTTCTTGTGTTATCCTTGAAAACGTGCACCCTCTTATTTTCCCATGCATCTTTACTTTGTCAAATGTTGTTGCTTTATTTTCTCTTTATTTTCTACTATTTTCTTGCCTTTCAATATTCTTCATGGCAACTTGTTACTCCCTCGTTTCATGAATTGCAACTCATGGGAGCAAAATGTAGTGTATAGTTTCTATAGTTGTAAAAAGCATACACCTATTCATTGGATCTTGATGTGTAGGGCACTTTACAACACATTAACCATACAAAACTCTCTCTAGAACAACACCAAGGTCTTCCTACCCATCTTAGCGATGGATGATATTGTGTTGAAGAATTTTCTTTGCAATCCCTTCCTATAGTTTAGATGTCTCATTGTGGTTCCCATTTTTATGTTCTATGTCATGGTAGGGTTCTCCTTTCCTCTTTACCCCACTTGGTCACATGTTTGGCTATAATAGGTCATTTGGCTTACCCATGTATGTGCCTTCTTTGTTAATATAGATCTCTCTTGGGCCTCATGGAGTAGTTATGGTGTTGTTTAGTGTTAATTTTAGTTAACAATGGTATGTTCTATGCTTAGCACAATTACTTCAATGTCCTTTTAGCAACCCAATGACAATTTCCAAATTAGTTTCCAATAGCAATCACATTGACAGTAACTGTAGATAGAACATGAACAATAAAATGCAGAAGACAAGCCAAGACAAGAGAACACCAGATTTGGCGAATGTCAGGGAAAAACCCCAAGATGAGGAAAAGCCTTTGATCAATTCTTGTTATTATTATATTAAATGTTCAGCAGAGAGAGAGTACAAAAATAAGTCAAAGTTGACTTGTGAAATAACTGATAAAACAACCCTGTAAAATTCTGCAATTTTGTCCTTGGTCAACAGCAGTCAAATCAGCCTTAACCATAAAGTCAACAGCAGTCAAATCAGCCTTAACCATAAAGTCAACAGCAGTCAAATCAGCGCTAACCATAAAGTCAACAGTAGTCAAAACTTGTCCAAAACAGTTCAAACAACCACAATCAAACTCGGGCTCTTTTGCTAGTCAAAGTTAGCCCAAAACAGTTCATATATCATCAATCAAACTTGGTCAAAGTCTGCACTTGAAGTCTGCAGTCAACCCTACAGTCAACTCTGGTCAACATGCCCAAAATACCTCAGTTTCTGTGACAATAGATGCAACTCTTCAAAATTGAAATTTTGAGCCAAAAATCGCAATCAAACTTGGTCAACTCACCCCTAGTCAACACAGGTCAAACTTGCAACAGATCCCTGAAATTCGGCCCTATAATTTATCCTAAAATTTGTCCTCCTTTTCTGCCACACGTGTGAAGAAAAGAGATGCCCAATAAGTTGTACGAACCAATCAGATGAGGAGAGAGAAGAATATGTTGAGTTGATGAAGTGCCAAATGAGGGTGGAGGTCTCTTTTATTTATACAAGTCGTTGAGGGTCAAAAGACATGTTTGTTGGGCTTCATGAGCCTACATGATGATGTGGTCGACCTTGACAATTTGCACAAGTTTGGGCTTGACCTAAAAAATATATTTTTCCTTACCCAAATTTGATGATCTTTAAGTCAATTTTGGTCCTCTCAAAAAGAGGAATTCAATGCAATAATCATCTCCATCAAATGAGCTATCCAAAGTGGAATTTGGCCCTAGTTTTCAATTTTAACACTCCCTCTCAACTAGGGAGAATTCCACCTACCAATCCATCCATCATCATGCCATCCTGTCATCATGTATTGTCTTTGCACCTCATCTCAACTCTGAGGAACACTGATGTAATAATGAAGAAGAATCAATCGAGAGTGAGTCACAAGACCTTGCCACTCTCCACTAATCAAACCCCAATCAAACTTGATCCCAGATCAAGTTGTTGAACACCATGCATCCTAGACATAGGGAGTATGGCAGTACACGATGCGTCCATCTGTAGTGCTATAGTCCCTATCCACTTTTCCCAACTCATGGGCCAAATGAGAAGTACTTCCCATGACTCCCAGGCTACATGGGTAGGATGTATGTTAGGGCATCCGCAGGATAAGGTGAACCACTCACCCTACACACATGTCATCAATTGTAGGGGAAGGTGAGCCACTCACCCTACACACATGTCATCAATCGTAGTGGAAGGTGAACCACTCACCCTACACAAATGTCAACCATCATGGGGTATCACAGGGGAAGATGAACCACCCACCCTATACACAGCGCACCTATAGCGGAAGGTGAAACACTCACCCTATGGTCACTCATAGCTCCAAGAAGTACCCCAAGCCCCTAGGAGCTCCTAGAGCTCAGTGTCCAACTCAAGCGGGACCCTCATGGGAGGGTCCTTCCACGACTCCAAGTCTCTCTCGAAAGGCCAAGAATTTGACCTTCCCCAATGGCTTCATGAGAGTGTCAACAATCTGCTCATCAGTGCTAATGTGCTAGAGCCTTATTGCTCCCCTTTGTACCATATCCCGAATAAAGTGGTACCTAATGCCAATATGCTTGGAGCGGTCGTGGAACACAAGATTCTCTGAAAGACGAATCCCACTCTGGTTGTCACAATAAATCACGGTGATATCCAACATGTGCTCAAATAGCTCACTTAAGAGCTTCCTCAACCAGACAGCTTCACAACAGGCCATACTAGCAGCAATATATTCGGCCTTGGTGGTGCTTAAAGCAATTGATTTCTGCTTCCTTCTCATCCATGAAATTGAAGCAAACCCCAATGAGAAGCAGCATCCTGACGTGCTCTTTCTATCTAACACATTGCCAGCCCAGTCAACATCAGAATATCCATGTAGCCTCAAGTTCCCAGCAGTGTATCTCAGCACATAATTGATTGTGCCACATAGATATCTCAAGGGATTCTTAAAAACAATCCAATGTATGTGATGAGGCTCAACCATAAATTGACTCAAAGTATATACAGCGAACCAAATGTCCGGCAGGAGTTTACCAAGAACAACAGGGCCCCCACAAGTTGTCTATACTCGAAAGGGTTTGCCAATTCGGGCCCAACAGCACTTCCACATAGCTTCTTGAAATTGAGTTCCATCGGAGTAGACACACACTTGCAATCCACCATCCCACATCTCTCTAGCAGCTTCACAATGTATTTTCCTTGAGAGAGGAAAATCTCGCCCAGCTTTTGCCAGACCTCCAGGCCTAGGAAGTAATGCATCAGTCCTAAGTCCTCCAACTCTAACTCGGAAGTCAACACCCTCTTGCATTGATAAATGAGAGGGTCTACACCTGTTAGAAAGGGATCATCAACATAAAGGACCAAAACAAGAGGCATCCATTTTCAACCAATATAGGTTACGATCAACATAGCTCCTCGTAAATCCCAACTTTACGAGATAATTGTCAATCCCCCTCATACCAAGCCCTAGGGGCTTGCTTCAACCCATAGAGAGCTTTCTTCAACCTGCATACATGTGTCCTTCGATCTTGTACTTCAAACCCTTGAGGTTGCTCCAAGTAGACTTCCTTCGAGCCATGCAAGAAAGCAGTTTTGACATCCATTTGATGTAAGCTCCATCCTTGATTAGCAAGGAGAGCAATAATAGATCGGATAGTGGTATATCGGGCCCTAGGTGTAAATATCTTGTCATAGTCCACTCCTTCCTTTTGAAAGAAGCCATGGGAATGAATCTGGCCTTATATTTTTCAACACTCCCATCAACTCCATGTTTGATTTTGTAAAACCATTTAGAATTGACCACAGACTTGTCCTTGGGTCTAGGCACCACATCCCAGACATCATTCTTCATGATTGACTCATACTCCTCATTCATCGCATCTTTCCAAACTTGGTGCTTTATGGCTTCCCCGAATGTGCATGGTTCAGCTTGAACAATAGTACTCATAGCAACCAAATAACATTGATACATGTTCGGCTTCTTACTCTCACGAAATGTCCCTCTTGGAGCAATATGTCTTTCGGCATCTTTGAGGGTATCTTTGAGCCATAGTGGACGTTTCCTTGAGGTAGAGGGATCACCAGAAGATGGATAAATAGTATCCACTGGGCCTTCAACATCGGGCATAAGCTCATCTATCGAAGATTCATCATGTTTTTCGGCAGCATCATCGTCCTTCCTTGGGATAGGGAGATCTTTGGCTTTCCCAAGGGCAGTATCTTCATCAAAGGTGACATCACAACTTGCTTCCACATCTCTTTGAATAGGCACATAGATTCTATATGCCTTTGAATTTTCACTATAGCCGACAAATATACCTTTCTTCCCGAAAGCTTCCAACTTATTTCTTTTCTCTTTAGGCAAATGAAAGTATACCGAACAACCAAAGATTCTAAAATGAGAAACATCAGGTTTCTTACAAGAGAAGACTTCTTCGGGTGTCTTGAAATCCAATGCTTGATGAGGGATCCTATTTTTAATATATAAGGCACTGTTGGCAGCTTCTCCCCATAAGAACTTTGGTAGACCTTGATCATGGAGCATGGCACGAGTGGCTTCCATGATTATTCGATTATTCCTTTCGACTACACCATTCTGCTTAGGAGTATATGGCATAGTTGTCTCCCTCTTAATGCTGGCCTCTCTGCAAAAGTCATTGAATTCATTTGATTCGTATTCGGTTCCATTGTCAATCCACAATATCTTGATCTTGTTCCCTGTTTGATTTTCCACCAATGCTTTGAAAGAACGGAACCATTTGAACACTTCATCCTTCCTCTTCAAGGAATAGATCCATGTTTTGCGAGAGTAGTCATCCACAAAGATTGCATAATATGAGTATCCTCCCAATGATGTTACGGGTAACATATAGACAAGTCAGAATGGACCAACTGAAGAATATCGGTTGTGTTGCTCTCACTAGAAGGGAATGGTCCCTTTGTATGTTTCCCAGTTGCACAACACTGACAAACACCTTCATGGTTCATGTTAAACTCGGGCATACTTGTAACCATCTTCCTTACCCCAAGTAATGCTTTGTAATGTAGGTGGGAAAATCTTCGGTGCCATAATTCACATTGTAGAGAAGTATCAATCGCCAAAGCTCCCAAAGGACTTACTCCAACTTGATAGAGACCAACCCTAAATCCAAGAGTAAATGCATCTTTAGGGTTTCTTTGCCAAATACGTACCTTTCCATCAATGAATGCTACCTTGAAGCCTTTGTCTTCCATCGCAAAAAGAAACACCAAGTTCTTCTTCAAATCGGGCACATACAACACTTCTTGTAGATGTATGGTTTGACCTTGATTCAAGTGAAGAGTGATAGTACCTATCCCTTTCACGAGGTAGGTGGCGTCATCTCCAAGTATAATCTTTAGATTAATCTTCTTTTCAACCAAATTTGAGAGGGCCTCTTTGTATCCATTGAAGTGCCTTGAGGCTCCACTATCAATCAACCAATGATCCAACGTATTTGAAGGAGAGGCAATAGATAGAGCGAAAATAAGATAAAACTCATCTTGTTTTTCTACAATATTACTTTCAAGTTTCATCATACCTAGCATTTCTTGTCCTCTTGGAAGGTCAACCATTTCCATTTCAAGCAGCTGGAACATTCCTCTCTCCTTTGTTGTTGAACCCGATGTTCCTTTGATTTCCATTGCTTTTGAAATTGTTGTGGTTGTTGTTGTCATCATCCCTTGGAGTTCTTCTTGTGAGGACACTCTCTAGTATAGTGGCAGAACCTGTTGCCATTATATCAACTTCATTTTCTTCCTTCCTTGAATCCTTGACTTTGTCTCCTTGGACCAAAAGTGTTCTTCCTTTTGCATGAGCGGAGAAGGTTGTAGGTTCATTTCCATTGGAGGGCTTATCTCTCTCCGTCATCCTAGTCTCCTCTTGAGTGCATCTAGCCAATAACTCATCAAAACCAGGTATCCTGTCATTGTTGAGAATGGTGGTGACAAATACATCCCATGGACTTGGAAGACCTCCGAGAGCAATGAGAGTGATCTCCCTGTCAAAAACAACTTTTCCAATAGATAGCAAGTCATTCTTGATTTGAGTTATCCTCATGAAGTAGGATTGGATAGACTCCCCTTTATTCATTTCAATATCCTTCAACTTGTTTTTGAGAAAGAGGATTTTATTTGCATTATTCACTTTGAACATCCCAACCAGCTTATCATATATTTTCTTAGAAGTTCCCAAATCAGAAATATAGGCAACCAAATGCTTTTGAATGGAGTCAATCAAAATTTTCTTTGTTTTGACCTCACCTTTTCTATACTTAATCTTAGCAGCAGCGAGTGCATTTGAAGGAGGCTCCACCACTTTTCCCTGCACATAGTCCAATACTTCATGCTCCTCCAAAGTCAGATCCAAAGTCATCTTCCATACATGATAGTCAAATTTGTCATTAGGGTTATCCTCAGTCTTGAAGTAAGATGTAGAAGCCATTGAGACTTGTCCTTGTCCAACAAATCTCTCTTAGTGATTGCTTTTCCCTCTCTTACTTGGGCTTTCGCTTCACCTGGGCTTTGATACCATGTTAATTTTAGTTAACAATGGTATGTTCTATGTTTAGCACAATTACTTCAATGTCCTTTTAGCATCCCAATGACAATTTCCAAATTAGTTTCCAATACCAATCACATTGACAGTAACTGTAGATAGAACATGAACAATAAAATGCAGAAGACAAGCCAAGAAAAGAGAACACCAGATTTGGTGAATTCCAAGGAAAAACCCCAAGATGGGGAAAACCCTTTGATAAATTCTTCTTATTATTATATCAAATGTTCAGCAGAGACAAAGAGTGATCCAAACCGGATCCTGAAGTTTTGTGTCGAAATTGCAAAATGACCAAGATGGTCCATTATAAGTAATTAGTCATCGACATTTGTAATAATAAGGTTGTGTCGAAATTGCATCGACCAAGAAGGTCTTATAAGCAATGGTTCATCGACTCATGTCATCAACAAGATCTTGTCAAATTGGAAAACGACCAAGATGGTCACATGCAGCATTCTTGTTATGTGCAGGAATACAGTTCAACATGATCATCATCAGCTTCGTCATCAACGTTAGTGACTTCGACAATATTCGCCAATGTTGTTTCTCTTCATGAATTAAAGTCCAAAATGTTGTCATGTAGAAAGTCATCATGTTGAGTTGTGTCGACGTGCGACATTAAAACATTAAAAAAAACATAATCATGGTGAAATTTGTAAAGTGATAAATCTATGTAAAAGACCTAAGTATAAACATTAGCACTAGGAGTCTAAGCTAAGTCTAGTTCTAGGCGAAAATGTTAGCGATTAGTCTTAAAAACATGACTAAATCCTAAAATGCCTAAGAATAGCACAAAAGAAATCCTAGGTCTAAGTCCTACATCTAAAACATAACCTAAGACTAGAACCTAAGGTGCATAGTATTAAAACTATGGCTTTCAGCATTTTAAAACATTACAAATTGTAAATGTTATGATAGTTTAACCGTGGCATGCTAGATCGCGTCGGAGTTTGAAAAATCATGTGAATGGAACGAGAAAGACCGTGGCGGAAACCATAACAGCGGAGTTACAACTCACGCCTTTGACCACCACCAACGGGGTTATTATCCATGTGAACGCGTCGGGTTAATATCACTGTTGACCGCAATTGATAACTGCCGCCAATTCAAAACCATGACCGCCATCGTCGGAGTTATTCGTGTGAACGGATAAACAATGACCGCGACCACCAGATGTAACCACAAATGTAGCCGCCTTCCGAAAAGTTGTCACATGCCAAACTGTCAGGATTCTGCATTGTCTTCTTAACCGTCAGGATTGACCGCAGATGTAGCCGCCTTCCGAAAAGCTGTCACATGCCAAAACCGTCGAGATCTGCACTGTTCTCCTAACCGTCAGGGTTTAAACTTTATTATAAAGTTTATTTATGGGTTTTGACATACTAAAAGGTGCTAAGGTTAATTAATACCTTATCCCTAAGAACTAAGTGTCATTAAGCCCGAGGATAGCAAAACCTTTAGTTGCTCAATTTAAATCTAAATATACCTTCGATGATCTCGCGAAAGCCATCAAGATCTGCGCAAGGTTTAAAATAGGTTTTGAAAGGATATTACTCATTAATTCCTTATCTAAATGTGGCATTCAAATTAAACCTAATGAACCTTTATCTTCGATGTATGAAGATATAAATGTGGGAATGGATAGGTTTAATGTCATTTTCTCTCATCCTATTTAAAACAAGAAGATGTTTTGAAGGAAGGAGGAGGTCTTGAGAGAACAAGGAAGAAGAGTGCTTTTGAGGAGCATTGGAGGTGCTTCTAAGCACATTGTAGAGAGTTTTATTTTGCAGGATTTTTGTGGAGGTGGAGAGCACCAATTCTTGCAAACAATCTGATTTGAAGATCATTGCAGAGCACAGAGTTCCACATCAAAACATCAAACTCATTCCATCTACAAGTGTGCAGAGGTCCAATTGCTTCATTTCCCCAGACAGAGTGTGCTGACCATCACTAGCTTTTCTTGGCCATCTGAGGGCATTCTCAAGAAAAGAGTCAGTCTTTGAAAGCCCGTTCAAAGAATTGCCTTCCACATTGTCAGTAGTGTTGATAGGTGTTGATCAGCTGACAAGTCAATGTAACCTTTTCTCTCAGCTTTCCTAATATAACGGTCGCACACCTTTGAAGCAGAGCCGGAGACGTAGTCCAGGAGGGACGAACTCCGTCACTAATTCTTGCAGTCATTAATTTTTACTGTGTTCAAAACTTAAGCATCATGCATAACATCAAAATATAATGACTGCAAGAAATAGTGACGGAGTTCGTCCCTCTTGGACTACGTCTTCAAGTCCGCTTCAAAGGTGTGCGACCGTTATATTAGAAAAGCCGAGAGAAAAGGTTACATTGACTTGTCAGTTGATCAGCGCCTATCAGCACTACTGACAATGTGGAAGCCAATTCTCTGAACGGGCTTTCAAACACTGACTCTTTTCTTGAGAAGGCCCTCAGATGGCCAAGAAAAGTTAGTGATGGTCAGCACACCCTGTCTGGTGAAATGAAGCAATTAGACCTCTACACACTTGTAGATGGAATGAGTTTGATGTTTTGATGTGGAGCTCTGTGCTCTGCAACGATCTTCGATTCAGATTGTATGCAAGAATTGGTGCTCTCCACCTCCACAAAAATCCCTCAAAATAAAACTCTCTACAATGTGCTTAGAAGCACCTCCAATGCTCCTCAAAAGCACTCTTCTTCCTTGTTCTCTCAAGACCTCCTCCTTCCTTCAAAACAAAATAAGTCAAAGTTGACTTGTGAAATCACTGACAAAACAGCACTGTAAAATTCTGCAATTTTGTCCTTGGTCAACGCAGTCAAATCAACCCTAACCAAAAAGTCAATAACAGTCAAAACTTCTCCAAAACAATTTGGTCAACCACAGTCAAACTCGACCTCTTTTGTTGGTCAAAGACAGTCCATAAATCAGCAGTCAAACTTGGTCAAAATTTGCACTTGAAGTTTGCGGTCAACTCTAGTCAACATGCCCAAAATACCTCGATTTTTGTGCCAATAGATGCAGCGCTCCAAAACTGAATTTTTGACCCAAAAATCGCAGTCAAACTTGGTCAACGCACCCCTAGTCAACACTGATCAAACATGCAACAAATTCTTGAAATTCGGCGTTGTAATTTATCCTAAAATTCACCCTTCTTTACTTCCACAAATGTGAAGAAAAGAGATGCCTAATAAGTTGTACGAACCAATCAGATGAGGATAGAGAAGAATATGTTGAGTTGATGAAGTGCCAAATGAGGGTGGAGGTCTCTCTTAACTATACAAGTCGTTGAGGGTCAAAAGACATGTCTATTGGGCTTCATGAGCCTACATGATGATGTGGTCGACCTTGACAATTTGCACAAGTTTAGGCTTGACCTCAAAAACATATTTTTCCTTATCCAAATTTGATGATCTTTAGGTCGATTTTGGTCCTCTCGAAAAGAGGAATTCAATGCAATAAACATCTTCATCAAATGAATTGTCCAAAGTGGAATTTGACCCTAGTTATCAATTTTAATAGTTAGTTATAGAGCCTCCACCAGGTTCCAAAACATTCATAGTTTTTTAGGGCATGCGCTTTGAGACTTTACTTAATCCAAATTTTACCCAAAACTAAGTGCCCTTGGCATGGGAACCAAACCACTACTTTAAAAAATGGAACCATGCTTGTCAAGGGTTCTTTTCATTCTCCATTTGGTCTTGGATCTCTCTCTTCTACCAAATAGTCATCTCTCTAGCAACCATGTGATCTTGTTTCGCCTTCCAAACTCTTGGCTCAATGGGATTTGGTGTTTCCATCAACCTTCCATCTATTGAGAAGCAACAACTACATGTGGGTACTTTCCTCTCCATCCAAGTCACCTAGTTCAAGTTCAACAACCTTGGAGTTCGACAATGAAAATTTTTGTAATAAAATTCAGTAGTAAATTCAATAAACTACAAAATTTAAATATTTAATGATATACGTAATAAAATGAAAATAGAAATTAAAACCCTAACCACAGAAGGGAAGCAACTTGAAAGGGGTGTCAACGTCGGGTGAGGGAACCTGCAGCAACACAAAGGAAACTCACTGGATGGATAACTCTGCAACTACAACCTATGCAAAGGAAAGTTGGGCTTGGAAACTAGAAATGCATGCAATGATGTCAAGCAGAGGAAGCTAGAACTGCATCGAGCAGAGGAGTATACAATTTGCAAAGAGCAAACAAGAAATACATCAAGTAGCTCAAACCTTTGAAGGAAACAAAAACCACAAAGCAAAATCATGTGGAGCAGGCAGCTAGGGTATAATTTTTTTCTTTATCGAATTTCGACACCAAATTTTAATAACCCTCAATTTTCCACTGAATTAATTTGCCTTGAAGTTCGAATTCAAGATTGAGTTCGAGTTCATCTTGAGATTTGCTAATTCTAGGTCGAATTTATTCAAATTACCATCAACTTAGTGAATTTCGACTTTCAAGCAAAAAAATTGTCGAATGCAATGGCTTAGCTCTCCATTTGGCTTAGATATTCCTTCCCTGCTTTAGTTGGCTTGATTGAGGTGTTTGGCTCCATCACTATTCACGTCAAGTCATCCAATCTCTCCTACTCTAGGGAAGCGCCAGTACGAGTTTGGGGGTGAGAAAGTAACCTAGTAATCTTCTCAGCCAAGGGTACAAGGATCATCACACTTGCATATATTTAATTTTATTTGTAGTTATAGCTTGGCTTGCTTGTTACTCTTGCTCCATTTCATTTGGATATAGAATGTCCTAATTTTCTTTTGCAAGAAGTAGAGCACTACAATGGTACATAGAGTAAGTCCTAATGCTTTCTATTTGATTTTTTTTTTGTGTTCCCTTTCCATCCCAAATAGCTTTTTGTTAATTTTTCATAGAGCTACATTGGTCTTTGCTTTGATAGTTGCATTTCTTCAATAACATGTTATATTCACCCCATGTCATTATATCATTATTCAGATCTACATTATTAACCATCAGTATATACAACTATGTAGAAAGAACAATACCATCAACATCATCTAAGTAGCGGAACGAAAAGGAACAAAGGAAGAAAAGCATGCACACATAGAGACACCAGGATTGGTCCGAGACCAAGGAAAAACCCACTATGGGGAAAACCCTTGCAAATTCTTCTTCTCAGATCGTCATCAAATGATTCAGCAAACAAGAGTACAATGATCCATAGATCCATATCTTCATCATGTAGAAAACAACTAGCATATGCACAATGAAACCATAAACATACTTATGCTAAAGAAGCCTAAATCTGAGAACTGAAATGCAATGACACTGGCTGTAGCATACTGATGAATACTGCTAAAACTGAGTGAGAACTATAGATACATCTTGCAATGGAAATATATAGAGCAGATCTACAGATCTGCAGATCCACAACGAGATACAAAACCTAGGATACAACTGATCACTGAAACTCACTGAAAACAATTGCCCAGTCCTAGATCTGAATCCAAGATAATGTCAAAGACTGATTGCAAGCAACTGTGACTGAGCGACAAATGTATGAAGGCACTGTGCAAGCAATTGAATGTGACCCAACTCGGATCTGCCTAGAAAAACTCTTAGTCGCGACCTCAACACGCTCAGCCCGCGGCTGAGGCTTCCCTCATCACTACCTGAACACACTGAGCCCGTGGTTGAGGTCGTGATCAACCCGATCTAGCCCAGAAACCCTAGCTGCGACCTTCACACACTCAGCTTGCGGTTATAGCAGCTTAGTCGCTACCTTACCACGCCCAGCCCATGGCTCTGGCCCGGATTCTTTAGTTTTGTGCCTGTGGCTATGGCTCAAAAGACCCAGATCAGAGCGAGCCTCTCGTCTGTGATCCTGAACCCTACGTGAGCTTCTCCCGTCGAACCTGTGTGAGCCAAAACAGAAAATACGAACCAAAGCAACAAAAAGTGCAAGCAGAAAATCTCATGAGCGAATGTGTGAGAATGAGCTTGAGGTCGCTTCTATTTATAGCTTTTGTGTGGGTCCGCTTGGGGTTAAGGCCGACTTAACTAATTCCACATGAGGTTAGGTCGACCCATTCCATTTCACTTTAATAAATAAAATAATTCATAATTTAACTTTTGCTTAACCGATTAGGGCGATCTATAGGTCGATTTTGGTCCTCTCAAAAAGAGGAAACTAATGCAATTAATCTCGACCATCAGAGCTGTCCATAGTGGAATTTGACCACAGTTGCATAATTTTAACACTCCCTCTCAACCAGGGAGAATTCCACCTGCCAATATATGTTCATCGATCATTATGCCATTCTAGTATCTACATGCATCATGTATCGTCACTGATCATCTTTGTCATGTAGTCGTCATGTTGTAAACCTTTCTCATTACAAACCATCAATGTGCTTCTCATGCTTATTCCTGCTTATCTCTTGATTGTTGTTGCTGATTTGCTGAACATTCTCGGATCTAGAAGAAGAATTTGTCACCAGAGGGGAGCTTAGGCTACCATCCTTCATCCATCAAGGCTACAACCTGGATTCTCTGACAATGGGCTACCACCTTGAATATCAATCATCATCGGAGAGCATATCATCAGGGAGCACGCCTAACCTGTAATCGCATCGAGGAGCACATCTCGACCCAGAATCTCATGGGGGAGCTATACCTCTACAACCCCATATCTAGCAATAGGATATCCATCCACGCAGGGGAGCCCATCTCGACCCTAGTATCACATCGAGGAGCTCAACCTCATCCTAATACTGCATAGGGTTATCTCAACCCATCTTCTTGCCTACTGATCTTCCCATCGATGACCCTGAATAGTCATGTGGTAGAACACCTGCATCCTAATCGACTTGGGTTGTACACCCCAAGTACATTCTCAACACGTTGGCCAAACGAGGAGCAGTATTCCCAACAAGCCCTGCTTGTAGGTATGATGCCAACTAGGGTATACTCTGCAAAGACCAATCAAGGGAGCAGCATTCTCTGACACTATGAAGATAGAGGAGCGACATCTCTAACCCTATGGTTAACAGATAGGGAATACACCCTATTGTCCAGAGTTCCCTCAACCCCAGGAGCCCTGTATCTCAATTCCTCGTCCTAGGAGCTCAGACAGGGAGGAAGAGCTGGCTCAGTGTCCTCAATCAGTGCTGCTCTCATCATACTCATATTTGGTATTTGCTTATCACAATAGGAGTTAATTCCTGTTCATACAAGACATCAAATTAAATGTTATGTTAGAACATACATAATCATGTAAATCACAACAAGATACCATAATCATCCTCCCTCTCGCAGAGGTGTCAATCACACATGAATACCATTATCATCCTCCCTCTCACGGAGGTGATAATCACAAACCTAAGCTTGTCTCGAACAACTGCACTGTCTCAATGAATGGAGAAATCACAATCCCAACTATATGTATATGGAATTCTCTGTCATCATCACAGTGTATCCATGTCTTATCCAGATCATGCTCAGACAACTCTCTAAGAAGCTTCTACATCCTGCCTCATAGCTAGCCATGCTAGTAGCATTGTACCCGACCTCGCTCGTGCTATGGACCTCTCATCCAAGATATCATGGCAGATCTCATATTAAGACAACATCCAAACGTGCTCATCAATACTAATCCCAAACATCAACAGTTCATCCATGCAGTTACATATGATGGGAGAAATATCTCAACCTTTAAAAGTAGAACGTTTCATGCTATGATTTCAAAACATGTTTGGTGGCAATTCTGAATGAAGCAGCTCAATCATGAATTTAATCATGTTCTATACACATCATATACATATGGATGTTCAAAATGGAACATCAATGCGCCAATCAACTAACAGATGCCATGTCACATTCAACAACATTTGAACTTTAAATTAGAGTGTCCAAGGATTTACATTACACAAAGACATTTCAATGGTCTCGCAACATGGAATTTCTTTCCCAAATTCCAGAAATAGATTCATCATGTCATGATACATCATTACGAGATTCAAAAGCTATTGCCCTCTTACTCAGATTGTCAAAGGCTCATCACCTGTCAAGGGTAGACTATCAATATGTAAAACCAAAGCCATAATCAAAATCAAGGCCATACCTTGGAACTCATTATCCTGACTTCATCAGATGTTTGTCAAATATGGACAAATCTGAATCAGGGAGCTTGCATCATGCAACGCTCTCGGTAAGCATAATGTCTTACCAAGCCAACATACTCATCCTTACATAAATCAATGTTGTGTCAACAAAATCATCTCATCAAAGTTTAGAAGCCAAACCAAACCTATTATCAAAGACATTGATATCTTAATATCAATTATTTCAATTAGGTGACAGGTAAAGCTCATATCAAGTCTTGACTTCATTCACTGTCAAGCCATCAAATTTGTCATTTAACATGCTATTACAAGCCATTTTCGTCACTAGATGCAAGTGCATACATCAAGGTTAAGTCATGCATGTTCCATCTTCATACTGAATCACAACAACCATTGTGTTAGGAACAAGAGGGCCAATACAGAACCATAATTCTGAATACTCACATACAACATTGAAGGTCACTATGCTCACATAGAATTTTCATTTGGGAAAATCAACTATCACCAGATCAAATCATGTCAAATCCAAATGTGCGCTCATGGTAAGATCTATAATTATAGACATATCTCAATCATTAAGCATCATGTCAAAAGTTCCAAACATAGTTTATCAATTAGCCAAATCATGTCAACTTTTGTAGCACAGACATAATGACATACTCATATGAATGTCTTGGTCACCTACAAACACAAGTTCGGTTCAAACATACAAACTTTTCCTACTAACAAATCGATATGATATCTGCAACACATCTGCAGAACTGACATCTTCCAAGTGACCATCTAATTTCATGCTCAATTCCAGCAATTCCAGAAATCAATTTACAATGGCAGGACATGTTAGAGATCCCTTGATCCAAAACAAAACTTCAAATATGATATTAATAGGCGTGGTCACACCTATGGGCCTTACATTGTGTGAGAGAGGCCCAGTCCTCTGTTGTAGATCAACAATGTCAGATACTTATAAATCATAGAAGAGCATGTAATTTCATTTTCATTCATGTCATCAACCTGTCTTTACAAGAGTCATGCAACCGCAGATCTGTTAGATCATAAACACATATCTAGATCATCAACATCATGTCATCAATCTTTCATCAAGGGTTGGACTTGAAATATCAGGGCAGCAAGTTGATGTGACAACACAACCTTATATGAACCCAATAACAATACATCAAGTCAGAGCATTTAATTTCACCATATGCCATGCCCACGAGTGGTAGGATATCTAGAACATCAATCTCATAGATATGCTTCTATCACCATGGTCGCCAATACCATGCTTATCATGATCAGTAGGATCAAGTTAGGTTATTCCATAAACCAATAGAGTGTCAATCTCTTTTTCCATGAGCTTTCATCATGCTTATCACAAGCATTATCAATACCATATCAATGAGGTAAACTTCTACAAGAGATCTAACAGGTCTTATGCATATCAAGAGTCAAGAGTACCATTTACTAAAGTCGGGATCAAGATCTCAAAATGATAGATGTTAGCCAAACATCAAGATGTGCCACTATATCCAAGATCAACAATAAGTAGCCTCGCAGAATCAAGAAGATCATCATGATCAAAACATTCAATACCAGGTGCACCATTTCATCATAGGAAACGTAAATCCCAATCACTTTCATATGCATGCATGAGCCATTTACAACGGATACAATCTCAATATACCATAGGGCTTACCTAGCCATCAATGTTACAGCTGGAATACAATATACCATGCATACCTAGTGGTATTACATGTACACCTTCACATAGACAGCTTGTAGTGCTCAAGTGCCTCTTTACCTCTTCCAAATCTAACCATCTTTCCTGCATTTCAAAAGATCCTCAAGAGGGATCTAAACATCACATTTCATCAAGGAGGTTAGAAACATCCAGGTACTCAAATGTACATGCAAGAAGTGTAGGCAATGACTAGAAACAATAATCATAATAATCAGATCCATAAGTGTAAACAAGAGTAAGGTCATAAGTCAAGGAATACTTATCTTCAATGAGAGATGATCCTCTCCCTCTTGAACCAACCTTCAAGGGCCATCCATAGACCATAAAACAATGTTGCCTTCAATCAGCAACTTTATCAACAACCAGGTCATTTGTCAAATTGAGATCCCAATTGCTTCACATAGATCACATCTCAAGACTCTTACCATAAACCAGGGTTTCTCTCAAACCCTCACTATTAGATCCTTATCCACTAACTACCTGGGGTTTTCTTCATACCCTAGAGTTATTTTAGGTCTCTACCATCTTTTTCTTGCTTCCATAAAAGTGTCTCCATGGGGGTGATCTCCATGGCTTTTCTTCAGCCCAGCTCTGATTCCATGTTAATTTTTCAAAGAGATACATTGTTCTTTGATTTGATAGTCACATTTCTTCAATAACATGTTATATTCATCACATAACATTATATCATTATTCAGACCTACATTATTAACCACCAGTATATACAACTATGTAGAAAGAACAATACCATCATCATCATCTAAGCAGCGGAACGAAAAGGAACAAAGGAAGAAAAGCATGCACAGATAGAGACACCAGGATTGGTCTGAGACCAGGGCAAAACCCACTATGGGGAAAACCCTTGCAAATTCTTCTTCTTAGATCATCATCAAATGATTTAGCAAACGAGAGTACAATGATCCATATCTTCATCATGTAGAAAACAACTAGCATATGCATAATGAAACCATAAACATACTTCTATTAAAGGACCCTGAATCTGAGAACTGAAATACAATGACATTAGTTGTAGCATATTGATGAATATGGCTAAAACTGAGTGAGAATTGTAGATACATCTTGCAGCAGAAATATATAGAGTAGATCTAGAGATCTGCAAATCCACAATGGTACGAAACCCCGAATACAATTGATCACTGAAACTCACTAAAAACAATTGCCCAATCCTAGATCTGAATCCAAGATGTTGTCAAAGACTGATCGCAAGCAACTGTGACTGAACGACAGATGTATGAAGGCACTGCGCAAGCAACTGAATGTGGCCCAACTCAGAAGTACCCAGAAAAACTCTTAGCCGCGACCTCAAAACACTCAACCTGTAGTTGAAGCTTCCCTGGCCACTACCTAAACACACTAAGTATTGGGCTGAGGTCTTGATCAGCCCAATCTAGCACAAAAACCCTAGTCGCGACCTTAACACACTCAACCTGCGGTTATAGCAGCTTAGTCGCTACCTTGCCACACTCAATCTGCGGCTCTGGCCCGAATTCTTCAATTTTCCGCCTGCGGCTATGGCTCAAAACACCCAAACCAGAGCGAACCTCTCGCCTGTGATCCTGAACCCTGCGCGAGCTTCTCTTGCCGAACCTGTGCGAACCAAAACAGAAAATACAATCCAAAGCAAAAAGTGCAAGTAGAAAATCTCATGAGCGAATGTGTGAGAATGAGCTTGAGTTCGCCTCTATTTATAGCTTTTGTGTGGGTCCGCTTGGGGTTAAGGCCGACTTAACTCATTCCACATGAGGTTAGGTCGACCCATTCCATTTCACTTTAATAAATAAAATAATTCATAATTTAACTTTTGCTTAACCAATTGGGGCAATCTATAGGTCGATTTTCGTCCTCTCAAAAAGAGGAATCTAATGCAACTATAATCTCAACCATCAGAGTTGTCCATAGTGGAATTTGACCGCAGTTGCACAATTTTAACACTTTCATTTTAGAATTTTAGACTAGCCTGGATCCGCATCTGGCTAAAGGGTTTCCCCTCTTAGAGAGGAAACAAACCCCAGATTCTGTTTGCAGGATCGCTTGAGGTCTCATTATAATTATTTCATGGTTATTTATTTGTTGTCCTAAATAAACCAAAACCTGCTCATCACATAAACCCTAAACAGTTGTACTCCAACCTAGTTTTCCCTATTTCCCCAAAAAAACAGGTGGCAGACTCCACTTTCCTTCCAAGCACTCAAGCTTGGGTCTTACCTCTTTGGTGGTGTCAATAGCATGGTACCTCATTGTAATTATCATACTACAATGGAAACACCAAATTATTAGAAAACATACAACCACCTTTATTAAAAACATTTCAACTAAAATGTAGTTAATATTTAAGAAAATTAAGGAGCTTTGCTAGGGTTTTCAGGATCTATGTATGATCAAAAGTTTTCAGCAACCCTCATGGCAACCTAGATTATCATTGCTCATACTTTGTCGAGAGATCATGTGCCAAATTCACCAACTTGTTATCAAATCTTTGACGAGCTCCCCTCTAGGCAGTCACTACTTATTAGGGTTTGCTCCTCAAATCTGATTCAAGATCTCAAGTTTTATTTGGAGCTTCGAGTGAGTATTCCCTCAAGCATGCAGCGCCTACTTTTTCAAGGTAAGAAGTTGGACAATGCTTCTCCTCTCTCAATTTACCAGTGTTACACGGGGACTCGCCCCCCCACCTAGGGGTCTAGAATCCTCGCCCCCTTGCGCTCCGGGGTCTTGGGGACTTCTAGGGGACATTTCCCGATGCCCCCAAAAATCAGAAAATTAAGGGGGACGTTTCCTCAAATTGAGGGGTCAAGGGTGCTTTAGGGGGCGTGAGGGAGCGTGAAGGGGGCATGAGGGGACGGGAGGGGACGAGAGGGGGCATGAGGGGACAGGAGGGGGCGTGAAGGGGGCATGAGGAGACGGGAGGGGGCGTGTGGGGCCCACAAATAAAAATAATAATTTTTAAATGAAAAAAATAAAAAATAAAAAAATTTAATAATCGATTGTTTAATTAAATTAATTTTTAGGTTTCATTCATTATATCCGCACTTAGCACTTGCCGCCCATAGCACTTGCCGCAGCCGCCGGAAGAAGCCCGTAGTCAGAAGAAGTTATGTTTTATGTTTTATGTTTCACTGTTTCAAACATAACTTTAAACTTATTTGCTTTTAAGTTTTAATATTTATGTTTTAGACTTGAGTTGTAAACTTCAGTTTAAAGTTCATTTTGAATCTTGATATAATATCATATATGTCATGACTCATATGATATCTTAAACTTTATTTTCATTGTACATTGTTAGTAGTTACATTAATGATTATATAGTTACAAAGTTACATATGAATCCATGATGTATGTTTTAAGTTTTAAGTTTTAAATTTGTTTCAGTTAGATGATTCATCATTCATCGATTTATAATTCTTAAATTTTATCATTTATGATTTATCTTTCATGATGTAAGTGTATGATGACTGTATATACATTCCTTGCAAAAATGAAAAATACAGTTGCATTATAAATATTTATTATTAAATTTTCAATGATATATCATATATATATATATATATATTTTATAATTTTTATGACCCCGACGTCCCCCCACGTTTCCTGAAAATTGGTAGGGAGCTTTTGCATAGGCCGCTCCCTTGCCCCCTCGCTCCCACCTCCAGGGAACTTGGTGGAACATCGCAATTTACAACATTGGTAAAGATGCAATTGTTTTGATGGTTCTTCATGTATGAGGGGGGATTGGAGGCAAGCCTTCCTCTTCTTAGAGTTTTTCATGTAAAGATGTCATCCATGCTCGCCGCGCCCACACCCCCCCCCCCTGCCCCCCACAAGGCAAATCGGGCCTAGGCAACTAGTGGGTCGTTTTTGGTGGAAAATTTGAGGAAGTTCCCTCCCTATAAATATTTTATTCAGATCTGGAGGATCTTCATCAGTTGTATTCAGAGACAACCCTAATTTGTCATTTTAATGGCTTCTGGCCCCACATGGTCGATCTCTACCAATAGATCCACTTTTATGGAGTCAAATCTGGAGGATCTTCATCAGTTGTATTCAGAGACAACCCTAATTTGTCATTTTAATGGCTTCTGGCCCCACACGGTTGATCTCTACCAATAGATCCACTTTTATGGAGTCTGGATTAAGAATTGCAAGGTTATTTTATGCTCAAAAGGCTTCTTCATTATGTTATTTGCGGAATACAAAGATTATCATAAATATTTATCTAAAGGGCCCTAGTTTTGGGGCAATGTTGGATTGTTTTTAACCCCTTGGTTCCCAGATTCTGACCCTTCCACAATCGTCATTACCAAGATGCCAAAATGGATTAGGCTTCCTAATCTGCCAACTCACTTGTGGCACTACGTAATCTTTCAAGGCATTGGAGACTCTTTGGGTTGTTACCTTACTGCTGATGCCTCTCATGGCCAACTTGGTGTATACACCTATTGCCGAATTTGCGTTGAAATCAATATAATTAAAGGGCTACCAGACCAAATCAATTTAAAAATCGGTGATTTCACCAGACCCGGGCTCTAGACTATGAGAATACTACTTTTCATTGTCATTTTTGTCATCAAACATGCCACTTACAGAATTCCTGCCCGGTGTTTAATTCTCAACAAAAGCGAAACATCCACAATTCTAGATCTAAAATTTGGAAGCCCTGCAACCCTCCTATGGAGGGGCAAGGCCTCCTCTATGTCGAACAAGGACGATGAAGAAGTTGATGATAAAATCTATCTGGGGGACAAGGTCCACGACTCAAGGCCTCAAACATCTCTTGTGGCTCCTAGTGTGGACCATGCTCCTTCGACAAGCATAAAGATATTGAATAGTAATACTTCTCTTGGTATATTGAAATGAGCTCATGAGTCGAATTCTTCAGACCCTGATAAAGAATCTCCTTCAATGCACAATGATAATTTGCAGATCAGTTTGATCAAACCGCCTTCGGAAGGTTGTGTCAAGGTTTCAAAAAAGAAATGAAAGAAAGGTCGCCTTGAGGGTCAGACCCAATTTGGATGATTCACCTCTCTAGTTGTTTCTCCTGTCCATTTGCATCTACTTTGCTATTGTCAGTACCATTAATCTCTGCTTTGATACCATTAGTATAGGGCATACTGTGCCAGAAAATGAGTCATGATGGAAAATGATGTAATTTTATTTCTGTTTGATCAATAGAATTTTTAGACTTACAGAAATATATATAATTAAGTAAATTAAGCAAAAACAGGTACATCAGCAAATATCCCATTGTCTTTAAACAGGTTCAATCAAAACAGAAGCAGAATTGAAATTATATAAATAATAATACTTATCAAAAATATGGGTTGTAGAGTACCTGTGATAGTAAGAGTTCGGCTAGGACACAACCTAATGACCATATGTCGATTGCAGTAGTATACTCTGTAGCTCCAAAGATAAGTTCTGGAGCTCTGTAGTACCGAGAACATATATATGATATATTTGGTTCCCCTTTCACCTAATCACACAAACAGGTGAAACTTAATATGAACTAAAAAACATAAAAGGAAAAGAAAATTTCTGAAAGGCTGCTCGCACGGAGGATCAAAACTAGCATGAAATCTGTAGTCTCGATGTAGTACTCACTAACACTTTGGCACTGCCAAAATCGCAAAGCTTTAACTGATGTGTGTGTGGATTCACCTGCATGTTTTTAGCCATTGTGATGGAGAATCATTAGTTAGTATTTTATGCAAAGCCTGTGAGGGTCAGCTAGTTGAACAAAGAACCTAAAGAAAACAGGATACCAGGAGATTTTGTGGTTTTATATCACGATGACAAACGCCAATAGCCCCGTGAATGTAAGCTAGAGAACGGCATATCTGTAAACAATTCAAATAACAAAAAGATAAAGAAACATAAAACATAAAATAAAAAAGAAGAAAATAACAAATATTGCACTTACAGAACAAAATAAAGCCAGGTCTTCATATACAGCATCATCAAACTGAACGTACCTGGTATGCATACAGTTTAACATATAATAATGGCATCCGTTGGTTCACCCTATTATAGTGCTTAGAAATTCGGTAAACTGTCTCAGGGACATACTCCAGTACAAGATTAAGGTAAAGCTCATCGTTATCTGTCGTTGAAAAGAAACAATGCTTAAATTGAACTATATTAGGATGGTCAAGCATGCGCATAACTTGCAGTTCTCTATTCTTGTATCTTTTGTCCTGAAGCACTTTCTTTATGGCAACATGTTCACCAGTTTCTAGGCACTTTGCCTGCAGCAAGGAAAGCCAATCTCAAAGTATCATCAACAGTGTCTCGACCGTAACTACATCATCAAAGAACATGCGCAAATTAAAAGGGCAATGCAACAGACAGAAAACCCTTTTATGCCAAACTTCTTTGGTGGAAAGCATCAACTTCAAAGAAGAACAGTCTTAAAATGGGTACATGTCATTACAAACCACTCCCAAAATCGGTACATGTCAAACCTTGCATTTACCTGGAACACAATTCCGAATGAACCAGTGCCAACTACCCGTTCTGCCATGTAACTGATGGTCTGTAACAGTTTCCCAAATCAAAACTTGTACTTACAATAGAAAATTTCAACTGTTCCCAAACAAGCATGAAAAAGAAATCAGCCTGAATAGCAATCAGTTCTCTGCAGAAATTGCGAGCTATACCATTTTATCAATATGCCTCCAACTTACAGCGGAAAAGTAAGGACAATTTTGCAAAAATCAAACACAAACCTGTTTCGGTTGCCCATTTCGTCCACCTATTGTGGTGGCAATTATGTGGCCAGTTTCTGTTCCATTCCCGTTGACAACTGCCGCTTCAATTTCCTAGATTTAACTAAAAGCAGTCAGACCTTCCAAAATGTTCAAATTCAGAATCGCCACTGGCGAAACAGTAATGAAATCTAAATCACCTATTTTTTGCTTGCTAATTCAACGTATGTTCGGAAACCGAAACATTATTAACGTCTTTTATATTGAGTCCAATGACTGGCTCTGAATGCTGGCTTAAAAAAAACCTTATTTTTCCACAGTTACATAAAACGAAAAGAGGTTTTTTTTAAGGAGGAACGGCCATTAACCTTGTCATCGACATTATCAGATTTGTCGTCTCTGATTTTCATTTCATGCATCTCTTTTGGAAGCTTATCGACACCACTATTTCCAGTCTTTCGAAATGTTGTCGTGCTCGAAGCACCCACGTTTCCAACCACTGACGAATCAAAAGAACCCGCCATTCGCTGCTCCGAAGCTTCCCCTGCACTCGCAGCAGAAACAGATGCTTCCAGAATGTCTGCCCCTCCTCCTTCCTGTTCAAACTTCGCCTTCTTTGTTGCCGCGTCTCCACCCTAAATCCTCACAAAACCAAGCATGATGAAGACTTATTAAGCCATTTTCAAGGACGAATAAGGCAGAATTAGAGATATTCTTAATATTATGGAGGGATTTACAAAACAGTGAAAGAATCAGCAAAGCAGCTACAAATCTCTTCTGAAAAAACAGGAATTCATTAAACGGTCAAGTAAACGGATAATATCCAAAGGAAAGGGTTTTATGTGATTTTAACCAGAGGATCAGAGACGGAGGAACGGCCGGAAGCGAAGCTCTTGAGACGTCGCATGACATGCATGACACCCAATCTTCACCGCCTCCATCCCCAAGCTAGCACGGCCTCCTTCATCTGTAAGCCCTATTTATTTATCTGCCAACCCCACCATAACCAGAAAGCAGGATAGCTTTACTTTACGACCATGGCCGATCAGAGAATTTCATGGACAGAGCTCAGCTTATCCTTCTCTGTCGAGCAAGAGGCCTAATTATTTTGGGGGCTTTATTTTAATTGGGAGGGTGGTCTCCGGTCTGCGACCGGTCATCCGTCGCCGGTCATCCATCGCAGATCCAACCTCGTTTTTTCCCGAGGGTTTCAATATTCAACGCATTTTTCCACGGTCAACAGTTTCGATTGTCTCCGGCAGAAGCCTCCCGCCGGCGCTCGTTTCGCGGCAACACTGTTCCAACGGTGAACATGCTTTGCCACGTGGAATCTCCGCCTATCCTTGTGGGAAGGCCCGCTGATCGTGGATCTCTCCATTTTATCTTATTTTTTTAATATTTTAAATATTTAAACCGGGAAAATACCTCTGATATGATCCTGTGCCATGTGTAATATATTTATATTTTTTCATTTTCATTTTAATAATGATCAAACTACCCCATAGGACTTGGGAAAGATTAAGTCCTTGAAAAGAAAAGAGCATAGAAAAAAAGGTTAAATGCAAACAATAAAATACCTTACCATTCAGCCTTAATACATATATCTTAACTTATATTTAAAAGTATATATGATACTATATTTAAAATACTTTACAATTAAAAGGGCTGTACAATGTCAAAAGAGATTTTATATTTAAAGGTCATAGTGGTTATGGTTTACAGGAAGTAACTTGAAAGTACTAAAAATATTAAAGCTTTATTAAAAAATAAAAGAAAATTGAGTTAGATTTTATAAGTTTTAAAAAAATTATTTTTGTGATTAGAATTAGTTTTGTATTTGTATGATATGGGTTGATTTTGGCTATTACTGCCATTACAATTAGGTGTTACAATTAGGTGTTTGTATATGTATTTTCTACATGTGCGGGTAAGTCAACGGGATTTGAATCTCGAACCTTGTGGTACATAATACTGTATTTTTATGTTGCTTGTTAATTGAGTTGCTTCCCAAAAACATTATGAATTTATATTTTAACTAAAATTTAATATTATGTTACAAATATCGTGTTTTTACATAATATTCAAAATGCAAAATGCATTCACTAAATACAATATTAAAATAATAAATTATAATAGAGATGAGAGCATTCATCTTTGTAAAACAAATCCATAACAGTTGTAAATGGTGGATGTTCTACCCAGCCATAAACCTCATTGATTTATTTCTCTTGACATCAAGTCACCCCCTAACTGCTACTTTGAATCTACAAGAAGGGTGCCTCCTATGACAAGCATGTAACATCCTAATTAATCTCCTTAGAAAAAGTGTACTTTAATTTGTTTAAAGCTATGAATGGATATTTTCATTTTTTGATATAATGAGCACATGGGTTAGATATATCATGGTAATGTAAACATCTTAAATATATTTTTTTCCAATTAATAAATGATGATGACCAAGTCCAACAGACTATGAATGCCTATAGGGACTATGATACCACAAGTAGGGAAAGGTAAAGGGGTTTAGGGGATTTATTTATTATGCCTCTGTTTATCTTATCATCTTCACCTTATTAAAATTTTGAGTAGTGGAGAAAACTGATTCGTGGAAGCAAGGTGTCTCCCCTACATTCTTGGAACAAGAAGAAGTAGTGAGGGAGGGGGACTTCTTGTTTGGCAATTATGCATGTGAAATTTGAATAAATAGGAAACAAGGTTGGGAAAAAGGGAGGAGAGGAGAATTTGTAGAGGAGAGGAGAGCATAAAACAAAGTGCCGTGAACATATAGACCAAACTATCTTAAAAATAAGTGGATATACTTGTGAAAAGAAGCTAGAAAACCATGACAAAACTAGTATTTTTTTGGCATCTAAACTATTCAAATAAATTTGAGTTAACAAATCAATCAACCCAAAACCAATCACTATAAGATCCAACTTAGCATGGTTTGATGACAACAAGGCTAGGTTAAAATCGATAACTCTTATACCATGTTGGGAAATGAACTTAAACAGTGAAAAAATAACAAAATCTAAAAGAAATAAACAAAAGAGTACTCACATTCCAAGATGTTGGGTGGTATTTAGAGACATTGTTACAACACTTAAGCACAATGCATTATGATAAGCACATCACAATGCATGATTGATACAAATCGTAATATTCACCATACAACTTGTCATTGATATTTTATTTATAAGGCCTTTTATTTATAATGTTCGAGTCTAACTAATTCCCTTGAATTACGTAAGATTGAATCCAAAAATGAGTGTCGATTGTTCCAACTGTTTCCTTAAAATCCATTGTGTTACATTGGATAGTTAATTGTCCCAGTAAACTCATATTTTGTCAACTAGTCTGTTATGAAACCAGCTCCAAAAATAGAAGAAAAGAGAGATCAACGCCTTAGAAATAAGCAACTTTGAGGGGGCAACCTCCTTTACATTACATAAATGAACAATTCTTGAATGATACAAATGACAAAACCTCCTTCTATATATAGGAGTCCATGGGGTCACAATATAATCCTAACCAACCTAACAATAATAATGTAAGGGCACAATAATAACAATAGGGGGGTTACCAATGAGGGGGCTACACTAACAACAATAAGGGACTACACTAGTAATATGGGGACCTAACATGCCCCTCTCCTTCAAAAAAGTGTTTTCCTCAATGCTTGAGTAGCTCTGGATGCTTCTGTATAAAATTCTCATCCTCCCATATAGAATCGTCAGTGGGTAAGTTCTTCCACTTGATGAGATACTCTGAAATTGATCGATTTTGTAGCTGTCGAGTTCTTGTTTCCGTGACTGCTTCAGGTTCCAATATTATTTTTCCTTCCTCATCAAGTTCTGGCAATATTGTTTGAATTGGAAGTTTGTCACCTATAACCTTCTTTAAGCATGAAACATGGAAAACTGGATGCACTCACGAAGAAGTAGGAAGCTCCAATTTGTATGCCACAATACCAATCTTTTGCAACACCTTGTAAGGACCATAGTACTTTGGTGATAATTTATTATCCTTCTTAGCTCATTTGAGGGACATTTGTTTGTATTGTTGTAGCCGTAAAAATACCCAGTCTCCTACATCAAAACTTCTCTCGTTGTGATGTTGATATGCCTATTGTTTCATTCGATTTTGTGCCAAATTTAGGTTATCCTTTAAGAGTTAGAGAACTTGTTGTTGATGCTCAATGTGATCTTCCACTACTTGAACCTTAGAATTTTCTCTTAAAGATGATGTGATGGACGATGGATGATATCCATAAAGTGTCATAAATGGGTTCATTTTTGTTGCAGTGTGGAAGGAAGTGTTATACCACCATTCAGCTAGAGGTAACCACTTTACCCATTGTGTTTGTTTATCAGATACAAAACAACGAAGATATCCTTCCAAACATTTGTTCACTATCTCAGTTTGACCATCAGATTGAGGACGATAAGATGAGGTATGGGCTAGTTGAGTACCCAAACAATAAAATAATTTCGTCCAAAAATTTCCAGTAAAAATGGGATCTTTGTCGCTTACCATAATCTTTGGGTTTCCATGTAGCTTTTGAATTGTTTCCATAAATGCAATAGAAATTGTACTTGCGTTAAATGGATGAGATAATGCACAAAAGTGTGCATACTTGGTAAGTCTATCAACTACCACCATTATGACACTCTTTCCTTTGGACTTAGGTAAACTTGTGATAAAATCCATTGAAATCTCCTCCCAATGTTGACTTGGAATGGATAAAGGTTGTAGAAGACCTGGGGTATTAATTGTCTCAACTTTATTTTGTTGGCAAACCAAACATTCTACCACAAACTTTTGAATATCAGATTTAAGGCCGTCCCAAAACAAAAAAAATCTTCACCCTGTGGTAAGTTTTTAAAAATCCTGAGTGTCCTCCTAAAGGAGAAGTGTGCAATTCCAAAAGAATCTTTTGTTTTATTTGGGAATTCTTACAAGGATATAAGTGATATTTGTACCATAAGGAATCATTTTTCCAACTAAATGTATCAGATGTACTAGGATCTTGCTTCAACTTTTGAATGAGTGTCCACACTTCTTCATCCTTCTTCCATTCATCCCTTGTTTTGGTTATCCAATCTGGTTGGATAATATAAATGGCACAAATAAATGCTTCCACCTCTTCATCCTTTCTTGAGAGTGCATATGCAACAACATTTAGCTTCCCTTTCTTGCAGATGATTTCAAAGTCATAACCCAACATCTTTGTGACCCATTTTTTCTACTCTTATGAAGATAGTCTTTGTTCCAAAAAGTGTTCAAGACTATCATGATCAGTTTTTACCTTGAAGTGTCTTCCCATTAGGTAAGGTCTCCATTTCTTTAGTGCATGTAGTATTGCCAACATTTCCTTCTCATGAATAGCTTTATGTAAATATTTTCCTTTGATTAGACAACTTTCAAAGCAATGGGTCTTCCTTCTTACAATAAAACAACACCAATTCCATTTCCTAAGGCATCACATTCCACAATAAAGGTTTTTGTGAAGTCTGGCGTAGCTACGACCAGTGCTAGGCACATTGCCTCTTTAAGATGTTCAAAGGCCTTAGTTGCTTCAGGAGTCTATGAAAATGCATCTTTCTTCAATAATGTTGTTAGAGGTGCTGCTATTCTCCCATAATTCTTAACAAACTTGCGATAATACCCTGTTAACCCGAGAAATCCTCGCAACTGCTTTATGGTTGTGGGGACTTTCCATTCCTTAATGGCTTTAATTTTGTTAGGGTCTACTTTAACACCCTCGTGAGACACAATATGACCCAGATATTCCACCTCTTGTACTCCAAAGAAACATTTGGATGTTTTTGCATGTAATTGTTTCTCCTGCAATAGTTTGAGCACCCTGTCAACATGTTCAACATGATCCTTCCAAGACCTGCTGTAGATTAGTATATCATCAAAAAATACTAGCACAAATTTTCTAAGGAAGGCTTTGAAAATGGAATTCATCAACCCTTGAAATGTAGAAGGTGCATTGGTAAGGCCAAAAGGCATGACCAAAAATTCATAATGACCCTCATGAGTTCGAAATGTTGTTGTCGGAATATCTTCGGCCTTCATTCTAATTTGATGATATCCTGAACGAAGATCCAACTTGGTAAAATAAATTTCTCCATGTAATTCATCCAATAATTCATCAATCATAGGAATGGGAAATTTATCATTAATAATGAGCTTATAGAGCTCCCTATAATCTGGACACATGCCCACGATCCATCCTTCTTGTGCACCAATACTACTGGAGTAGAGAAAGAACCTTGACTAGGTTGAATTATACCAGCCTCTGTTGAACCCTTAGTTAAACTGAGAGGGAGGGGGGAGGGGGGTGAATCAGTTTAACACATTCATGGACTTTTGAAACTTTTCATTAAAACTTATTTACACTTTCATTTCATGTCCAACTTAATATGTGAGTAATCTTAGAATGTGAGCAGCAAGTGTTAATATAATATAACAGTAGACTTAATACAAGAGCAGCAGGTATTAAGCAGAAGATATAAATCAGATCAACACATAAACATCATGCACAGAGACACCAGATATAGGTGGAAACCCATAAAGGGAGAAAACCACATCTCATTATTGTTGTGATGCAAAGGCAAGCTCCAACTCCCTCTCACCACTGTTTTTCTGCAGGCACCAACCTACATGAGGCTTCAATCCTCAATTATACAAGCTACAACTTGCAAGGAAGCACCAACTCCCTTCAATTTTCTGCAGGCACAAACCTACAAGAGGCTCCAACCTCAGTCAGCTACAACTGACAGCTATCAAGCTGCAACTTGATAGGGAAGCTCCAACTTCTTCAATTTATCAAACTGAATGTTTGTCGATTTACCTCATATATCAGCTATGTTCTGTAGCTTCTCTTTTTGCTTTTCTTTTCTTAATCTTCTCTACCTGTCTCTTCTATACTCTGCCTTCTCTATATTTACTCTCTCTAACCTCTTTCTGCATATCCAGTTGATATTATTTATAGAATTCCTCACATGACTGTTTGTATTTCACAAGGAATTTTGAGTGAACAGTCATGACTCTTTGTCTGTCTATTCATTCCTTTTATTTAACTCATTTTAGATTTATAACAATATGTACAAATTTTCATGCCACAGTGGAATTTTTTTCTTTTCCTTAGGATACTTGCCAATGCATCACAAACAATAAAAAATTAATTACAACATTTACATTCAAATTTTCAGTTACACACTTCAATTTCACTCAGCTTCTTTTCTGGATTTTGGCTTGACTGGATTTGTCTTTTCTGCTGCTGTTTCTCTCCCTTTCGTTCTTGTAGGCTCTCTTCTTCATTGCAGCTGTATAACTGTGGTACATATAACTTTCTTTTAATATCACTGCTGGGCAATTTCAATACTTTCAATTTCTGAAGTGGCAACCTTTGCATGCTGAATCTTTGTCAATACACTTGTAAGGATTCGGGTCACAAGGAATAGCTCCTTTTTGTAGAAGTCCAAATTTGGTAAATACAGAAAACACAAAGTTTAATTATCAACTCATTGATAGCAGTAACTCTGCACAGTCCCGTTTTCCCCAAGTCTTTCACATTTCTTCCAGTAGATAATTCAATATTTTCCACAACTTTTTAATTCAATGTATTCCCCACAATACAATTCGGCTACAGTACGAGTGCGCCACCTTCCAACCTTAATCTCCCCACCTTATTTTAATAACCCAACAACCCTTAAATAAACATCTTTAACGTATTCTGGACTTTCATTCTATCATTGAACCTTATAACTAAGGTTCCAATGGTTAATTAATCCGCATATGGATGCATCATACAAGATTTGATATATATATATATATATATATATATATATATATATCAGCACATATATATGTTTTGGACCTTGGGAATTTTAAATATATATCTCGAGTTATAATTCAGTTGAACCACTTATAACAGTCCTTTGGCTCCGAGCCCACATATACGATTGGCGAGACTTCAATGGAATACATATGCCCGTACCTTTGGTTAAACTCTGTGCTACTTCCCAATATGATCACCGTAACTCGATAGATGCACAATAATCCTGAAACAACTTCCTCATTATACAGTGAATTGACTTACAAACTTTTGCTGGCTAGAGTTTAAACATCACTGGTGAATCATTATTCAACTTCTTAGTCTGCCTCTTTTCGTTGTCTGTTGCTTTCTATGCTGCCTCTCTTTTTGCTGCCCTATCTCTGTAAATGTACTCTTCCTCTGTTCTTCTCTGCTGACCTTCAACTTCTTAGTCTGCCTCTTTTCCTTGTCTGATGCTGCTCCTTGCTCCTGAAACTCCTCTAAAACTGCCTCTCTTTTGCTATCTCTCTTTGTCTATGTTTCCTCTGATGTCTCTGCTGCCTTTCTGCCCCTTGAACGATGTTTCAGGCACTCCTCCTTTGTCATCTCCTTTGCCATCAATGACAACAATTCCGACAGTCTCCCCCTTTGGCATTGATGGCAACACATCCACCAATAATCCAATGCCTCCTCTTCCTATCTGCGTTTCCTCCCCCTTTGACATCAATGGCAAAGGGTTGCACATTTCCTAGTTTGCTTTCTGCATTTCCTCTCTCTGAGATCTTCTGACTTTGTACCCTGCTGCTCCAAACTTTGGATTAAATCTAAAATTCGGATCCTTTAGCCTTTTCATTGACTCCTGTATGCTGGATGTATTCTTTCCATAAGCCTTTGATCTTGAGGACCTGTTTCATGGTTTCCTTGTTGGCTGATCTCCCCCTGGAATGATATTTTCGTTTCTGTTCTCCCCCTGAAACTGTGCTTTCTCTTTATATCAGAGAGTAGCATCTATAGATACTACCCCTAGCCTGTCTCTCAAATATTCAAATGGTTCTCTAGCAAGAGGTTTGGTAAATATATCTGTTGTTTGTTCTTTTGTTGGCACATACTCTAGCTTTACTATCTTCTGAGCCACTTGTTCTCGGAGAAAATGATACTTGATTGGGATATGCTTAGTTTTTGAGTGAAACATAGGATTTTTAGATATACTTATAGCACTTGTATTATCACATTTGATTGAGATAGGTTCATTAATGCTTACCTTCATGTCTTGGAGAGTTTGCTTCATCCACATGACTTGTGTACAACATGTTGTTGCTGCTATATATTCTACTTCTGTTGTAGATAGAGAGATAGATGTTTGTTTCTTGCTTAACCATACCACCAGAATTTCTCCTAGATAGAATGCACCTCCACTTGTGCTTTTCCTGTCATCTACACAGCTGGCCCAATCTGCATCTGTGTATGCTGTCAAAGTGAAGTTTTTACTTTTAGGATACCAAAGTCCATATTGTGTTGTTCCTTGTAGATATATGAATATTCTTTTTACTGCCAGAAGATGGTTTTGTTTAGGTGTTGCTTGATATCTGGCCACTAGTCCTACTACTAGCATGATGTTTGGTCTTGATGCAGTCAGATACAACAGATTTCCTATCATGGATTTGTAGAGTTTTTGATCTATATCAGCAGACCCATCATCAGCACACAACTTACATCCCGTGATCATGGGAGTTGACACAGGTTTGCAGTCCTCCATTTTGAACTTTTTCAACATTTTTTTTAAGTATTTTTCCTGTGAGATGAACGTACATGTGTTCTTTTGCTGAATTTGAAGTCCCAAGTAGAAACTGAGCTCTCCAATCATAGACATCTCAAACTCTGTTTTCATCTCATTAGCAAACCCTTTTGCTAGTTCTTCTCTGTTGCTTCCAAACATAATGTCATCAACATATACTACAACAATTAGGAGTTCATTTTCATGGGCTTTTATGTATAGATTGATGTCTACTCCACCTCTCTTAAAGCCTTGTTTTTGTAAATATTTATCTAGTCTTGAGTACCAAGCACGAGGAGCCTATTTCAGTCCATATAGGGCCTTTTTGAGTCTGCACACATAGTCTTCTTTGTCTGTTAAGGAGAAAACTTCTGATTGTTCCATGTAGACTTCTTCTTCTAGTTCTCCATTCAGAAATGTAGATTTCACATCCATTTGGTATACCTTGAAGTCTTGGTAGCATGCAAAGGCAAGAAACATTCTGATGGTTTCCATTCTGGCTACAGGAGCAAATGTTTCATCATAATAAAGTCCTTCAACTTGTGAATATCCTTTGCAAACTAGTCTGGCTTTATTCTTGATTACCCATCCTTGCTCATTCATTTTATTCTTGAATACCCATTTTGAGCCTATGACATTTTTCTCAGTGGGTTTAGGAACTAATTCCCATGTATTGTTTTTCTCAATTTGATCCAATTCTTCATTCATAGCATTTACCCAAGACTTGTCCTTGTTGGCATCTTCAAATTTCTTTGGCTCTATTTGTGACAACATGTCTATGTAAACCTCTTCAGTTTGTTCTGTTAGTTGTCTTCTTGTTTGGACCCCTATTCTCTTGTCTCTAATGATCTGATCTTCAGGATGGTTCTTCTGAGTATATATTGAGGGAGCTTTAGAACTCAGCTCTGTATCTTCTGTCGTCTTGCTTGTTTCCTCATCATCTTGGTTTTCTTCTTCATGGTTGTCTGATGGACTGCAGCAGTCTATATCTCTTGCATTGTTTGGAAGTTCTTCACCAAATCTCACATCAATGCTTTCCACTATTTTTCGAAGAGTCTTGTTGTAGCATCTGTACCCTTTACTTTTGGATGCATATCCTAGAAATATTCCTTCATCTGCTCTTGCATCAAATTTTCCAAGATTTTCATCATTATTCTTTATGAAACACTTGCTTCCAAAGATTCTGAAATGTTTGATTGAAGCTGGCTTTCTATGCCACAGTTCATAGGGAGTCTTGTCACTGCTTGGCCTCAAGTGAGCTTTATTAAGGATATGTACTGTTGTGTGCACTACTTCTGCCCATAAGGTTTGAGCAATATTATTCTCTTGCATCATGGCTCTAGCAATTTGTTCAATAGACCTGTTTTGTCTCTCTGCTACTCCATTTTGCTGAGGTGTTCCTGCAATAGTAAATTGTTGCTTCGTTCCATGTTCATTGCATAGGTCAGCAAAGTCATAATCTATAAATTCACCTCCTCTGCCTGATCTGATGCATTTCAGCTTGCATCCTGTTTGATTTTCTACTAATGCTTTGAAGATCTTAAATTTTTCCAGAGCTTCTGATTTATTCTTGAGAAATGCAACCCATGTCATTCTGGAGAAATCATCTATTATCAGCATGAAGTAGGATTCTCCACTTGGAGTTTTGGTTCTTGCGGGTCCACACAAATCCATGTGCACAAGCTGTAGAGGTCTTCTTGTTGATAACTCATCTTTGGCCTTGAAGGATGTACGAGTCTGTTTGCCTAATTGACATGCTTTGCATATGGTATTAGAAGGCCTCTTTATTTTTGGCATGTCTCTGACAACTTTCTTCTTGCTTAGTCTGATGATGTGATCGAAGCTGAGATGTCCCAACCTTTTATGCCATAACCATGACTCTTCTAGTTTGCTAAGATGACATGCTTCATCTTCCTCTTTCACAATGTAAACATTACTCTCTGTTCGAACTCCTTTGAGCAGAGTCTTACCTTTGGTGCTTGATCTGACTTCACAATCTTGTGCTCTAAAAAGAACTTCACAGCCTTTGTCACACATCTGACTAACACTTAGTAAATTTGCTTTCAGCCCATCTACAAATAGTACATCTTGGGCCTTTCCTCTGCCATTTTCTATGCTGACTGAGCCTTTTCCCTTGATCTTTCCTGATTTATCATTGCCAAAAGTAACATTGCCAGATTTCTTTTCATCAAGAGTTATAAACTTAATTTTGTCTCTTGTCATGTGTTTAGAGCAGCCACTGTCCAAATACCATTGGCTTTTCAGATCTTAAGCAGTTAGAGCCAGGTCACACTTATTCACCTTCTTTATCCACTGGAGGCACCCTTTTGTTTGGTATCTTTTGTGAGGTGATGAACTACATCTTCTTAGAGGACATTTGGAAGGTATATGTCCAACTTGATTGCATACACAACATTTGATCATAATTTTTGTAGAATTATGAGTATGAATAGAATTTCTTTGATTCATACATCTTCTTGAGGTGTTAAACATCAATCTTTGTCCATACTTTCTACACTCAATGATTTTATGGCCAAATTCCTTACAATAAAAACAATAACCATAGAAACTATTTGCATACCTAATGTAAGGTTGTCTCTTCCATTTGTTTGCTTGGGGCAGTCTCTTCAATGTTTGCATCTTTTGCTGGTTTGAATTACTCCTTGCATGACAATATGCAGCAATGTGTCCCAGCTTGTGGCAGACATAACAGGTGGCATTCTTCATTGGAGGGAAGAATCTCCTTTGATGGTTTCCAAATTTTACATACTCAGGGGTCTTAGTATTTATTATATTCTTTGCTACTAATGGTTTCTTCTAATCTTTGTCTTCCTTATTACAGGTTTCTTCTTTTGTAGGAATTGTTTGAGCTGCTTCATCATTCTTCTTTGCTTTTACAAAAATAATCTCTCTATCAACCTTTTCTTTGCCTTTACTTGATTCTCCTTCATAGCCTATTCCAGTTTTTATCATAGGGGATCTTTGAGCAACCAGAATTTCATTCAACTTACTAGAGCTTGTTATTTGAGAAGAGTTTATAACCACTTTCCTTTGAGCATTTTCTAGTTTCTTCTTGAGACATACTACTTCTTCTTCCAGCTTCTCTTGTTCTCGGGTTTTATCCTTGATTTTCTGAAGTAACATGTCTTCTATCTTCTTAGCTTCTTCAAGCTCTACCTTCAGCTGCACGAGAACTTCTGAGTTTTGTTCTTCTCTTACATACTTGAGAAGAATGTCCTTTTGTTTTCTGCACTTCAGTTTGAGTCTGTCAATCTCCTCCAGAGCACTTCTTAGCTCCCCCTCAAGGTCGATTTCCCCTTCTTCTTCTTCATCTTCTAGCAGGAGTCCTTCAAGTTCTTCTATGGCCATCAATAAGAATTCAGAGGTTCCTTCCTCACTTGAGGGTTCATCTGAATCTTCAGATGTACTACTGTCTTGTTGAGCATAGAAAGATTTTCTGCTGAACTTCTTTGCTTTCTACCAGTTCTTTGATTTATTTTTCTCTAACTCTAGAGCCCAATTCCTTACTTTCTTGTGAGGACACTTAGCAGCATAGTGTCCAACTCTTCCACAGTTAAAGCATTTGAAAGGAAGTTTACCTTTGTATTTACCTGAGCCTCTATCCAATTTCTTGACAAATTTTGCCTCTTCTTCATCCGAGCAAGAGCATATGTCTCCCTCTTCTTCTTTCTTCTTTTCTGTTTTAAAGGCTGCCTCCCTCGTACTGGGCTTCTTCTATGGGAGCCTCATCTCATATGCTGTTAGATTTCCAAGTAGCTGGTTCATGGTCAAGGTCTCCCAATTAGCTGTCTCTTCTATTACAGACACCTTGGGATTAAACCTGGATGGAAGAGATCTTAGAATATTTTGCACAATTATACTTTCTGGCATGGTTTCTCCAAGAGCTTTCACATTGTTAACAATTTCTGCAACTTTTAGGAAAAAAATGGCAATGTCTTCATCATCATTCATTTTTAAGTTCTCAAACTGGGCTCTATAAACTTGAAGTTTGGCAGTCTTTACTTTCTTGTCCCCCTCATGGATGTTCTCCAGAGTATCCCACATTTCTTTGGCAGTGTCTTTGTGCATTACTTTGATAAACTCTGCTTCACATAATCCATTCAGGATGGCATTCATGGCTTTTGCGTTAGCCACAAAATCTTGTTTTGTTTCTTTCTCTGTGTCAGTTGCCTTTGGGGCATATCCTAATTCCACAGCAGCCCAGACTTCTATTCCTAGAGACATTATGTATTTCCTCATTCTGATTTTCCAGAAAGCATAATTTTCACCGGTGAAGAAAGGGGCTTGATTGGTTGAGCATCCTTCTTTACTAGCCATCTTGGGAACCTAGGATCTCCTTTCAGCTGTTAGACTGGTACAAAGGAACTGGCTCTGATACCAATTGTTGAACCCTTAGTTAAACTGAGAGGGGGGGGGGGTGAATCAGTTTAACACATTCATGGAATTTTGAAACTTTTCATTAAAACTTATTTACACCTTCATTTCATGTCCAACTTAATATGTGAGTAATCTTAGAATGTGAGCAGCAAGTGTTAATATAATATAACAGTAGACTTAATATGAGAGCAGCAGGTATTAAACAAAAGATATAAATCAGATCAACACATAAACATCATGCACAGAGACACCAGATATAAGTGGAAAACCATAAAGGGAGAAAACCACATCTTATTATTTTTGTGATGCAAAGGCAAGCTCCAACTCCCTCTCACAACTGTTTTTCTGCAGGCACCAACCTACAGGAGGCTCCAATCCTCAATTCTGCAAGCTACAACTTGCAAGGAAGCACCAACTCCCTTCAATTTTCTGCAGGCACCAACCTACAGGAGGCTCCAACCTCAGTCAGCTACAACTGACAGCTATCAAGCTGCAACTTGATAGGGAAGCTCCAACTTCTTCAATTTATCAAACTGAATGTTTGCTGATTTACCTCAGATATCAGCTCTGTTCTGTAGCTTCTCTTTCTGCTTTTCTTTTCTTAATCTTCTCTGCTTGTCTCTTCTATACTCTGCCTTCTCTATATTACTCTCTCTAACCCCTTTCTGCATATCCAGTTGATATTATTTATAGAGTTCCGCACATGATTGTTTGTATTTCACAAGCAATTTTGAGTGAACAGTCATGACTCTTTGGCTTCTGTCTATTCATTCCTTTTATTTAACTCATTTTAGATTTATAACAATATGTACAAATTTTCATGCCACAGTGGGATTTTTTATTTTCCTTAGGATACTTGCCAATGCATCACAAACAATAAAAAATTTAATTACAACATTTACATTCAGATTTTTAGTTACACACTTCAATTTCACTCAGCTTCTTTTCTGGATTTTGGCTTGACTGGATTTGTCTTTTCTACTGCTGTTTCTCTCCCTTTCGTTCTTGTAGGCTCTCTTCTTCATTGCAGTTGTATAACTGTGGTACATATAAATGTATTTTAATATCACTGCTGGGAAATTTCAATACTTTCAATTTCTGCAGTGGCAACCTTTGCATGCTGAATCTTTGTCAATACACTTGTAAGGATTTGGGTCACAAGGAATAACTCCTTTTTGTAGAAGTCCAAATTTGGTAAATACAGAAAACACAAAGTTTAATTATCAACTCATTGATAGCGGTAACTATGCACAGTCCCGTTTTCCCCAGGTCTTCCACATTTCTTCCGGTAGATAATTCAATATTTTCCACAACTTTTTAATTCAATGTATTCCCCACAGTACAATTCGGCTACAGTACGAGTGCGCCACCTTCCAACCTTAATCTCCCCACCTTATTTTAATAACCCAGCAACCCTTAAATAAACATCTTTAACGTATTATGGACTTTCATTCTATCGTTGAACCTTATAACTAAGGTTCAAATGGTTAATTAATCCGCATATGGATGCATCACACAAGATTTGATATTTTACATCTATATATATATATATATATCAGCACATATATATGTTTCGAACCTTGGGAATTTTAAATATATATCTCGAGTTATAATTCAGTTGAACCGCTTATAACATTCCTTTGGCTCCGGGCCCACATATACGATTGGTGAGACTTCAATGGAATACATATGCTTGTACCTTTGGTTAAACTCCGTGCTACTTCCCAATATGATCACCGTCAGATCGCTTCTCTCCAGATCGACGGCTTGTGTCAATATCGCTCCGCGTCTTTGGTCGATGGTTAATGCGCGATGGCGCGCATTGAACATCGGTTTTGGAACTTCGCCCGACGCCACGTGTCGAGCTTTCTATGGAATCACTCGCGAATGGGGGAAACCACTTGCTCCACAAAAGTGGTGCGATGTAAACCGGAAACCGTCGTCACTGTTCACTCCAAACCACGCTCACTGTTCCTCTCGGTCACGGTTCCCCTCTCATGGTTTCGGTACTACTCCTCAATACACCATTTCAACTTAACTCTGCCCACTTGTATTTCTTCTGCGCCTCTGTTATACAACCTCCATCTTCGACGGAAATGCCTCCCTCTATATTGTCTCCTTCAATTTCCAACGGACCTTCATAATCCCTCACGAGGATTCATACCAATTCTGATATGGTCGGTCTTTCCTCGCACGACCATTAAATATTCACTAGATATACAACAGCGTGTACTGTGGCGCCAGAGTAAATATGGTTTCACAGTCTTATCCCAATAAATAACAATCCCTCTAATTGCTTCTACAGGTATGGCTAGGCATACTAGATAATTTCACTAACATCAATTTATTCCAATCCCATGCAGAATCACTATCAACTTGGTTGTACAGAAATCAACTGTCATTCATCCAGAGCTCATATGTTTACACAGGTAACTCGATAGATGCACAATAATCCTGTAACAGCTTCCTCATTATACAATGAATTGACTTACAAACTTTTGTTGGCCAGAGTTTAAACATCACTGGTGAATCATTATTCAACTTCCTAGTTTGCCTCTTTTCCTTGTCTGATGCTTTCTCTGCTACCTCTCTTTTTGCTGCCCTGTCTCTGTAAATGTACTCTTCCTCTGTTCTTCTCTGCTGACCTTCAACTTCCTAGTCTGCCTCTTTTCCTTGTTTGATGCTACTCCTTGCTCTTGAAGCTCCTCTAAAACTGCCTCTCTTTTGCTATCTCTCTTTGTCTCTGTTTCCTCTGATGTCTCTGCTGCCTTTCTGCCCCTTGAATGATGTTTCAAGCGCTCCTCCTTTGTCATCTCCTTTGCCATCAATGACAACAATTCCAACAACCTCTAACATTTCTGCAATAATACACTCAATTTCGCTCTTTTGGACATAAGGATATTTTTAAGGCCTGATGTTTGGAGGAACACTTCATGGAAAAAAATGAATAGCATGATCATGATCACGAATAAGTGGGAGTCCTTTGGGAGTTTCAAACACCTTGGAATGATTTTCCAAGACTTTTTGGAGATTTGGATAAATAGATGATTCTGATGTTGGAACTTCTATTGAGCATAATTGTGCAATTACGCTTCGTTGTTCTTTCTTTAGAAGCTTTGTCATGACATTAGAGCTTATTATCTTTCCCGACTTCCTTGTGATACCCCATAATTCGACTTCCTTTCCTTTCGAAAATAAATAAATTCAAGAATAGTTATTGAAAATTAAAAGCTACAGTCCCCAAAGATTGTAACCATTGTACTCCTAGTACAACATCAACACCTCCCATTGGAATGGAAAGCATTGGAATATTCAATACATATTCCCCCATGGTTAGCTTGATATCATGGCATTTTCCAGAGCAATTTATAGTTCCTCCATTTGCAACCATCACTTGACGTTCTGGTGTTGGATATAGGAAGCAATTCAATTCCTTGGCTACCTTACAATGAATAAAATTATGGGTACTACCCGAATCAATCAACACTATTACCTTTTTCTTCTTAATATGTCCTTCTATCTTGAGAGTTTGAGGAGTGGTAATTCCTGCCAATGCATTACACGATATGGTCAGACTCATTTCTTCTTTCTCTAGGGTTGGTTCCTGGTGTATATCCTCTTCTTTTGAAGTTTCTTGTTCATTTTCTTCCTCCTCTTTACAATCTATGTAAAATAATTTATTCTCAGCACACGTATGACCTTTAGTGTATTTGTTATCACAATTGTAGCAAAGACCTTTTGCTCTTTTTTCTTCTAATTGTTGTGGTGTCAACCTTGTAGGTTGCGGAAGTCTAGGAGTAGCAACACTTCCATCTTTATAGATGTGAGTGGTAGGCTTCCTTGTTGCCATAATTTTACATTCAATTTTTCTTGCCAACCTGAATGCCTTCTCCAATGAATCAAACTCCCAAAGGTGAACCTCATGTTGGATGTTATCCTTTAAAGTCCCTATGAAGACATCAATCCTTTGTTCCTCTAGAATATAAGTTACCCTTATATTCAATTTTGGAAGTTCTCAATGTGCTCCACCACTGAGCCCTTTTGTTTGAGATTTATCAATAGGATAAAGAAGATGTTTCTCTTTGTATCCTCATAATTTGCTATCATTTCCTCCGTAAAAATTGACCAAGTGACAATTTTTTTACGGGAGCAAAGCCATCGATACCACACAAATGTATTTTGTTCTAAATATAAAGTTGCAATGCATACCTTTTGTGTGTTTTGCACATTATTGAGATCAAAATATTGCTCCATTTGTAGTATCCATGTTACGAGATCCTTGCCATCAAACTTTCTCATATCGATCTTTGGAATATGGTGAGTCTTCCATCCAACATTCGAGTTTATGAAATCACGATTAACATTTTTTTTGTTCTCATCATGAGTTTGCTCTACTATATTTTTGCCATTAGGAATTATTTTTTGTATCAACTTTGTCAAGCCTTCCATGTTTTCTTTTATATCATTCTTCATGTCTTCCATTTTCTCTTCCATGTATTACATGTCATTCTTCAAACCATCAATCTTAACTTCCACACCTTTCTTCAAACCCTCCATATTAGCTTCCATGCCTTTCTTCAAACCATCTATATTATTCTTCAAACCATCCATCTTCGCTTCCACCCCTTTCTTCAAAACTTCCATTTCATTTTTTGTTTCTCTTTGCGAGAGTGAAATTTGGTGCACTTGCTCTTGTAATTTTGATATATCATGTTGCACTTCTTCATCTTCATGAGTCATAGTAGAGTATTCTAAGGGCTTAATGGGCGTTGAATTCTTTTTAGGAGGCATTTTAGAACCCAATACTGATATCTATGCTTCAATATTCCCTTGGAATCACTTCAAAATAAATTTTCAAACAAGACTTATGCATTAGATAGATGTCTTTTTGGATTAATCACATCATTAGGATTTAGTTGACGTTTCGAAACAACTAATGTGGTTCATCCTCAGGACAAGGTGAAAAGCCAATTGATCTAATTGAATAAATAGTGTGGATGCATCATTGTCCGATATTAGCTGAAGAAAAATAGTCATTAAAAACTACTCGTTAATGAATTATTTAATTAGTTAATTAAAATTATTAAAATATTGACCCAATATAATAATAATAAAATTTTGACCCAATAAATATTATTATAATAATAATAAATTGTATTATGTAATATTTAATTAAAAATTTAATTTGATTAATGATTTTTTTAAATTTTTTTATTATTTTAATAGATATTATAATAAAATGTACTATGTAATATTTAATTGATTAATAAATACTAAAATAATAAATATATATTTTTTTTTAAATTATGCAATAAGAATTACACAATTTGAAAAAAATACACACCTTTTTCTTGTTTTTGAGGAGCTCGATATTGAAATTGAATTATCTTTGTGATTGCGGATCTTCAATATTTGAAATTCAGTCTTGTAGTAGCCCTCTGAATCTTCTTTCTAATGCTATAGGTCCGACCTGATTTGGATGCTTCAAGACAATGTTATGCCCAATCTCCCACAATGACCTAATTATGGATTGGTTCAGTAGAGCGAACTTGTATGGTGTGCCACGTGTCACTCTTTCCTCCTTCGGGTCTAAAATTGTTATAAAGGAAACTAAAGTTCGTGTACTTTCGGCCACTTTTTACATAATTCCAATCTGATGCTCACAGAGAGAGTTATGTTGATTTTCCCAAGGTTAACTCTTTTAGATGAAATTCGGGAGCCTGCAAAAACCTTAACTTCCACAGATCATATCTTCGAAAATATTGCGAACCAAGATCTGAAATTTTTACACGAAGTTCCTCAGGATTTTGGCTTAGCGTGTAAAAAATTTCAACTTCTGAACCTTCGTAGAAAAAATTTGTAGCTAAAATGCCATGATGACCTGTTTGGATCAGCGAAACCCTAGAATCCAAAGCTCTGATACCAAATGTTATGAAACCAACTCCAAAAATAGAAGAAAAGAGAGATCAATGCCTTAGAAATAAGCCACTTTAAGTGGGAAACCTTTTTTACATTACATAAATGAACAATTCTTGGATGATACAAATGATAAAACCTCCTTCTATATATAGGAGTCCATGGGGTCACAATATAATCCTAGCCAACCCAACAATAATAATGTAAGGCCACAATAATAACAATATGGGGGTTACAGGGGTACAACAATAAAAATAAGGGGGCTACACTAACAACAATAAGGGACTACACTAGTAATATAGGGACCTAACATAGTCGACATGGTCGTGTAGTATATCCCAACCACTCATATGATCATGCAATCAATTGCTTCATTGGTCGACCACTCGATTGTCGTGATTCCTTTAACTGACTATATTTTGGTAATCGATCCTTTGTTGATCAATCCTTCAACTAATTGTCTCCATAGTATCCAAAGGTGTGATGAGCCACAAGGACCATAGGTTCCAACACCCCTCATTAGCACAACTTTATAGAGGTTCAAGAGGTGAAATCATGTCTCTAGGAGACCCCCACCCCATAATTACAACTTATTGAAGCCCAAGAATTTCCCATAGATTAACATAATTGGATTCAACCAATAGTTTCATAAAGATATCAACAAGTTGATCATTTTTCCTACAATATAAAAGGGTGACAACCTTCTCTTGATTCAATTATCTCAAGTAATAAGCATGATGTTTGACATGCATAATCTTACTGTGTGCAATAGGATTATCAGAAACCTATATTGCACTTCAATAAATAGCAATTGAAGCCTTAATGGGAAACCCAAGCTCTCCAAGGAGTTAACGAATCCAAACTTCCTTTATTCTTGTGTTAACAACGCCATGATATTCAATTATACAGTCAATAAAGAGATTGGTTATTTCTTGTATGACCAAATCAACGGTCCAACATTAAATTGAAAACACATAACCAAAAGTGGATTTTTTGTTATCACCATCACCTGCTAAGTCGAAGGTCGTGAACTTGACTAACGAATTTGAACTTTGACAATATTTGATACCAAAGTGAGAGGTACCCTTAATGTAGCGAACAATTATTTTTGCATCTTTCTTATGGATCTTGCATAAATCAGGAAACCGCATTAACAACAAAAGAGATATCAAGTTAACTGTGATTTAAGTAAATAAGGCTACAAACAACTATCGATAAAGGATAGCATCAACTTTCAGGATTGACACTCAACTAAAAAATTGTAGCACATGGCTTACAACCATTTGTCTTAAATTGTTTCAACGAGTTCAATACATATTTTGACTGAGAAAAAAAATACCATAAGGTAATGGTAAAACTTGAAGACCAAGAAATAAATGTAAAAGACCAAGGTTAATCAACTCAAAGGTGTCAGTGAGTCGATTCTTCAATATAAGAACTTGTTCGAATATATTACTAGTGATAATCAAATCATCAACATATACAAAAGCAATCAAAGTATCATTGTTACGATGTAATACATGAGGATTGTGATCAAGTTCACAACATTTGAACCTGATATTGAGGAATAATCAATCAATGTTAGCATACCAAGTCTAAGGACTCTGCTTTAAACCATACATTGACTTTTTATGTCGACAAGTTAGAATTGAATCTATCACAAAATTGAGGGGCCACTCCATGTATATTTTTTCTTGTAAGTCACCATGAATGAAGGAACTCCTAACATTCATCTAATGAATTTTCCATCCAAAATGAACATAAAGGAATAATATTAGTCAAATAGTTTATCCTTGTGACTAGGGCAAAGGTTTTGGTGTAGTTTATGCCTTCTTTCTATGAAAATCCTTTTTGTGACCAAATGAGTTTTATGATGCTCAATAACACCTTCATAACTTTGTGACATTCTTCCCTTCTAGTTGAGGACTAGGTCCCAAGTGTGGTTCTTTAAAAGAGAGCCAAGTTTAGCCTGCATAGCCTACTCCCATCTAGGTTGACCCTGTGCATCAGCATAGAAGTATGGATCACAATTTTTATGAACATGAGAAATCAATGCAATATCGACATGTTATTTTTTACTACAATTTTTTGTCCTGAGGAAACATCACCAACATTAGGTCTAGTTGCTTCAATCGTTTTTGCATCCCACTAAGGTAAACAATGAGTATGTGAAACTTCTTATCACACCATCGTTTGACCAATTGATAGTTCTAGTAGGAATAAAATTTAGAAGGTAATTGGCACAATAGGCATCTTCATCCCAAAATTTTGTCAGTAAATTTTTGGCCTATAAGAGATGTCAAGTCATTTCAACTAAGGCTTAATTCTTATGTTCTACCAAATCCCAGGTATTTAATGAGTTGACTGCATTTTTTTTCAACCAAGTCCCTAAATTCCTTTAAATTTTCAAAGATATGACTTTTATTCTTCGAGAAATGGACTCGAGTAAACCTAAAGTAATCATCAATCAAGGTCAAAATATACTTTGCACCTGTTAATGAAGGCTTACTTATGTAAAAAATATCATCATTAATAGTCTCCAATGGTTTATGAGCATGTCATGTTTTCCGAGAGTCAAAAGGTGTTTGTTGATGTTTTCCCAACACACATCCTCTATAGAGTCGATTAGGTGGACGTGATTTTTGTAAGCTAACAACCATGTTTTGTGTTGTCATTGTCTTCAAACCTAAAAATTCAAATATCCAAATCGCCCATGACAAAGTTGACTTTGATCATCGATTTATGCAATAAAGGCAGTGAGTTCAACATCTAATTGAGATAACTGACTAAACTTGCATAGTCCATCCTTTAGCTTGAGAATCCCTTCGATAATAATTGACTCATATTTCCTAAAATATTTGACAAAGAACTGATTTAATGAAAAGTCTTTTTCGACTGGGAATTTGACAATAACTTTGTTCTCAAACTAGGCACATGATATATAATCATGATCTTGCCATTCTTGTAGTGTACTTCATTGTGACCAACACTGTCAAGAGAAAAATCATCTACGAGATAAATCTTTTTCTCGACAATTTTATCCAAGGAGAAGAACAATGAAGCATCCTTCACCATACGATGAGTGCAACCTAAATAAGCTACCCATTCATTTTTCAATGTGTGAGCATGTAATGCTTGAGTTATGATTGAAAAGGTGAAGTTTTAAGTCAATTGACTGATCTATTTTTTAGCAGACACATTTCTTTCAAGCAACTTAACCTTTTCTCCAACCTGCCAATCTTCTTCTAATAAGTTTTCTCCATATGTCCTGCCTTCCCATAGTAGTGACATATCTTCTTCTTTCAATTCTTCATGGTTAATGTCGACGCATCACCCTTTTCTTTAGCTTTTTGGCCAATACATTCATGCTTGTGCCCATTCTCCTTTTGATTTGAAATGCCTTTTTCCTTGAGCAAGTGTACTCGGTGCTTACTACTGAGCTTACCTTCATCAAGTAACCTTTGTTGGTCCTTGGTCAATAAATCACAAAGAGTGTCAAAGTTGTATTCCTTACCATCTTCCTTACACGATCTCCAGTTGGTGTAGAATGAGGAACATAACATGTCATAAGTGTTGTTAGATCCATTAGGACTAGTTCAATGAGTTCTCCACCCTTTTTTAGAAATTTCTTCCCATGTTCTCCAAATTTCAGTTGTAGCTCTTTCACATGAGTTAAGTAGTCCTCAATCCTTTCAAAGGAATGAGGATCAAAAGATTTAAACTCCTTGTCCAACTGCATGACTTGACTTTCATCGACCTTGTCAAACAACGTCTTTAACTTCTTCCAAATCTCATGAGGATAGTCAATCCCACTCACATGAAAATGATTTTTCCCCAACAGTATAGGTTGTAATGACACCAACGACCTTGACTTTATTTCCATCAATGAAAAACTTCATTTGGTCATCCTTCGGATCTGGAATAACAATATTTATATATTGCCATATCCCTTTGCTCTTCAGTAGGGTTTAAATGTATAGTACCCAAACAACATAACTCTAGCCATTTAAAATAATTTGATCAATCTTGGAAGCCATATTCAAAATTCTAATAGATTTGAACTATTCAAATAGGTTCAAGTAGAAAATCAATCAACATAGAGTCAATCACTACAAGATCTAACTCATGACAATTTGAAGGCAATGGGGCTAGGTCAAACTCGATAGCTCTAATATCATGTTAGGAAATGAACATGGATGGTGAATAGATAACCTAATGTTGAAGCCTATAATTTTTTCTTTCTTTTTTTTAAATCCTTTTTTCCATCTCATTTCACCTTTTTGTCACTATTCTATAACAATCTCAACATATTTGAGGTCAAGTTCAACTCCTACAAAGGTATTAATCATCCATAGTTAAATTATTTGTTTCTTAGTAAACTATAACAAAAGTATTCTTACAAAAACTGAATCATGAATATTCTACAACTAATATTTGTTTCCATAGCAAAACACATTGTTAGACAGGTTGCAACACTACAATAGAGGGAAAAATATTATCAGGAGGTGACAAATGGCTTCCAGATGGATAAAAACCTACCAGCATTGCTTGGAAAGTTACGCGGATTAGGAAATTTTGAAGTCAAAAGTAAAGTCAACTATGGAAACTACGTGTAGCGATCAAACACATGTAGTGGAGAAATAATAAATATCAAGCGAACGAGACTAAAGATTGAAGCAACTATTAAGATTATGGATTGAAATAAATCTCCTATGACTTGACTTTTCAATAGAAAGTCATAAAGAGATTGAACTCTTAATTGAATTGATCTTGTAGATGTCGAAATTATTCATAACACAACGGTTTAAAATTCTTCCAAGTCTTTTTATAATGTGTACAAATACTATAAGCGAGACTAGAAACATAAGGTTTTTAATTATCAAGACTTTGTGGTGAAGACTAATAACACTCTGTTTTATAATATAATTCACTGTTATTTCTAATGCGTGCATGAAGATCTTGTGATCAATAGTCAACCTGCACTCATAGCAGGTCCCCTTATGGAGTTGTGAGGTCTTATTTCATAGTTTTTTTGGTTCTTAGAATTATAATTTATTTTCAAGAATTTATTTCCATTGTAGTTTTATTTATGTTATTTTCATTTGGTTGCAGAGTACTCATAAACATAAAACACTAAAAAGATTTCAATTATTCAATGCATCTTCTTGTGAGCACTAAATCATTTTAAAAGTTAATTTGATTTCTTCAATGCTAATGAAATACACTTTAGAGGTTAAATACTCACATTAGTAACCATTCTTGAGTTATGATTTTATCTTTTGCAAGTAGAAATTAGATTTCACTGTCATTTTCGTTCTAAAGCATTTAATATATAATTTCTTTATTGCAAGTTAGTTTTAAATTTCCTTTCAGGATGTGTTCAATTCCGCATCAGTAGAATTAAATTGTTTTCTTTTGAGTTTGATATTCAAGCATTTCCTTTTATGCAATTAAAATTAAGTTTGATTTCTACAATTTAGATAAATCTTTCACTTTAAACATTCAACTCAGATGATTAAGATTTATTATAACATTGGATTGAAAGAACATGTGCGTATTTGTTCTCCAAATTGTATGAAAAACAATTCTTCATCTTTAGAATTAGGCTCATTTTTAGAATCACTTAATCTACAAAAGGAATCCTAACATATATAGTGCACATACATTTCACAAGTACACAAATCCTGGTTGATAATTAATGAAATAAATTAAATACAATTAATTTACCAAAGAGTTTGGCGTCGTTGTTGGGGAAGTGCATATAGGATTTTATTTTTCAAATATTGATAAAAAAAAATGATAAAAAACATTTATGTGTAGAGAAAGGGATTCTAGGGGTAGATTTGTAAGTAGAGGTAGAAGTTCAATTCCAACATCACCACTCACTCCATCTAAACCTCGTAGTGCCACACCACCGCATTCCATCATTGGCAGGTAGACATGGACTTCATGAGGTACATAAATCTAAATGTTGGGAATAATACTAAGAGAGAGGGGGTGGGGGGGGAAGGGCGGCTGTGTGGTGTGAATCGACATTTAAAAACTCACAATAATATTTTCTTTTATGAATTATGTACACAAATTTACTGAAGCCAACTTGCGTATGTACGCGACTGTTATATAGGAAACTAACATATGCTTAGTAAACTTGTAAATCCACTTATTCTTTATCTGTTTAACTTAAATCAGAATGTAATATATTCATCATACATTTGATAAGTAGTAAGCATGTGCAGTAATAAATGAATAAAGCATCACACATAAGAAACACACATGAACACCAGGATTTTAAGGTGGAAACCCAATATGGGAGAAAACCACCACTGTTGTCGTCTCAGTCTTCAATCTTGTTGTTATCAAAAACTTCTTACATTCTTGTACTAGTGCATACTCATTCCAGTACACATGCACCCACCTACTGAAGGCTACAACCTTCACTCATTCTAAAACTCCTACTGGAAGGGAGCTTCAACCCTTGATCTTGTTTACAAACACCCACTGGAAGGGAGCTTCAACTCCTTGATCTGAACACTAGCTACCACTGGCAGGAAGCTTCGACTTCCTCACTGAAGGCTCCAACCCTCAGCGCCATCTGTGGACCACGTTTCATACATTTTCACACTAGATCCACCTACTTTAATACATCACAACTTGTAGGCCACTTTTCACCAAATAATTCATGTTGAACCCATTAACATCATATAAGCCCAATATCAAAACCGAAATTGATCATTGTACCCAAAGAATTCACTCGTACTGAAAACAACCACAAAACCAATCAATCACTAAATCATGCAAATACTAAACAAACCATCGAAGCAAACAATCACTTAACAAATAATCAACTTAAATCAAACAATACAGAGAGATAAATGTGACCATATTATCAGAACCGAACCCAGAATACTGTATCAACACACTTAACACAACCCGTGTGTATACACACTTTTATGTACTACAACCTTCGTACATATCTCAATATACTAAGTACTGAAAATTGTTACTCTAAATCAATCACAGAATTGGAAAGGGACATTTTGAAACATTATGTTAGATTACAAATCTCTTAATCCTTATACAGTTAGCAACATTAAGCATCATTTTCAACCAATAAACATGCACCCAATTTCAACTTCATCATTCAAATAGTTCTACTTCAGACATTGTCACTAAACCCAGATCAACATGAAGACATCATTGACAGACAACAGAAATACAACAACACTGATCAGATTGATCTGTCAGATTATAAGCATAAACCCTTCCTTCTGTACACTACTTTGATGAAGTGAACCTGCATGTATACGTGAATTCACCAAGACCAACCTGCGTACAAATATACAATTTTGACCTAAAATTGTGCAGCTCTTCAGAACTTCAGAAAGACCCAGATCATAACATTCAGAGATAAAAACATGTGTCAATACTTAAATCTAGTCAATCCATGAACACATCATACAATGGAAAGTCATTTCAGGTCTCATGATCCTGATCCATCATTGTATTCATCGTTGCATTATTATTTTAGATCAACTTGTCAATTATAGCCCTTACAATGCAAATATACTTAAGATTGAAGTATTCATAAAAAACCCTTACTCATGCACACTTAACACTTTGACCATTACCTCCTTATATAGTTAGAGCCTTATTCAATACCATGAGCCAAAACCACACTAGAGCCAGTGGTAATCTTGGATGGGATCAAATAACCGTTACTGCACTCAATATTATGGGCTAATACCATGGTAAAGACCCTTAGTATTAATAAATTAGTGCGCTAGCATGTACGCGACTTGGCTTCTTCATACCCATGTGTGTACGTGACTTGGCTTCTTCATACCCACGTGTGTACGCGACTTGGCCTTGACTAACCCACGTATAGATATTCAAATATTCACCTTCATCAAACTTCTATTTCTAACCTACAAACCTTTGTCCCACCATTTTGTTCTCTTGTGCCATCACTCGGTCACCTTTGAACTGATCTGTGAACTGATCTGGTTACCATTGAATTGTTCTATTACTAGTGGGTTGCCATCAAGGACAACACATGTACCATAATGCCAACAATACCCCCCTCACTTATGTCAACCATGTTGGTGTTTGATCAGCATAACCCGAAGACACCTTAAAGAGACACCATATTCAAACGCCAAGATAGTCTCCCCCTTTGACATAAAGGGAAAAGGATAGACCAATGATCCCCCTGAGCATATGCAGATGTTTTAAAATATATACGACTCTATGATGCAACTCAAAAATACCTTACATCAACCATCCAGAGTGGGGTTACATACCAGCAACTTCCCAACATGGGATTACATATATGACTCAATTACCTAACCAAGTGGGTTTACATAATTACATCATAAGACTCCATATGAGTTTTACATTAAATGACATGTACAAAGTGACAACCATTTGAACATCTTCAGTAGTGAATTAAACATAATGCCAACAATGCATTACCAAGGCTAAAACTCCCCTTGAATTAGTGCTCCTTGCTTTCTATCAGATCATCAATTCACGCATCAAAGTATCTTCATTAATCGGAAAAAGCATAAATGACAAATTGAACCAAATTCTAGAGCTCAAAACCAATTATAAGAAACAACTGCATACTGTAATCAACTGTGAACAATAAATAACAGACATAAGCATATCAGAGACTGTTCTTGAGTTGGACCCAAGTATTTATGATCAGAGATGTATACACTCTTTTTTGAATTGAAACTCGCGTAAATACGCAACTATGCTTCATGAAACCTGCGTACAGAAAGCACACTTCTGAATTTTCACTTGTAGAATGAGCAGGCTTGATTACTACAAAATGAGGCAGAGACAACTCCCAGTTTTTGTCTGAGATTTTCAAATGCTTCTCTTGGAATAGGTTTAGTAATTATACCAACAACTTGTCTCTGGAGGGAACATACTCCAATTTAACCTTTTTCTCAAGCACCTGTTCTCGTAGAAAATGATACTTAATTGGAATGTGCTTGGTCTTGGAGTGCATAACAAGATTTTTCGAAATACTAATAGCACTTGTATTATCACGTAGGGTGGAGATGGGTGGAGAACATTTGATTTGAATATCTAGTAATGCCTGCATCATCCAGAGGAGTTGAGTGCAACAAGATGCAACAACCACATATTTTTCTTCCTTTGTAGATGAGGCAATAGAAATTTGTTTCTCGCTGAACCAAGATACCAATCGGGGCCCCATGTAAAATGCACCTCCACTAGTTCTTTTCTGGCCATCGAAATTTCCAGCCCAGTCTGCATCGGTGTATGTATGAAGGGTAAGATATGCATCTTTAGGATACCATAATCCAAAGTATTGGGTTCCTTGGAGATATTTGAATATTCTCTTAATTGCTTGAAGATGTGTTTCATTTGGATTGACTTAGAAATGTCCAGCGATCCCAACTACATGCATGATATCTAGTCTAGTGCTTGTTAGATAAAGAAAGCTTCCAATCATAGCCATATACTCTGGTTGGTTTACTGTGGGAGATTCATCATGTGAATTGAGGCTACATCCTGTCATCATTGGATTACACACTGTTTTGCAGTCTTCCATCCCATACTTCTTCAGAATTTGCTTGAGATATTTTGTTTGTGAGAGAAAAATTCCATCTTTTGCTTTTTGTACTTGTAAACCAAGAAAATATGTTAGTTCCCCAAGTAAAGACATTTCAAAGTCTTGCTGCATAACATAAACAAAATTTTGACTTGTAGATTCTTCATTACTTCCAAATATGGTATCATCAACATATACAACAATAATTAGCAATTTATCATCCTCAATTTTTGTGTACAGGTTGTTTTCCGCAGATCCTTTTGTAAAACCTTGTTGTTGAAGATACTTGTCAAGATGATAATATCATGCCTGTGGGACTTGTTTTATCCCATATAAAACCTTTTAAAGTTTGCATACAAGGTGTTCATCATTCCCTAAAATGAATCCTTTTAATTGTTAAATATATAATTCTTCTTTTAGATCTCCATTAAGGAATGCAAATTTTACATCCAATTGATAGATTTTGAAATGGCGAAAACTTGAAAATGCAAGAAACATTCTTATGGCTTCAAGTCTGGCTACTAGAGCAAATGTTTCTTCAAAGTCTATACCTTCTTGTTGACCATAATCTTTACAAACAGGTCCAGCTTTGTTTCTAATGACTTCTCCATTTTCATTCAACTTATTTTTGAATATCCATTTTGTCCCAGTAACATTTTTATCATGAGGCCTTGGAACCAATTGCCATGTATTATTCTTTTCAATTTGATCAAGTCCTTCATCCATGGCGTTAAACCAACATTCATCTTTACTAGCCTGATTTACATTGTGTGGTTCAATGGTGGATAGTAAAGCTAGATAACTAGGAGATCCTACAAGAGTTCTTCTTGTTTGTACCCTAGATTCCTTTTCTCCTAGAATTTAAGTTTTTGGATGATTCTTTTGAACATACTTGGATGAAGCCTTTTCTTTATCAGATGTGTCTTCTTTTGTTGCTTCATTAGTTTCTTCTTCTATATCATTTCGATTTGATGAGGGAAAACATTCATCCTCATCATCCTCTCTTGTTGTTGTTACCTTTTTGAGATTTGTTTATGCTTCATTAATTACAACATCAATACATTCAACAATTTTCCAAAGTCTCTTATTGTAACATTTGTATCCTTTGCTTCTAGCTGAATAACCAAGAAGTATTCCTTCATTTTCCCTAACTTCAAACTTACCAAGTTTTTCATCATTATTTTTTTTATGAAAAATTTACTTCCAAAGACTCTAAAATTCTTTACAGTAGGTGGCTTACCATACCAAAGTTCGTATGGAGTTTTATCATTGTTTACATGAACATGAGCTTTGTTGAGAATATTTATTGCGGTATGTGCAGATTCACCCCAGAAGGTGTCATGGGTTCCAAACTCATCAAGCATAGAATGAGCCATTTGTTGAAAAATTATGTTAATTCTTTCTACCACGCCAGTCTTTTGAGGAGTTCTGGCTACAAAAAATTGTCTTTCTATGCCATGTTGTTCACAGAAATCAAAGAATTCATCTGATATGTATTCTCCTCCTCGGTCAGATCTGGGAAATATGATTTTAAGATCTAACTCATTTTCAACTAATGCTTTGAACACTTTAAATTTATCAAATTCTTCATCTTTGTGTTTCAATAAACCGATCCAACACAATCTAGAAAAGTCATCAATAAATAAGATGTAGTATTTCTCTCCACGAGGTGACATTTTCCATATTGTTCCACATAAATCAATATGTATAAGTTCAAGAGGCTTACTTGTTGATCCTTCTTTGGCATTGAATTGAACTTTGGTTTGCTTACCAAATTGACATGACTTGCATATGGCACTTTTTGGTAGGGTGATGCTGGGAAGATCACGAACAACTTTGAGCTTGCTTGATTTGATTCTATGCCATAACCAATTTTCCTCTGCTTTTCCTAGGTAACATTGTTATTGACCACCTTTCAATATATACAAATTACTCAGAGTTGTTGTTCCTTTTATTATGGTCTTTCATGTGTCAAGTTCACAGACCACACATTCTTTTGATCTAAAGACCACTTCATTTCCTTGATCACACATTTGGCTAACACTCAAAAAGTTATGCTTTAATCCATCAACATACATAACATTACTAGATTTTACCTTTTCTTTTAGAAAAACAGATCCTTTACCCTTAATGACAGTAGGAGATTCATTTCCAAAAGCGACATTCTTTTCTTTCTCTGAAGCATTGTATCAAATAAGTTTATCTTTATCACCTGTCACATGTTTTGAACATTTGTTGTTAATGTACCATTGATTTTCTTGTCCTTCTGCCAACAATGTTATGACACAACTTTCAGATTCTAAGTTCTTCCTTTTCCATACCTTATAATTTGTTTACATTTGCTCCTTTTGAGATGTTGGTTGTAATTTTCTCCTGCATTCAGACTCCTCATGTCCAACGTTATTGCATAATGAACATTCAATTTCATCATTTAGAGGTGAGAAATTATTATAGGTGTTCTTCTTGATTCCCGTCTCATTCCTTTGTTTTCTTTCTTCTCTAGTCATGATGGTTTTGTATGCAACACATTGAGCAACCTTGGGACCAAAATTATGACATGAGAAACATTGTCCATTAAAGAAGAATTTTTTGTGATCATAGAACCTTCTAGTGTTGTTTACCTTTTGATTAATGCTTCTGTTATTGTTCATCCTTGAATTAGAGTGAACATGATTTACTTGCGAATTGTCTTTATTCTTCTGTAGAAGATTGAAACTTTGTTGACTGGCTTTTGTTGCATTTAGATAGCTTCCGGTTATGGTTGAGGATTTTTTTATCTGTGATGTTTCACCAATGTATCCAAGACCTATATTCATAAGAGGAGAGCATTGAACCTTGATAATTTCATCTAAGGTTTCAGATCCTTTAGAAAATATAAGATTTAGAGTTTTTATTTTCTCAAGTTCCTTTCTTAGACTTACTATTTCACATTCTAACTTCTCATTATGCTTCTCCTTTTCTTTGAGTTGATTCTTTAAAGTATCTATGGCTACTTTGTTTTATTCCTATCATATTTTAAGTTGAGTAATTTCTTCAAAGATATATTTTTCCTCTAAAGCATCCATAAATTTTTCATTAGACTCACTAGTACTTATTTCAAATGCCATGAGTAGTTTAAGATCTTGATCAGATTCTCCTTCTTCACTATTTGACAAGCCATCACTATATTCATGAGTATAATAACTTTTCCTATTGTCAAATCATTTTCTATTTCCTTTTGCAATATCCTTCCCCTTGTCATGGTTGTCTTTATAAGGACATTTAGCAACATAATGACCAGCTCTACCACAAGAAAAACACTTGAAAGGAAGATTACCTCTAAACCTTCTGGTACCATGTTGAAGTTTCTTTACAAAATTTACCTCATCTTCTTCTGATACACACCTTGCTTCCTTGTGTTCTTCCTTTTCCTTTCCTTTTGCAGTTGCTTTAAATGCGAATTCGCTGACTTCTGAGGGACCTCCTTTCCTCATTTCAAAAGTAGTCAGGATCCCGTGAAGTTGAACAATAGTAAGAGTTCTACAGATCCTGTTTCTCTTTAATGGCAGACACTTTTGACTTGAATTTAGGAGTTATAGATCATAATATTTTCTCTACTAAAGTTTTGTCTTTTATGTCTTCACCTAGATTTATCATATGATTTACAATCTCATCTAGACGTAGAAAGAAACTTGCAATTCTTTCATCATTATGCATTCTGAGATTTTCAAATTGAATTTTGAGAGTTTGTAGTTTAGCACTTTTTACCTTGTTATCGCCTTCATAGCTTAGGATGATTTTGTCCCATATTTCCTTTGTTGAATTTAACTACATAATTTTGACAAATTCTGATTCAGTCAGGCTTCCCAATAATGCATTAACAACTTTTGCAATGGTTTCATATGTCTTCTTTGTTGCTACATCTGTGGGAACTGCGGTTGGATATTGGTAACCTCCTTCAAAAATTGCCCAAACATCTACTCCAAGGGACTGGAGATAGGATCTTGCTCTTATCTTCCAGAATTTTTAATTATTTCTATTGAAGAGTGGTGGTCTGATAGATGTTGTTCTGTCTTTATTGCTCATCTTGGTAGATCTTCCTTCAAGCGATCAAGCTTCTTCTGAAGGACCTACTTTGAAACCAATTATTGGGAAAAATACTAAGTGTGTGTGTGTGGGGGGGTGAATCAGTATTTAAAAAATTCACAATAATATTTTCTTTTCTAAATTTTGTACGTGACTTTATTGAAGCCAACTTGTGTATGTACGTGATTTGTATATAGGAAACTAGTGTATGATTAGTACACTTATAAATCAACTAATTATTTATCTGTTTAACTTAAATTAGAATGTAAGAGATTCATCGGACATTTGATAAGCAGTAAGCATGTGTAGTAATAACTGAATAAAGCATCACACATAAGCAACACACATGAACACCAAGATTTTCAGGTGGAAACCCAATGTGGGAGAAAACCATTGTTGTTGTCATCTCAGTATTCAATCTTATTATTATAAAAAACTTCTTACATTATTGTACTAGTGCAGACTCATGCCAGTATGCAGGCACCACATAGGCACTCACTTGTTGAAGCTAGAACCTTCACTCGTTATCCAACTCCTACGGGAAGGGAGCTTCAACCCCTGATCTCATTTACCAGCACCCACTGGAAGGGAGCTTCAACCCCCGATCTGATCACCAACTACTATTGGTAGGAAGCTTCGACTTGCTCACTGAAGGCTCCAACCCTCAACACCATCAGTGGACCATGTTTTGTAAATTTTCACATTGGATCCACCTGCTTTAATACATCACAACTTGTAGGCCACTTTTCACCAAATAACTAATCTCGAACCCATTAACATCATATAATCCCAATATCAAAACTGAAATTGATCAGTGTACCCAAATCATTCACCCAATTACTGAAAACAACCACTGAACCAATCAATCAACGAATCATGCAAATAATTAACTAACCACTGAAGCAAACAATCACTTAACCAATCATCAACTTAAATCAAACAGAATAGAGAGATCACTATGACCAAATTATCAGAACTAAACCCATAATACTATATCAACACACTGAATCAATTGCAACCTTGAACATTCATATATCAAAATGTATACGCTACTTCACTTAAGGAAACCTGCATGTGTACGCGCTTTTCTGTACTGCAACCTGCGTATAGATCTCAATATACTAAGTACTGAAAATTGTTACTCTGAATTAGTCAAAAAATTGGAGAGAGACCTTATGAAATATTATGTTAGATTACATATCTTTGAACTCTCATACAATTATCAACATCAAGCATCCTGTTCAACCAATCAACATGCACCCAATTTTAACTTCATCATTCAAACATTTCTACTTCAGACATTGTCATTAAACACAGATCAACATGAAGACATCATTGATAGATAGAAGAAATACAACACTAATCAGATTGATCATTTATATTATCAACAAAAACCCTTCCTTTTGTATGCTACTTTGATGAAACGAACCCACGTGTATACGCAATTTCACTAGGACCAACCTGTGTACAGATCAACAAATTTTGACCAAAAATTGCGCAACTCTTAAATAACTTTAGAAAGACCCATATCATAACATTCAAATATAAAAACATGCGTCAGTACTTAGATCTAGTCAATCCATGAGAAGACCATACAATGGAAAGTCATTTCAGGTCTCATGATCCTGATCCATCATTGTATTCATTGGTGCATTATTATTTCATATCAACTATATCCCTTATAATGAAAATATACTTTAGATTGAAGTATTCATCAAAAAACCTTACTCATGCACACTTAGCACTTTGATCTTCACCTCCTTATATAGTTAGAGGCTTAGCCAATACCATGAGCCAAAACCACACTAGATACTGTGGTAATCTTGGAGGGGATAAAATAATCGTTATTGTGCTCAATATTGTGGGCTATTGCCATGTTAAAGACCCTTGGTATTAATAAATTAGTGTGCCAACATGTACGCGACTTGATTTCTTCATAACTGCATGTGTACGCGACTTGGACTTGACTAACCCACGTATATATCTTCAAATATTCACCTTCATCAAACTTCTATTTCTAACCTAGAAAACTCTGTCCCATCATTATGTTCTCTTGTGCCATCATTCAGTCACCTTTGAAATTATCTGTGAACTCATCTGGTTACCATTGAATTGTTCTGTTACCAGTGGGTTGCCATCAAGGACAACACATGTACCATAATGCCAACACTGAAATCGAACCCAGAGATTCACCAGCTTCCTCTACTGAAGTTGTGGTTGAAGAACCTATATCCCCAACGGAAGGAGTAATATTTATATCTTCTACTGGAGAACAAATTATAGGTTAAGAATTGGAAGTTCCTATTGAAGAAAAAGAGGAAATTTAATGTATTATACCATTAGTATAAGAACCAGAAGAAGAGCTAGATAATCCAATCATAGAACATTATATTAGCTCTAAGGAGTCTACATTAGTAGGGGAAGGAGAAGGAGAAGTACATAATGTAAACGATGAACTTAGGATTGGAGGAGAAAGAGGCAGAGGAGGAAATATAGGAGGATGTGGAGGTAGAGTTGGTCAAGGTGGAATAGGGGAACCACAACCTTTTGGATTTCCAATATTTTATGAAGATTTTGCAATCACCATGAAAAACATCTCACCCTCCATTATCCCTAATTTCCATGGTTTAAGACACGAGGACCCTGAAACATTTCTTTTTTAGTTTGAATTTTTGTGTAGATCTTATGGCTACCTACTTGATCCTCAAAAATTAAAATTATTTCCAGCTACTCTTAAGGATGGAGCACTTAAATGGTTTATGGGATTAGGAACACATTCAATTAGAACATGGGAAGACGTGAAATATGTGTTCTTAGATAAATTGATCAGGTGCTCAAAACTTATGCTCAAAAATAAAAAAAAATCGGAATAGTGTGAAACCTAAACAACCACATAAATCTCATCGTTTGAATACGACACAACTCGTTTCACAGAAAACCGACACTGTATGCTCCTAGAAACGCATTATGTTTGCTTTGTCAAACATGGATTTTTGTTTTTTAAAGTAGGACAACCCAGTCAGCAGTCCGTACAACTGATTGGGCATGCCTACATGGCAGGGTGACTGTGCAGGTTGACTAGGTCAATGGTTTTCCTAGGCGAATGGAATTGTGCCAAGTGGCACATTTTTGTTGGTTGGATATGGCAGGTTTTGATTGGTTAAATAGGGGGCCAATCATAGGTTACCGCGTGGCGTGGCTAGGGGATGCCATGTGGCAGCCCTAGGGCCACCAAAATTATGTTGAAATCCGAGCAGAGCAGGCGAGGGTTGAACTTGCGACCTCCAAGTCCGCACCAAGTCTTTACCACTACACCACACCTTTGTTCCTTGCTATATAGTGTATTCAATATAGTTGTGTTTCAATGTTGATTTTTCCATGGGGGAGGGGGCCGAGGTATAGCCCTAGCCTAGGTCACTACAGGAGGTGGGACCATGGGCGGGAGGCTAGCCCCCCCCACCCCCTAATGGTCCTTAACCGTAAATCGTTACTTTATATGCCGAAATATGTCCACCCAAAACTACGGAGAAGGCGGTCTAGTAACCACGCGACATTTTTTATATAACTTTTTTTTTATTAACCATATTCGATATGGTTAGAAATCTGAACTTTAGGCATTATAGGGAAAATTGATGCCCCTAAAATTCACCTAGTTTTTCGTAGAATTGGCGCTCCGTTAGCGCTTTCGGGGGAAAAATTGTGGGTTCAGTGCCAGATTTTGGGGGTTTTGTAGAACGAAGAGTGGAGGAACTAGGGGAGATCATAACTGATGATTTTTTGACCAAATTCGAGGCAGAAAGTGGCTACACATGAATTTTTGGGCATTTTGGAGCTGAAGGAATAGGTTTTAGAGCTTTTTGAGCATCATAAACATATGTAATCACACTTTTGAGCATAATAAAAGAGGGCCAAGCCATTGGAAACTGGACCAAGGAGACGTAGTCCAGGGGGGTGAACTCCTTCAGTATGTGCTGAGGTGTTACTTTTTATGGTGATGTTCATGTATGTTAGATGTTGTTGTTTAGTGTTTTATTTATGTTAATTTGCTTAATAAATTCACATAAAAGCACATAAAAACTCATGAAAAACTTGTACTTTACCTCATAATTCTCAAGCACTTTGTTCATATTATGAATTGGATCTTAGCACATCAAACACTAATATTCCTATTCATATTAGTTGGTATAAGAGCACTAGGTTTACTTGTGCAAGGAGGATTTAATTGTTTTTCAAGTGTTTAAATGCTTACAAGGTTGAAGCTCAAGAGAGGAGAAGGCAAGCTTGTGGGTATATGTTCTCTAGTTTGAGCAAGGAGAAGGAGGGAAAAATTGCCACCATTTCCACCTTATAGTAGAAGCTTCAATAAGCATGTCTCATGAAGGAGTAAATGATAACATGTCAGAGGATGAGAAGGAGTTTAGGAAGTATTTCTTTGACATGACAGAGACAGTGAAGGTCCTCTATGAAGAGAGGAACACAAGGTTGTAGGGTGAAATATCCAGGCCTCCAAGAGGAGAGGGTTCTCCAAGAGGAGGAGGTAATGTAAATGGTGATAAGTAACCATATATTCCATCATCATCCTCACCACCATATTCATCTTCATCTTCATCCTCTTCCACTACTACAACTCTTACTCATACTCATCAACATACCTGAAAAGGAATTGATAAACAATCCTTGTTAAAACTTGATATTAAATTTGAGTTTCCTATGTATAATGGTGAAGTGAATGCAAAGAAGCTGGAAAATTGGGTTCGTCAGTTGGAGGTGTAATACAGGATTCAAAACCTTCAAGACGATGACACAAAGATTCAGCTAGCTTCCTTGAGATTGGAGGGTGTAGCACTAGTATGGTGGGAATCCAAGACACAATAAGAGATTAAAAACCATGGCAAGATCTCAATATCTTGGTTTTATTTCCTTGCTGAAATTAGAAGGAAATTTCCCTCTAGCATATATACAGAAAGTAGTAATGGACTGGAAAAATTTTAGACAACTAAAGGGACAAAGTGTTCAAAATTATACACAAGAGTTTAGGAGAAGAGCACTAGTTTTGGGTGTCAATTTATCTTCTCAATACACTTTGTTAAAGTATATTGGGGGTTTGCACAGTTGTCTTAGAAATACTATTCTCATGTTCAATCCCACAAACTTAGATGCGGTTTGTGTTCAAGCCACACATCTAGAAGCAAGAGGGAAACATAGTGTAGATGAGAAAAGTGATAGTTTCCTTGAGTATGAAGGTAAAGGAAAGGGTAATTTTAATGGAAAAGGAAAGAAAAATGGTTCTATTAAAATAGAGAAAGAGAAACTCACATGTAAACATTGTTCTAAAAATGGCCACAATGAAGACCATTCTTGGGAACTCTATCCAGAGTTGAAGCCCAACAAAATTAAAACCAAAGAGAAGGAGAAAATAGATGCAATCATTGAACACGACTTAGGTTCATATTTAGGATATGAAACCAAGATTACAACAATGGGCTTGAAGGGTAAGAACATAGCAAGCAATAGTTCTTCAAGTGGTTCTAATGTAACTCAAGATGATGATCCAAGAATTGAACTCTTTCATATTAGAGTTGTTTCAAGGCATACCAAAATAGATACACTATTTGATAGTGGTTCTCAAGCCAATTTGATTTATGAAAACTTAGTTAAGAGTTTAAATCTAGAAAATGTTACACATCCAAGACCTTATCCTTTAGGCTGGATGCATAAGAATTCAAACTTGCAGGTAATAGGGAAGTGCATCCTAAGGTTTGCAATCAATTCAAACTTTCTTGACGAAGTTGAACTTGATGTAGTTCTACTTGAGATTTCAGGTATTGTTTTGGGAACTCCCTATCTTTATGATAGAAGGGTAGTATTTCATCGCCATGAGAATAAGTACCACATGTTCAAGAATGGAATTGAGTATATAGTTAGAGCACATAAGAAGAAGATGAGTTTGTCTCTTATACATGCATGAGAAATGAAGAGAATAGTGAATGCAAGTCAAAATTTGGCTTTGTTAATGTTCAATTATTGTAACAACCTCAATTTAAACATGTAATTAATTATATCACATAAACAATGAATAATCAACGCAAAAACTATTTAACTAATCATCATGAAATTTTCAGAAACATGAGCAAGACGACTTACTTGTAATGACGCTTTTCCTTACTTGAGACTCCAAGGTTGAATGCTAGCTGAATCCTGCTGACCGCAACAGAGTTTTGGGGACAACTCTCCACCCAACCATAGGCTCAGCTGTATGTAATCTTTCCACAGCTGGCCACCCCCGAGCCCTCAATCAACGTACTACTGCCAGGGTATCCTTTGCCTCACCATACCTTTCTCTCCAGAGAATGGATGAAAGAATGAATCCTTGCACCTTCCTCAATGTCTATTAAATAGGCCAAACCATGGAATGGGAACCACATGCACACAGTCACTGTGTCAACATGCAACTTAAGTTTTACTTAATTTAGTGTTCTCTTACTTTTTGTTAGCTTTACTTAATTTAGTGTTCTCTTAGTTTAACTTCCTTTTTATTAGTTTCTTAGTTTAACTCTTTGTTAATTTATTTACTTTTGTTAATTAATTCTTTCTTTAACTTTACTTATTGTTTATTGTTTTAGAACTCCAGTTTATTATTTACCATTTTATTTAGAACTCCAGTTATTGTTTAATGTTTTATTTATTATTCTCTTGACTATTTATTTATTTACTTATTTATTAAATTATATTATATTATTTATTATTTTATAATTATTATGGGACATTACATACTCCCCCTCTTCAAGGAACTTTGTCCCGAAGTTGAGTATTTAATTATATTATATTATTTATTATTTATTACTTCATGTGTGACCAACACCTTTTGCTGAACTAGTATAACCAGTAGGCATCGAAAGTTCATCACAGTGCTTGGGAATCTCAAGGAATCTATGTCCTTTTTCCCACTTTCGGAACAAGGCATAAGCCTCCCCAGTCTGTCCCTAGTCAAGGCTGGCCCCAAGGGTCGCGCCCGACTCAGACCTCATCTGCCCCAAGGCAGGCATCCGGTCCCAGTGCTCAATGACTTTGGGCATCTCACAAGGCTGGCCCACTCCCTCCACAGCTCCTTAAGGTGCACAGCCCCAGGCATCGAAGTATTACACCCACTTCTAGACTTCGACGTTCCCATCCAATACCAGGCACTTTGCCTACAATATCAGGCCCTTGGCCTCCTCAAGATGGTCTCATAGCCCTTAAAGAGCTATCCATCAAGAGATATGCAAGACAAAGGAACCACTGGCATATGTAGTGTTGATTGAGTTTGTCCCCAACCCATATGTTGTTACTTATTCTCCCTCGTAGGTATGGGCTCCCACGAGATCATCAAATAAATCGGCCCTCTCGGCCTATTCGTGGATTTCCTATCAATCACCACATCTCAACATGCATCCAATGCATTAGTTATAAACATAACATCATATAAAATAATCCTCCTCCTAACCCTTGCATTTCATCATGATAAAATAACATCATTGTTAATAACCACATTCCAAATAGTAAAGAATTGCATCCTCATGGATGTCACAAAATTTGTATTGATTCCACATGCTTCACATCATGAAATACCATGATAAGTTATAACATCAACATATATGAATCATGACATCCCATAATAAACTAACCACATGTCAATATAACCTCAAATCATAACATTGTAATCCCTATTCATATCATATTCATCATGAGAATACAACATCCTTATCATAACAACTAAATAAGAACCACAAGTGCATCATTATTCTCATCATAACTATATTCATTTACCATATACCATCACATCTTGAAACAACAAAAATACGCTATAAACATTCTTATCATGAATTAATTTCATTTACTTTTATAAACAATGAATACTAACTATGAATTAAGATTATTCAACATCTCTCTAGGATCTAAGCTACCTCATCAACAATGTTAGAGATGGAAATATGTGTCAATAATCATTTTCTCGTCTTCAATAAGAAAGTTCCCAATTTACAAGATAGGCTCAACCACACTATTGGTATGCTACAAATTTGATATAGTATCTTTGCTTGCAAGTTTCACCATCTGGAGCCTTAATTTTTTTGTTAAGTTGGTACATAATGGAATGTCTGTTTGGTTGAGTTTGGTGTAAAGGTGTTAGTTCTTTCATTTTCAATACATTGAGTAATCCAAATGCATAACTCATCAATTGCATACTAACTTCTTACTCTTCACATTAATTATTTTTCCATTAGCCTTTAAGCCTCGCTTATCACAAAAGGTATCTCCCTAATTAATATCTTTAAAATTTACGTATAAACATCTTCTTAGTTTATCACTTGTCAACTTACACCTATATGAGTGTTTTGGTTCACAAATTCCCATTTTGCCACAAAATTAAAATATACAATATAAAAAAAATAACCTCCACACAAATATCTTCTTTAAATACAAACTAACATATTTAATATAAACATTAACAATTATTTGTTATTCAATAATTATTAACTACAAATATATATATAATAATTTACATGACTACTATAATACCATTATAGTAATAAAACACATCTATATCCATAGTATATCTTAACCATTTATCACCAAAACTTTTACACAATAATAATTATTTCCAATCAAATTTTATTTTCTAGAAAAATCTCTTAATTTAATATATAAAATAATAGTTTAATCTCATAAACTAAAATCTAAGTTAAACTTTAACCTTAGTTAATTATTCCAAATTAATAATAAAGACAATATAAAGATAAATCAACTTAATCTATATATACTATTTTATTTAAACCAAACCCAAATTATTTATTTAATTAAATAATTAAAATAATCCACCATACTTTATTCAATCAATATATTATCTATTAAAACGAAATAACTTTATTCAACCAATATATTATCTTATATTTAAAATAAATAAATAAATAATTAAGGATATATATATTAAGTTTGGAATCTAATTAAATAAGAACTCTTTTACTTTCACGTAAGTTTCTCTTGCATTAAGTATGTCCCAAATATCCCTAAATAAAATTATTTATATTATTTATATTAAAATAAAATCAAAATAATATCTTTAAAATTCCAACAGCTTAATTACCCTCGCACCATCACACTCATGGGCACGATGTGACAGTTACAAAGCCTTTTGCTCTCTCATTCAAGTAGAATTTTCTTTCTTGCCGCCAAGAAGAGGCCATAGCAGCCACACAATAACCCTAAAGACTTACATTTTATCTTTTCAGTTCTTTGCTCCGTTTTTGAAAGAATTCTTCTCCCTTGATTGTCTCTAAAAATTTTCCTTTTATAGCCACGCTTGGAGTTTTAAAGTCATGTTCATTATTATCAGTCTAGATTTCTCTCCGTAAGAATTATTTTCCTTTAGGTACTTTTAATATTTTCCTTGTTGGCTTACTTGATCATTCAGGGTCTCTAGATTTTTGATGCTGTTAGTTATCCTTAGGGTTTCTAGATTTCTTGTGCTATTAGTTATCCTTGATCAGACAAACATCACCAGAATCAAATTTATATAAAAATGTTTTTTTTTTTTTTTTTTCAATTTTCTTGTATAATAACAGAGATTCTTGAAATAACAGGACAAAGCAAACAATATGACAGAACCCAAACAATTATTTTTGTATTTGGTCAAGGAAAGCGTCCTTGACTATGGATGTAACCCCATTACCTTGGTGCTTTTGATCTTTATTTTGTTATTTGAGTTTCACTCCTATCAATTTTAGTTAATAAATTCTATAATTATGATATTAGATATATGCACATTGTACCCTTTGAGAGTTTGGTACTTGTCTTGATTGGGTATCCAGTAACCATCTGTTCAGATAAACCATATAAATAGTGACTTTGGTAACCATTATATCAGATAAACCATAAAAATTGAAATTACCTAAATTTATAAGTTCTATTTATGTTTGAAGGAGACGTAGGTAGTGAGAATAATCATATAATAGTCAACTTTTTAGGTAAGATGAGCCAAAGTCATTTTAAGAGCTTTCTTATTTTAAGCAATGGATGTACTGATGTTCACAAGTTGGTAAAATTTAGAAATTTGTGGATATTGCTCATTTCATAAGTTTGTTACAGAGACAGTCTAGTTTGTGTATTGTGGGAATTGAAAAAAACAAATCGAACAGTCGATGTAACACTTGAAATGGTATAAGATGGTAGAAACTTCACAGAATATTATTTGGCCTGGACAGTTTTCTCAGTTGAATTTCCAGTAAACATTCTGTCAGATAAACCATATTAGTAGTAAGTACTTGAATTTACAAGTTTAATTCATGTTTTTAGGAGAGAGAAGAAATGAGAATAGTCTTTGGAGTCAAAAGAAATTAGGCAAGATTAGGAGCGAAAGCCATTTTAGGAGCGTTCTTGTTTTCATCAATGGATGTATTGATGTTTCAGATAAGTAAATTTTAGAACATTGTGGATGAAATTCCTCAGGTCTGTTGCAGATCCAGTCCAGTTTATGTATTTTAGCAATTAAAAAAAACAGATTCTTTGGGTGCATGTTTGTTTTATTTATATATATTCTTTATCGGTTTTCTCTCCCTGCATATTTAAAGTCCAATTCAACGTTGAATTGAACTTTGCGTAAACTATGCAAAAACTAAAACTTCATTTAAGAAAAAAAATAAAAAAAAATTCCAAGTCATAAATTATTTATCAATAGTTCAAAGGCAACAACAAAGCCTTCAGAAAATATTTCAGGTTAACACTTTGAGTTATCACACAATTACAAATTTTCAAGTCTTGCAGCGAAAAAGTTCTACGAATAAAACATCAAAATTAAAAAAAAAAAAATTAAATTTAAATTTCTACCCTATAATTTAATTTTGTTTTAAATACTAGACTTATTTTTCTCCTATATTATGTCTTTATTTATTTTGTTCAAATATATATTTCAAATTATTATCATTTTAATTGTTTGACAGAGCAAGAGGTGAAGACGGAAGAGTTGAAAATGAATTTGACACACTTGAAGGATATTCAAGAGAAGGCAGAAGCGGATGCATATCAACTTCGTGTGCAAAAGAAAGAATTGGAACCCCAATCAACAATGAAACAAGAATCACTACGGATTGCATTAATCAGGGAACAGTATGAATCCAAGGAGCAAGATTTTGCAAAGCAATTGAACATATTAAATCAACATAGGGAAGAATTATTGCTGAAGCTGCAGGACACATAGCCCAACGGTGCAGGCGCTTTGATATTGGGGGGAGCTCACGGGTTCAAGGCTCGACACCGCTCCCCTCATCACTCTGCCGAGTGGTTATGGCGTGTGCCTGCTGAGTACATGGGGTTTCATAAAAGTCCTATTGATTAACCAGTCCAGGTTCAAAACCCACAGCGCCTCAAATAGCTTGGTCATAGTTTAAATATGGCGGCATTGTTGTAACGTTCTGGTGGATTTTTTATTTATTTATTTTTTTCTTGTGAATTTGGGATTGGAGCCCGTGATTCCGGTGCCATTTCTGTTCCGGGTAGGTTGCAAAAAGGATTATCAACTGAATTATTGTTGGAAGAATTAATTGAAGGTGAGTCTGGCTCCTCAGAATCAAATCCCTTACTGACCGATTTCTCGAATGATTGCTCATTTGATAAGAACAATAGAGATTCGGTTGTTCGTTTTTATACACGGTTGCGTAGGTTTTTATACAGACTGCGTAGGTTTCTATACACGCTGCGTTTGGCTCAATGGTTGTGTTGTACTAGGAACTCAAAGGTCCTAGGTTCGATCCGACATAATTGGCATGGCTTGGGTAATTTAATTTAATTTAAATTTTTTTTTTTTCCACTATTATGCTATATATATTGAAAAATCACGTATATAATTAGTGAAAAATAAATTCTCCAACTTTATCTTCAATAAAGTTTATTATTTTAAATTGATAACCACTACAGTATCAAACACAGCACTTTGCTCATTATCACACTCAACATCAAGGTTTTTTTTTATAATTTTTATACCTCTCTATTAACAAATTCCACAGATTTCTCAAAAGTTTCTTTAATCTACAATATGTATATACCTTCTTACCTCTTCTATTTATATAAAGGGTAATATAATAGTTTCAATAACTTCAGATTGTATTAGTTTAAATTTTATGAAAATAAAAATAAATTAATAGAGATCACATAAAGTCGAAACCCGCTCTGATTCCATATGTAACAACCTCAATTTAAACATGTAATTAATTATATCACATATACAATGAATAATCAACTCAAAAACTATTTAACTAATCATCATGAAATTTTCAGAAACATGAGCAAGACCACTTACCTGTAATGGCTTTTTTCCTTACTTGAGACTCCAAGGTTGAATGCTAGCTGAATCCTGCTGACCGCAACAAAGTTTTGAGAACAACTCTCCACCCAACCGTAAGCTCAACTGTATGTAATCTTTCTACAGCTGGCCACCCCCGAGTCCTCAAACAACGTACTACTGCCAGGGTATCCTTTGCCTCACCATACCTTTCCCTCCAGAGAATGGATGAAAAAATGAATCCTTGAACCTTTCTCAATGTCTATTAAATAGACCAAACCATGAAATGGGAACCACATGCACACAGTCACTGTGTCAACATGCAACTTAAGTTTTACTTAATTTAGTATTCTCTTACTTTTTGTTAGCTTTACTTAATTTATTGTTCTCTTAGTTTAACTTCATTTTTATTAGTTTCTTAGTTTAACTCTTTGTTAATTAATTATTTTTTTAACTTTCTTTCTATTAGTTTCTTAGTTTAACTCTGTTAATTTATTTACTTTTGTTAATTAATTCTTTCTTTAACTTTACTTATTGTTTATTGTTGTAGGACTCTAGTTTATTATTTACCATTTTAATTAGAACTCCAATTTTTTTTTTTTTTTACAAGAGCGGTTATGATTTTGTATTAGATCTTGGCCAAATGCCATCCAAGGTTACAATGTGTCGGGCCTAGCCCTTAGATTTTCTGTCTTTGTCTGAGAATAGGTTCCAAGTGTTGGAAATCCTTCAGTTTTCCACATGACTAGATGTTCCATATTTGTTATTTTTCCTAACTTATATAAACACACAAATTGTTGTAAAATAAGACGAAAAAACATGGCAACTTTATGGGATGGAGTCCCACTCCTCCATTTCATCTATCAAAAGGGAGCCTTCTGAAAGCAGCACCGCCTTGTTGGCTTCCGAATCTGCCTCTTTATTGTTTTCTCTCAAAACATGGAGAAAGCTTGCAGTTCGAAAGTCTTTCAGCATGCTTCGAATTCTTAATATTGTTCTAGCTAGTCGAAGATCTGAAGGAGAGGAGTTCTCCACTAGAATTTTGATGATAGTCTGGGAATCTCCTATGACACTTAAATCTGAAATACCAGAGGCCTTTGCTTGTTTAATACCCTGCAGAAGTGCCAAGGATTCAGCTTGAATCCTTGTTGAGTGCCCGAGGCCCCATGCATACTTAATCTCTGTTCTGCCCTCCTTGTTGTTTATAATTCCTCCTGCCCCAGCGAGACCGGGATTGCCTTTCGCAGCCCCATCGAAGAATAAGCAATGTCTATCTTGTCTGATGAGTAAATCTGATAGTTCTTGTTTGTTTCCTCTGAATTGCCACTCTTTTGTGTTATTTTGCTGCCTTGTTTCGTCAGAGAAGTGTAAGCCCATTGAGTCTCCCCAATCTAGGTCCTTTTGATTTAAATTGGCTTCCGATAACTGATCACCCAAGTTTTCTTTCCAAAGATTTTTTACTTTGATGCTGATGAGATGAGGATTTAGTTTTTCATTTCTAAAAATTCTTCTGTTTCTCTCGAGCCAAATTTGCCAGCATGTGAATTTAGGCAAGGAAAGCCATGCTTCTTTGAATCTTTCGTTTTTAGGGAGAGTTCCTGGATACAAGCTGTGCCAATTAGAAAATAAATCTGATATAGAGACAGGGAGGTTAAATTCTGTATTCCAAAATTTCATAATGATCTGCCAAATTGCTTTAGAAAATTTGCATTCCAGTGTAATGTGCAGAGCGCTCTCTTCCATTTCACAGCACAGGTGGCATCTGGATGGGCCTTGAAAACCTGTTTTTTTAAGTTTATCTTCTGTTAATATCGCCTTATGGCACAGGAGCCAGCAATAATAATCGACCTTTGGCATGGATTTATATTGCCACAGCGCCTTCCACACAGTGGGATTTGGGGCGACGTGTGGACGTTCTTGAGTGCACCTATACCCTTGCGCTACCGTGTAGAAGCCTGAACCTGTTCCCCAGCCCCTAGCATCACGTTTGCCTGAATGAAGGGGCGATTTTCCATGGAGCATTGACAACAATTGAAGTCTGGCCTGCGCGTACTCTGGAGGCACGGGAGGTAAGCGCCAGCGCTGCCAAACTCTGTCCGAGAACTGTGAGATGTCCCACAGTGTGATATACCCAGCGCATTCCATCCACTGTCTCAGCGCTTGCAAGGAGGTGATCGATGCTAAGGGTGGGTGCATCATTATGCTGTCTTCCCAGATCTTTACGTTTTTACCATTGCCCGGTATCCAAAACGAATTTTCTTTGATGAGAGCCACTGTTTTGTGGCAGCGCTTAACCAGGTGTGTTCCTGTTGTGGGCAGAGTATTTTCCAAAGATCTTTTCCTGCTTCCCGTGAGATATTTTTTCCAGAGGGCTCTTTGTGCCCAGCCTGGGTGAGGAGAGATGATTCGCCAGTATAGCTTGGCCCCCATGGCTATATTTTGGGAACAGAGATCTTTGATATTTAGTCCTCCTTCCATCAGAGGCAAACAGATTTTCTCCCATCTGATTAGCGGAATTTTTCTGTCATTTAATTTGCCACCTTTCCAGAAAAATTTTCGGATGTAGGCTTCCATTTTCTTTATAATGCCTGAGGGTGCTAATAGCACAGAAAATTGGAATATAGGGAGACTGCTTAAAACTGACTTGATTAGAACAAGTTTGCCTGCAAGATTAAGCCATGAAAAGCCCCAGGCTTGAAATTAGAACTCCAATTATTGTTTAATGTTTTATTTATTATTCTCTTGACTATCTATTTATTTATTAAATTAAATTAAATTATTTATTATTTTATAATTATTATGGGACATTACATAATGTAACAACCTCAATTTAAACATGTAATTAATTATATCACATAAACAATGAATAATCAACCCAAAAACTATTTAACTAATCATCATGAAATTTTCAGAAACATGAGCAAGACGACTTACCTGTAATGACGCTTTTCCTTACTTGAGACTTCAAGGTTGAATGCTAGCTAAATCCTGCTGACCACAACAAAGTTTTGGGGACAACTCTCCACCCAACCGTAGGCTCAGTTGTATGTAATCTTTCCACAGCTGGCCACCCTTGAGCCCTCAATCAACATACTACTGTCGGGGTATCCTTTGCCTCACCATACCTTTTTCTCCAGAGAATGGATGAAAGAATGAATCCTTGAACCTTCCTCAATGTCTATTAAATAGACCAAACCATGGAATGGAAACCACATGCACACAGTCACTGTGTCAACATGCTACTTAAGTTTTACTTAATTTAGTGTTATCTTACTTTTTGTTAGCTTTACTTAATTTAGTGTTCTCTTAGTTTAACTGCTTTTTTATTAGTTTCTTAGTTTAACTCTTTGTTAATTTATTTACTTTTGTTAATTAATTATTTCTTTAACTTTCTTTCTATTAGTTTCTTAGTTTAACTTTTTGTTAATTTATTTACTTTTGTTAATTAATTCTTTCTTTAACTTTACTTATTGTTTATTGTTTTAGGACTCCAGTTTATTATTTACCATTTTATTTAGAACTCCAGTTATTGTTTAATGTTTTATTTATTAATTTCTTGACTATTTATTTATTTATTAAATTATATTAAATTATTTATATATTATTTTATAATTATTATGGGACATTACAATTATAGTAATGTTTTGAATGAGACCTTTCAAGAAGATGCATCAAATGAACAAGGTGATTTCATTGAAGTTGCAAATGTTTGTAATAAGATGTTTCAGGGCTCTAACATGTTGCCTTTGAAAAGAGGTAAACAAGATGTGAAAGATTTGCAGCAGTCAACATCATTATTCAACAATGATGGGAATAAGATGTCGGTGTTGAATGGTGCAAAAATTAAAGAACAAGCACCAAAGAAAGATGACAAAGAAGGCATAGGTTCCACAAGTACTTTTGGGCTTCAAAATGGTACATGGTAATGGTGAAAGGTCGAAGGTCGATGCAAGTACAAGGCAAGACAAGCTAAAAACCACCATGTCGAAAATGTTCGAGGTGAGAAAGTTTTCAAGTTATTCAAGTTTCCTTTGATTAATGACCGAAGTGGGAACAAGTTTGTTTCTTCAAAAACAATTTGTTGTTCTGCGAATTCTGAGAAATTGCAACATGATAGTATCTACAACAACAAGATAGGGTCTCCAGAATCAAGGAAAAAGAAAAGTTCTTATGAAAAGCTCAAATTGTTGAATTCATGAAATTTCCAGTGGATTGAGACTGGAAGCGTGAGGGGGATTGATCTGATGATGGCCTGGATAACTTGTATGTATTTCAAGAACCTACCACTCAGTTTAAATTAAAATGATCTAGCTTGTTCTTGACAATTTTGCGAAAATATTTACTTGAAAGTGGTGTATGAATCTTTATTGTTTATGTGTCTTAACTTCATTTGTTATCGCTGTAATTTAACATGTATGACTGCAACATAAGACATCAAATAATCATTCAAACACAAGAACAATTTTAATCTAGGAGTTCACCTGAAATCTCGTGGGCTACGTCTCCTTTGAGCTTTGTCATCATGACTCAACTCTTTGGGATTATGGTAAGTTTTTTTACAAGTAAATACTTAATCCAAATGAATAAAAAAAGGATCCAAAGGACTAAAAATGCCATAAATATCCCTCAATTAGCTGTCCAAACTCTGAAAAATAGCTTTAGGCTCTTGTTGACACGACTCCTTCTGTCGGTGCACTAAACTACTCTGAGCTTATAAATGGCACAAAATCCCTCAGAAATCTGTTTATGTCATTGAAACCAATCCTTCTGTATCCAATATATATCAAAAATCAAATATCAACTGATAAATTTCTCAAATTGAGCACTGCAATCCCCAAATAGGCTATCCTCCATGGTTTGCCTAGGGATGCCTAGAACTTCAAATCAGATTTTCTAGCTCTAGAAGTTCTCAAAATGTTCTGAAACCACTTCCATTGGTTCCAAATTTACTGAAATAGACAATATAGAGTTTTGTTTCATCAAAAATAGCCTCTGGCTACTCCGGTTTCACCTCAATCACTTATCGGCACCCCCTGGCACTAGGGTCAATGAAAAATTCTCTGCTGAGTTTTCGACCTCTAAAAGTCTTCAACACTTGTTGAAACCTCTTTAAATAGATTCAAAATGATTTTTTCAGTCAAGAATGACCACTGGTTCACTGCAAATGGTCTCAAACAACTCTTTCTAAGCCCTGCACTGTTGCTGGCAAATGCTGACAATAATGAACCCTGGAACTTTACTGAAACTTTTTGGCCTTCAAACGTTCTCTAAAGGCTCTGCAAACCGTTTCATTAGATTAAGAACATCTGAATTATCCAATTTAGACTATTTTACCTCTGGAAAAGGAATCTAACTCCCCTGGTTAGGCCTTAAACTGAATTTGTCTCATGGTAGCCCTGATGGCCCCTTCATTTTCCCTGAAGAAAAATTTGTTGAATATGACCTCTGTTCGACCTCAAACCTATTCCAAAGTTTTCAAAAGGTCAAAGATACCCAAAATTTCCTAAAATTTCGTCCAATTTGGTTCAATAATGAGGGAGTTATGGCTTCTGCAAGAAAAAAGTCCAATGTCCCCCCAAAACCCCACTAAATGTGGAGTAACTGCAGATAATCTAACTAAACTGGCCAAAATTCCGAATTTATCAAACTCTGCCAAAATTTGGCGGTAACCACTTGGAGTTACATTAAATTTTGGGATGACGAGGTCACATGGACCTTCGCCCAAGCTGTCAGCTTAACCGCTTGTCATAACTTTTTTTGTAACCATCACATTAAATATATAAACCTGCTTGGCCACATGTTACAGTTGATTTAACCGTTTACTTCGCGGTTGATGGTGAAGCCCCCGATTTCAGGCAGTAAGGTTATATCATACGGGGGCAGGCCCCCTTGCCACCGGTGGTTAGTTTCATAACGGTTTAATATGAATTGTCACCCAACATGTGTTAAGTATTAACCCAGTGGTGCAATGGTAACCTGTGCTGCTTCCGGGAAGAAGGTCCGAAGTTCAAACCTCATAAGTTATAAAAATTCTGACACGACATAATTTCACCAGCCTGGGGCCACGTGTAGGCCTAAAAACTCAAAAGTCAAATAGACATCCAATAGATTAATGCCACTTGTCATCATCTAATTTGCCTATTTCGAGGAGTATTATTAGAATATTCTTTGGAATATATATATATATATATATATATATATATATATATATATATTTTCCAAAGTTTGAAAGTCCAACTTGGTCAACTGAAAAATGGAGTTTACTAGACTTCAAACCTCAATAACTTTCGCATACGACCTCCATTTTGCGAACCATTCGCGGCACCAGCATAGCAGCGACGAGACCTTTCTGGTCATTTATATTGCAACAAATTTTGAACACTTTTAATTTTGAGAAATTTGCATAACTTGGACATGGTCTCCTAATCACACCTCCCAAATGAGAAGATTTTAGACCCCAAAAGCTCTTTGGAATACTGAAACTGATCTGTACAACAAATAAGAATATTGCACCCTTTTCTCTTCAACCTCCAAACACTTGCCCTACATGGCTAGTGAATTTGAACCACAAATAGAAAGCAATTCACACTTCCCTTCCTCGATGCTTGTCCTCCTGTCAAGAGCTGTCTTTCTTGCACTCACTCAGAAAATTTTTGGCAAGAAATTTGCAGAAGTAAACTGTACATCGCTGCCTTGATCAATGATCTAAGGTGGCTCAAACAAACGAGATATTACAGCATAAAATACATATATACAACCAAAATTTGCATATGTACAAAATGAGTATGTCTTACTGTACCAAGAAGTCCATCCACTTCTTACCAAGCCACCTCCATGGAGACTTTTGCTGCTGCAACTCTTCCTCATGTGAATCTTCCATTTTCACATCAATAATGGAATCCGCAGTTCCACTTGTGCCAATATTTCTTTCCTCTTGTTGCATGTGCTTTGGACGACTAGTTTGATGCAAAGTCAAACAATGAGAGACATCATGTCCCTTCTTTTGGCAATATGTACAAAACTTATGCACCTCCTTTGAAAGTTGTCTTTGCCTCATCTGCTTCCTGTATGATTTCTTCTTCTTCCAGCATCTCGAGACATGATGGTTAAATCGACCACAATATGTACAATAAATCTTTCTTCCATTTAAGCATGCAAAATTATCATGCTTTGCAGAAACACAATCAAATTGATCATGAAAAGATTTATACCTCTTGTGCTACTTTGAATGTTCTTCATTTCTATTTTCATGAGAAGATGAACTAGTAGAGGCCAAAACTTTCATTTGCAGACTAACATCACTGTTCTTGTCTTGAAAACTGTTTGAAATTGCATGCTCGCCATAAGCTGCATGTCTACCCTCTTCTTGCTGCAACAAAGGCTTAAAGCAATGGCAATCATGTTTGAAACAATTTGGCATATTTGCATCTTAGAACTTGGAATAAAGTTTCTCTTTAAAGTAGCATCACATGCCTTCAAGGATTTGGAGTCTTCGCCATTAAATTGCACATAACCAAGACCAAGATTCTTGGGTCGTTCCTCAACCGAAATGGGATCAACCATGCCTTGTGCATGCTTGCCTAATACTTTGCCTTCATAGCCCATTTTAATCATTAATTTGGACCCTATTCCCCTTGTATGTTTTTCGAAAGAACCAACACATCTTTCTAAAGAGGAAACTGAAGACAAGTTAGAATGGATTACCTCTTCCTCATGCATTTTCTTGGTCAAAGCCTCTTGGGCTTGATGGAGTTTCCTCTCCATATCATGCAATCTTTGAAGAATTTATTCCTTCTCTTACTTCATGGAAAACAACTGTTCATGAAGTTTAGTGCTTTCTCTTTTGTTCTCAAACAAAATCTGCACCATGTCCTTCAATATAATAAAGTCACGCTTTATATCATCATCGAAGAATACTATGAAGGAGGAAACTTCACTTGTAGAAGTTTTCATTATGATGTCAATGAACAAAAGGAACTTCGAAAAAGTTCTCAAAGATTTCAAAACAAATGACAAGCTTTTAACCAAATGGCTATAAAGACAAACTCTTATTCAAGTAGCCAAACAACAAACAATCGTCAAGAGGGTTTGTGTTCCAATGTTGACCATAAGGTACTTTGGGGTAAGGAAGAAGCCTTAAACTCTTTCTTCCTTTTTTTTCTCTCCAAGACTTATCTAATCAATAGCTATCCCCAAATCTCAAGCAAACTCAAACAATAATCAGTTTGCAAACAGTAAAACAATCAATCTTTTACACTGTTTAAACACCTTTCAAGCTATACAGTCAAGTAACCAAGTGCTCTGTAAAGCAAGAAACTATGCTCCGATACCAGCCTGATCTGATAATGTTCTGGATAACTTGTATGTATTTCAAGAACCTACCACTTAGTTTAAATTAAAATGATCTAGCTTATTCTTGACAATTTTGCAGAATTATTTACTTGAAAGTGGTGTATGAATCTTTACCGTTTATGTGTCTTAAATTAATTTTTTCTTGCGGTAATTTAACATATATGACAGCAACATACGGAAACAAATAATCATTCAAACGCGATAGCAATTTTAATCTAGGAGTTCACCCAAAATCTTGTGGGCTACGTCTCCTTTGAGCTTTGTCATCATGAATCAGCTCTTTGGGATTATGGTAAGTTTTTTTTACAAGTAAATATTTAATTCAAATGAATACAAAAATGATCCAAAGGACTAAAAATACCATAAATATCCCTTAATTGGCTGTCCAAACTCTGAAAAACAGCTTTAGGCTCTTGTTGACACGACTCCTTCTGTTGGTGCACTAAGCTACTCCGAGCTTCTAAATGGCACAAAATCCCTCAAAAATTTGTTTTTGTCACTGAAACCACTCCTTCTGTATCCAATATACATCAGACATCAAATATCAACTGATAAATTTCTCAAATTGAGCACTGCAATCCCCAAATAGGCTATCCTCCACGGTTTGCTGAGGGCTGCCCAAAACTTCAAATCAGCTTTTCGAGCTCTATAATTTCTCAAAATGTTTTGAAACCACTTCCATTGGTTCCAAAATGACTTAAATAGTCAAGATAGAATTTTTTTCATCAAAAATAGCCTCTGGTTTCTACGGTTTCGCCTCAATCACCTATTGGCACCCCCTGGCACTAGGGTCAAGGAAAAATTCTCTGCTGAGTTTTAAACCTCTAAAAGTCTTCAACACTAGCTTAAAAATATTTAAATAGATTCAGAATGATGTTTTCAGTCAAGAATGACCACTGGTTCACTGCAAATGATCTCAAACAGCTCTTTCTAAGCCCTGCACTACTACTGGAAAAAGCTGACAATAATGACCCCTGGAACTTTACTGAAGCTTTTCGGCCTTCAAAATTTATCTACAGGCTCTGAAAATCATCTCATCAGATTCAAAACCTCTGAATTATCCAATTTAGACTATTGGAACTCTAGAAAACAACTCTAACTCCCTTGGTTAGGCCTCAAACTAAATTTGTGTCATGGTGGCCCTAATGGCCCCTTCATCTTCCTTGAAAAAAAAATATGCTTAATATGATCTCTGTTCGACCTCAAACCTATTCCAAAGTTTTCAGAAGGTCGAAGAGACTCAAAATTGACTAAAATTTTGTCCAATTTGGTTTAATAATGAGGGAGTTATGGCTTCTGCAAGAAAAAAGCCCAATGTCCCCCCGAAACCCCACTAAATGTGGAGTAACTGCAGATAATCCGACTAAACTGGCCAAAATTATGAATTTATCGGACTCCGCCCAAAGTTGGCGGTAACCACTTGGACTTACATTAAATTTTGGGATGACGGGGTCACATGGACCTCCGCCCAAGCCGTCGGCTTAATCGCTTGTCATAACTTTTTTTTTGTAACCATTGCATTAAATATATAAACCTGTTTGGCCACATGTTATGGATGACTTAACCGTTTACTCTGCGGTTGATGGCGAAGCCCCCGGTTTTGGGTAGTAAGGTTATATCATACGGGGGCTGGCCCCCTTACCACCGGCGGTTAGTTTCATAACGGTTTAATATGAATTGCTGCCCAACATGTGTTAAGTATTAACCCTATGGTGCAATGGTAACCCGGGCTAATTGCGGGAACGAGGTCCGCGGTTCAAACCTCATAAGTTACAAAAATTTTGATACGCCATAATTTCACCGGCCTGGGGCCACGTGGCGGCCTCCAAGCCTGCCACGTGGCAGCCCGTGATAGGCGTAAAAACTCAAAAGTCAAACAAACATCCAATAGATTAATGCCAATTGTCATCATCTAATTCGCCTAGATGGAATATTTTGGGGAATATTCCCAAAATATTCTTTGGAATATATATATATATATATTTTCCAAAGTTTGAAAGTTAAACTTGGTCAACTGAAAAATGGAGTTTACTATAGACTTCAAACCTCAATAACTTTCGCATACGACCTCCGTTTTTCTAACCATTTGCGGCGCTAGAATCGCAGTGACGAGAACTTTTTGGTCATTCAGATTGCAACCAATTTTGAACACTTTCAATTTTGAGCAATTTTCATAACTTGGATATGATCTCCTGATCAGGGATGTACCCTCATCCACATGTTCCGTAATGAAAGATATTTTGGGGCTCAAAATATTTTAGCGGGGAGGCATGACCAGGTGTTCAAAAATCAAAGTTTTCGGATCGGTGTGGAACTTGAACGACCACATAGATCTCATCGTTCTGAATCTGATGCAACTCATTTTGCGGAAAACCAACACTGTATTCTCCTAGAAACACATTCTGTCTGCTTTATCAAACATGCAATTTAAAAAAAAAATGCAGGACAACCTAATCAGTAGTCTGTACAGCTAAATGGGCATGCCTACGTGGCAGGGTGATTGTGTAGGTTGACTAGGTCAATGGTTTTCCTCGGTGAATGGAATTGTGCCAAGTGGCATGTTTTTGTTGGTTGGATATGGCATGTTTTTATTGTTTAATTAGGAAACCAATCAAAAGCTGCCACGTGGCAGCCTGAGGGCCACCAAAATTATATTGAAGTCTGAGAAGAGTGGGTGGGGTTCAAACCCTCAACCTCCAAGTTCGAGCACCAAGCCTTTACCACTACACCATGCCTTTGTTCCTTGCTATATAGTGTATTCTGGATAGTTTTGTTTCAATGTTGATTCCACCATGGGGGAGGGGGCCGGGGTCTAGCCCTATATATATATATAAACCATATCCAATATGGTTAGAAATCCAGACTTTAGGGGTTATAAGGCAATTAACGGCCTGACAATTTCGCTCGATTTTTGGCGGAATTGGCACTCCATTAGTGCTTTGGGGGTGAAATTGTGGGTTCGGTGCTAGATTTTGGGGGTTTTGTAGAACAAAGAGTGGAGGAACTAGGAGAGATCATAACTGGATGAGTTTATGACCAAATTCAAGGAGCTGATGGAATATGTTTCATAGCTGTTTGAGCATTGTAAACATATGTAATCACACTTTTGAACATAATAGAAGAGGGCCAAGCCATTGGAAGCTGGAAAAATGAGACGTAGCCCAGGCATGGTGAACTCCTTCATCATGTGATGATGTGTTACTGTTTATGGTGATGTTCATGTCTAATATATGTTGTTGTTCAATGTTTTATTTATGTTAATTTGCTCAAGAAATTCACATAAAAACTCATGAAAAACTTGCAATTTACCTCATAATTCTCAAGCACTTTGTTTATATTTTGAATTGGACCTCAGCACAACAAACACTAATATTCCTATTCAAATCATAAATACAAGGATTATTGTATGCCCCATAACCTTAAAGATGAATTCTTTAAATTGATGCAGAAAGAGGATGAAAGTCCTAAAGACTTAGTTGAAAGATTTTCCGATAACATTAAAAGGGCCAACCTGTATAATCCAGATGATGACACTTTGAAAGATATTTTGCTAAAATCTATTAAAGATGAGTGGATAGACCTCCTACACTTTATGGGCAAAGGAGATGTTTCTCAACTTTCATTTAGAGAAATTTGTGAATCGTGTACACATATTTCAAGGGGTAAGGCTAGAACTAGGAAAAATCCAAGAGATCCTGTTATGTCCATAATTAATAAGTATGCAACTAGAACAATAAGTAGAGCTGAAATAGGCAATTTACTTGAAAATTTCAAAACATATATTCTAGGGAGTCTTAGTGAACAACTAGATACCATTAAAATACAAAATAATAAAAAAGTTGAAAATGCTACATTATCTATATTTTTCCCTAGATGTAGGAAGAAACATGCCTTAAAATAATGTCCCCTTGATAGTGTAGAAATTTGTTTCATATGTGTTGAAACTAATAATACTAAGGAGTGTCCTTCGATACTTGTTCTTAAAGTTGTCTTTCAAGATGAATTTGGGTCAATCTAAGCTTAATCTCTTTGTTTTGTAGCTAAAAGACCATGGCAAAATCAACAGCCAAATATGACTCAAGGTTTTAATACTCAATCATATGCACATCCATGAAATAATTGGACTACATCTATGCCTTGGCAACCTTGGCCTCCACAATCTCAAAATCCATCTTGAGCACAAGGTTGGAAAATTACTTATTGAAAATATCCTCAATTTCCTCAATTCCAACAACCTTTTCCTTATTTTCCACCATAATATTATTCGCCTCAACCCACTCAACCCCCTCAATTTTAAAATTCAAATCAACAATTTTCATCACCATTTCCTCAAAATAAAAACCAAATACATGTTCAACCACTTCCTAACCCAAATAATAAAAATTAACAATCTATTTATAATGTTGAAGGACAAAATTTTCAAGCTTTTATGATAACCCCATTAGGTCTAAATGATGTTCAACTTAGATCTGGTAGAAGAGGATGAGATTCATGAAGAAGATGTAAATCTTGACCAATAAAGTATTCCTCTAAGGGAATATGTTCCTATACAGTCAAATGATGAACACATAAAACAAGCTCCTATTGTTCCTCTAGTAGAACAACCTTCTATTTCTTTACAAGATCCACCTTTTCCTAAGAGACTTAAAATCGATAAAGAAATAGAAAGATTTTTTTTTTATCAGATTACGATATGCTAGATGAACTTAAGAATGTTTGCATTAAAATTCCTTTACTTCAGGCCATACAGGAAATACCAATATTTGCAAGAAACATCAAGGAGATATGTATTAGAAAACCAAGAAGAAAAATAAAATAGAAAAAATTAAAAAGATTCAATTAGTAGGAAATTTTTTTGATATTATGATGGGGAAAACTATTGTCCAAAAATATTTCGATCCCAGGAGCCCCATTGTAAAAATACACATCAATGGTATTGAGATCCAAAACACTTTAATTGATCTAGGAGTAGGCATTAATATCACGAGTAAACAAACAATGAAGCAACTTAAGCTTCCTAATCTTCAATATACTCCAACATTTTTACAATTAGTATATGGGTATGTTATTAAACCAGATGGAGTATTAGAAGATATGTCTGTTTCTCTACATTCTTGGGAATATCCCGTAGACTTCATAATTTTAAATCCCCAAAAAAATTTAGGATGTCATCCATTGAGCTTAGGTAGACCTCGTTTAGCTACAGTTGATGCAGTCATAAGTTATAAATCAGGTGATATGTATATATCTGATGGAAATTCTGCTAAGGAATTCACATTGTATCCTCTTGCAAAAACAACCACTAAAATAGAAAGTGAAATTTGGATAGATGATGATGATAAGAACTGTGATAATATGAAATCAGTGTATACTTTTTTCACAAATAGATGAAGAAAATCAATTGAAAAATTTGATGAATAATAATTATTCTTCTTCTTACTGTGAGAAAAATCAAATTTTTCAAGAGCAATGTAATATTGAATATTTATCATCTCATCAAATTGCTTTACATTCTATGGAGAAGTTTGACAATTCTCAATTATAAATTTTTATAGGAAAAACATTCAATATCAACAATAATTCTGAAGAATCTCAAAAGAGAAAATTAATAAAGATGTAGAAATTTGCTGAATAATGATTAATTATCCACCGAGACTATCCTGATCACATACAATTCGAATTCATATGCAACACATAATCTCTTCCACTCAGATCATCACACATGCGGAAATAAAACAAGCGATAGCACATCAATTTATCATACACATTAACACAGTATGTATGGGGAAAGCTTATAGCTGAAAACCCCGCAGCTATTGTGTATATTATAATGGAGAATACATGTAACAAACTCAGTACAATACTCCTCACAAGTACTCAGTACTTTCTCATAAAGTTACACACAAACTAGCTTGGTTTTGAACAGGTTACTGGTTCAAAACTCACCACTAATTGCCTTGCCTCTATTGCGCAATCATGGCATGTCTATATAGAGATCCAAGGTTCGAATCTCCTTGGCTTGACAGCACAATCATCATGGGAAATTCCTCCAAGTGTGGTGCAAATCTCATGCACAACTGATGTCGCCACTGATAGCTAACTCCACCCTTTCATCTACCTCTTTCACGGGTCTCCACTGAACTGATCATGCACTGTAGTGAACTGATGTGTTCTTGAGTTGAATAATGAGTTACTAATTAATGAATTAAATAATATTTAATTCACTCCACTCATAACTAGTTGATTAGCTAGTTAAACTAATCTCAACCGGTTCAACTAAATTAAACCGAACACAACTCCACTAGCTGTCTCATTAACTCCACCAAACTTCTGCCACTGAAGTTCTAACTGAAGTCAACCATGCATGTGCTCACCAAACCCTTGGGAATAGCGTAATTCCTCTGTCAGATGCATGAGCCACTTCCAAGGCTCGAACTGAAGTGCTCCAAGAGAGTAAACTGAAGTTTATAGTCCAAATATTATTAAGGGTAAATAATATTTGACTTCCCTATTTTTAGGATAGGCAGTCTAAAAATAGACTTTGACCTATAGGTCAAAAAAATAGAGGTCCATCTATTTTTACCAACATGACCAATACTCCAAGAATAACATACTGCAATCCCCGTACCATGCTCCATATGTCTAAAAATAGACATAGTCTAAAAATAGACTTTGCGCCAGAATTTGCCTGCGGGCCCACTTAGTGAAGGCGACTTCATTTCACTAAGCTCCATCATCTTGCTACATTTTCAACACTCCCTCTTAGCAAGATATGGATTATCTGCAACCCCTATCCTGAATTCGAACTTGCTCCTGGTGAGCGCCTTCGTCAGGATGTCGGCATCCTGATCCTCCGTGGGAACATATGAAAGCATCATGATTCTCTGTTGAACACAATCTCTGATGTGATGGTACCTGATGTCGATATGTTTGGACCTATCATGAAATACTGGATTAGCCGAGAGCTTGATGCAGCTCTGGTTATCACAGTAGATCACTGTAGGCTCCAAATGCAACCTGAACAAACCTGCGAGGATCTTCCTCATCCAAATAGCCTCACATGCAGCCAAGCTTGCTGCCAAGTGTACTCACTCATTTAACGAGTGCTACGTATCTTCGTCGTCGTACTGTGAAAATGTTGTTTCACTCCAATGCTGAAAACCTCTCCGGTAAGTGCTCTTCCGTCTCTGGGCCTCTCGCCTAATCAGACTGCTGAAGCTAGAAAGCCGCCCATCTCTCTCGTCTGTATTTTATAGACTATATTCCGATGTTTCTAATATAGCTGGGCAATACATGCTTGTCGCCTTCCAAAAGAGTTCTGGCAGGTCAACTGTTAGCCAGAAAGTCGGTTAACAACATAGCATATATCGGGTCGTACGACCAGACACATGTTTTACCCCACCAACTGTCGATAGACAGTGGCATCCACTACCTCCTCCGAAGTAGCATATCCCTTCCTCCAACCTCCAGGAAGAGGGGTATCAACAGGCTTGCAGCCTTGCATATTGAACCTCTCCAGAATCTCCCGGGCATACTTGCCCTGAGAAACAAACAGTCCTCCGCTGCGCTGCCAAATCTCCAATCCCAGGAAATAATGAAGGATGCCCAGGTCCTTCATCTCAAACTCTCGTGCAAGATCCTCCTTGCATGAAAGTATCAACCGCTCATCGCCAGTCAAAATCAGATCATCTACATACAGTACGATGATCAACAGCTTCCCCTCCACCACAATCTGGTACAGGTTTGGATCCGCCTCACTCTTGGAGAATCCAAGCCCGGTGAAGTAGCTGTCTATTCGAGTGTACCAAGCACGAGGTGCTTGCTTCAGCCCGTATAGTGCTCTCTTGAGTCGGCACACATGCGACTCACTGCTGAAGATCTCGAAACCTTCAGGCTGCTCTATGTACACCTCCTCCTCAATGACTCCATTGAGGAACGCAGTCTTCACATCCATCCGATGAATGTGCCACCCCATCTGCGCTGAGAGAGCAAGGATCGTCCGTATGGAAGAGTACCTTGCGACAGGTGCAAAGGTCTCCTCATAATCGATCCCCTCGATCTGTGAAAAGCCACGGGCGACAAATCTCGCCTTGTACTTCTCCACACTCCCGTCAGCCGCCTGCTTCACTTTGTAGATCCATCACGAACCCACCACTGATTTCCCCACCGGTCTTGGGACAATCTCCCATGCACTGTTCCTGACGATTGAATCATATTCTTCGATCATGGCATCAACCCATGCGGGTTCCTCCACATCTTCCTCAAAAGAGGATGGCTCTGTCACAACACATTGACTCACAAGAGACATGTATCCAGTGTACCGATCCGGTGACTGTCTCTGTCTGCGCTGTGCTGTAGGTGGTCCTACAACCTTCTCTGCATCCCGAGCCAGTCGCTCAGCTTCTGTAGTGCGCATGCGCCCTCTGATGGTTGGCGCTGCCTAGGTGGTTTCTTCCACCTCCTAAACTTCCTCTTGTGGCTGATCCACATCCGGAAGCTCCTCCTTAGGAACTAACAGCTCCTCATCTGCATGCAAGTGTAGCTCCCTCTCAAGCGAACACTGCATGGCTTTCTCCTCCCGAAATTTTATATCCCGTCGCACAACAGTCTTGCGACTGTCTGACAAATACACCCGATAGTTGTGAGGTGTATCAGTGTACCCCACAAATATTCCAACCTCAGCAGTTGGATCCAGCTTCCTTCTCGCATCCTTCGTCACATGCATGTAGACAGGAGAACCAAAATCCGCAAATGGGAAATATCAGGCCTCTTGCCAGAATAAGCCTCCTCTGGTGTACTCATGCCAAGAACCTTGTGAGGACAACGGTTCTGCACATACACTGCTGTATTGCATGCCTCAGCCCACAAGTGAAGGGGTAGGCCCCGATCATGCAACATCGCTCGTGCAGCACCCACGATCGTTCTGTTCTTCCGCTCAGCCACCCCGTTCTGCTGTGGGTTATGGGGTGCGATGAGCTCTCTCCGAATCCCTTCTGCGCTGCAGAACTCCTTGAATTCAGCCGAGATGAATTCACCACCGTTATCACTCCTTAGAGCAATCACCCTCTTCCCCGACTCCTTCTCGACCAGTGCTTTAAACTCACAAAAATTCGCGAATGTATCGCTCTTCTTCTGCATGAAGAAGATCCAGCACTTTCGAGAGAAATCATCAACAAAGATCATGTAATACCTGTGCTTTTCTGTCGAAGCAACTCAGAAAGGACTACACACGTCTGTGTGAACTCTCTCAAGGATCGTCGTGGCGCGACTATCCTTCTAGTGAAAGGTGGCTTTCACATACTTTCCCAAAGTACACCCCTTGCACTGATCTGACTGCGCAAGAGTGCCCTTAGGAAGCCCAGTAGAAATCTGCTGCAGGATCTTCAAAGCTCCATGGTGAAGGTGGCCCAATCTCCTGTGCCACAGTTCGCCCTCATCATCCCGACTCACCACTTCTCCCGCCTTGCATGCTATTGCTGCGCAGCCATCTACCTGCAACTAATAAAGGTTCTTGGTTCAAACCCCTATCTTCTGGGTCTCTCCAGTAGTCTTACTACGCAGGAAGGCTTTTCCTTCGCTGAAGACCACATCATACCCCTTATCCTCCAACATCGCCACAAAGATCAAGTTCTTCTTCAATCCAGGTACATGCATGACATCCTTCAATACAAAGGGTTTACCAGACTCCCTCTGAAAGGATATGGTACCGATACCAGTCGCACTGTATCTACCATCATCGCCCATCTCGATGTGCACACCCAAATCTTTGTCCTCCAGATCTGAGAACAAATCCCTATCTCCCGTCATATGAAATGACGCACCGCTGTCCAAGAACCACACCGATCCCATCACACTTGAAACCAAGCATGCGATCAGTGAAAATTCAAGCTCGAACTGTGAAGCCAAAGCTTCTCCATCTACAGATCTTCCCGCTTGCTTGTTCTTCTTCTTCTTTGGACAATTGGTAGCATAATGTCCGTGATCATGGCAGTGAAAACACTTCACTTTCGCCATATCCTGCTTCTTGCCCTTTGCACCAGAATGAGAGGTTTTCTTACCCTTCCCTTTCTTTGCTTTGGCAACCAAAGCACAATTTTCTTCATCAGCTCCCTTTGATGAAGATCCATCATGAGTAGTCCTCCTTATCTCCTCCTGCATGAGATCCGCCCAAAGGCGCTCCCATCCCGGTAGCTTCTCCCAACCATTGACACTATCTTGATATGAGTGCCAAGCCTTCGAAAGACCAAGGAGAGCCAGGTCGACCATGTCCTCGTCTTCGACAGTCACCCCCACACTTCCCAGCTCATCTCTGCATTGAGTGAACTTCGTGAGGTATTTGGCGATACTGTTGCCCTTCTCCATCTTGATGTTCCCGAGCTTATCTTTTAGCGCCAGCTTCCTTTGGTCGCTCTTACTCTGGAACTACTTCGGAATAGATCCATCAAAGCTTTCCACATTAAATAGCCTTTCCATGCAGTGTCGGATAATATGATCCTTCGACGCCCTCCAACAGATCCTTCCATTCTCCATCTTCTTTTTGCCATAGTTTTCGACTTCAACAGATAGTTGGGCCTTTGACATCCAGTAAGTCCAGATTCATGAACTCTTCAAATGACATTTTCTAATACCGCTCCATGCATCCTTCCATGCAACATTTTATTTGGAACTGCCTTCACATATTGAGTCGCAAACCGTTGAAAGACATTTTCAACTCCCGCACCAAGAAAAAAAAACTGCTGCAAAATTCGAATTCCACCTCAAAGCTCAGCCGCTCTAGATCCGTGAGAACAAATTATTTCTAGCACAGAGATTGACTGCAAGGGGCATTTACCAGACCTTTCACTTTCCGAAGAAAGATGAATCCGGAGGCTACCTGGCCCGCATGCAGACTCTGTCTACCGAAATAAGTTTGTAATCACTGTGATGATCAATCTCCGCTTCAATAGCTCCGATACCATGTAGAAATTTGCTGAATAATGATTAATTATCCACCGAGACTATCCCGATCACATACAATTCGAATTTATATGCAACACATAATCTCTTCCACTCATATCAACTCAGATCATCACACATGCGGAAATAAAATCAAGCGATAACACATCAAATCATCATACACATTAACACAGTATGTATGGGGAAAGCTTATAGCTGAAAACCCCGCAGCTATTGTGTATATTATAATGGAGAATACATGTAACAAACTCAGTACAATACTCCTCACAAGTACTCAGTACTTTCTCATAAAGTTACACACAAACTAGCTTGGTTTTGAATAGGTTACTGGTTCAAAACTCACCACTAATTGCCTTTCCTCTATTGCGCAATCATGGCCTGTCTAAATAGAGATCCAAGGTTCGAATCTCCTTGGCTTGACAGCGCAATCATCATGGGAAATTCCTCCAAGTGTGGTGCAAATCTCATGCACAACTGATGTCGCCACCGATAGCTAACTCCACCCTTTCATCTACCTCTTTCACTGGTCTCCACTGAACTGTCCATGCACTGTAGTGAACTGATGTGTTCTTGAGTTGAATAATGAGTTACTAATTAATTAAATAAATAATATTTAATTCACTCCACTCATAACTAGTTGATTAGCTAGTTAAACTAATCTCAACCAGTTCAACTAAATTAAACCGAACACAACTCCACTAGCTGTCTCATTAACTCCACCAAACTTCTGCCGCTGAAGTCCTAACTGAAGTCAACCATGCATGTGCTCACTAAACCCTAGGAATAGCGTAATTCCTCTGTCAGATGCATGAGCCACTTCCAAGGCTCGAACTGAAGTGCTCCAAGAGAGTAAATTGAAGTTTATAGTCCAAATATTATTAAGGGTAAATAATATTTGACTTCCCTATTTTAAGGAGAGGCAGTCTAAAAATAGACTTCGACCTATAGGTCCAAAAAATAGAGTCCCATCTATTTTTACCAACATGACCAATACTCCAAGAATAACATACCGCAATCCCTGGACCATGCTCCATATGTCTAAAAATAGACATAGTCTAAAAATAGATTTTGCGCCAGAATTTGCCTGCGGGCCCACTTAGTGAAGGCGACTTCATTTCACTAAGCTCCATCATCTTGCCGCATTTTCAACAAAAAGATGAAGTACAAAAACATTATTTTGCTTATGCATGGGAATATATTGATATGAAAGGGATTAACTCTAAAACTTGTATGCATCATATTTATATCCAGGAAAATGTCAAACTAGTTAGACAACCTTAGAGGAGAATGAACTTGAATCTGAGAGAAATTTTTAAAGAGGAATTACAAAAACTATTGAATGTGAATTTCATTTATTCGATATCAGGTAGTCAATGGGTGTCACCTTTAGTGATTGTTCTAAAGAAAAATGGAAAATGGAAAGTATATATTGATTACAGATAATTTAACAAAGCCTCCTTGAAAGATCATTTTCCACTACCCTTTATAGATAAAGTATTACATACCTTAGCAGTAAAAAAGTATTTTTCATTTTTAGATGGTTTTAGTGGATATAATCAAATCCAACTAGCACCAGAAAATCAAGACAAAACCACTTTTACATGTCTGTGGGGAACATATGCCTATAGGGTACTTCCCTTTGGATTATGTAATGCACCCGCTACATTTCATATAGTTTAGCATTTCCCATTCATGATTTTGTGGAAGTATATGTATGGGACTTCTAAATTAGACATAAAATAAGGCCCATCTAACCTTTCTTAGGCCCATCCACCTTCCTTATGCACATAAAATGATATATTAAATCTCTCCTTCTGCACTTAATAATGTTTTCTTTTGCTTTAATATGTTATTAGGAAGGATTATAGGCAGTTGCATATTTGTGCCTAATATTGGTTATTTTTGTATAATATTGTGAGAATATTTGGCATATTATACATATTTGGAGAAGGAGATGATTTAGGAACTTTCTCCTTGCCACTGGAAGATCGGGATTGGAGAATAAATGAGCACAACATCTAGAAATTAGGGAGAAATCTTGGATATATTCAAGGGGATTGTCCACCCTCCTTAACTCTCAAAGGCAACCAAAGGATCCTCATGAGATCCCCTTCAAGCAATTCGAATTCCAGAGGTAGCCAAGCAACTCAAGACCAAGCGCACTAAAGCCATAATTCACTTAGAGTCTCCAGCAAATCGAATTCCAAGAGGCAGCCAAGCAACTGAAGAAGAAGGGCACTCAATCTATGTTTACTTGGAGTCAAAGTGGACTCAATCACCATTTTCAATGGAGCTATTGGTAGCTTCCCTGTAGAATAAATAGAGCAGAGCTAGAGCTAGGAAGGAGTTAGTTAGTTAGCCAGTGAGTTGATTCTAGCCGATTCCATTTTCTTCTTCAATTCCATTCAAAACTTTTGCTGCAAGCTATAAGAATTTTGTTATTGAGACCTTCGAGATGTAATAAGATTGTATTCTTAATGCAATGAGTAGACATACTCCATTTTACTGATTTAATTCCAAAGAGCTGGGCTCGTGGGTTAGGGCCCAACCCATGTGCCTCAACTTCTCTATTGTTATTATCTTTTCCTTTCTATCATTTAGTTAGTTTTGCTTCTGCCATTTAGTTATATATGCTTCTGATAGTTTCAAGGCTGCTTAGTCTTTGCTTTCAGCTCGTTCTTATAGTTTTATTTGCTTAAGAGTAATAGAGTAGGGGAGAAAAACTCCAAAAGCTGTGGTCAAGCCTACCCCTCTCATATCTGTTAATAGATCTCGAGGAGGGCGAATCTTCCCACAGACCCAAAAATTGATTCTATTACGCCTCCATTCCTTCCTATTTTCTGCTTCTTTTTACTGTTGACCTTACCTTTTTCCTTAAACGCACTGAAGCCCTTCAACTCTGCCTTATTCCTTTGGTTTTTCCATTCACGATTACCTTACCTTCTTAAGGCAAAACACGTAAAAAAAACCATTCAAAACCCATTTAAACGCGACCTCTGCCTTCCTCCTCGGTTCTCCCACTACCGTACTTCGCCTATTCGTGAAATAACACTTCGCAGCTCTTACCTTTTGTCTTGAAGACTTACCGCTCTCCTTTGTCGATTTCCCGCCGTATTCCTTTGTTCTATCGATCGTCGTCACCTTACTCGTTTTAACGCAAAACGCTTGAAAAACTATTGAAACTCGACCTCCACATTTCTTCATAGAAACTCCTGCTATCGTACATCGCACTTCGCAAGCCACAACTTTTCCCCTTTCTCCATTACACTTACCGTTCCTATCTGTCGATTGCGATATTGCGATATCGCAGATCGCAAACTCCGCCACATCGCAAATCACATTTCGCACCTTTCCTCTTTTTTGTCAAAACTTACCACTTGTTTTCACCGATTGCAATATTGTGAAATCACAAATCACATCATTTACCTCTTTAGTTTAATACTTACCGCTCGTTTCGCCGATGCAATAACTTCGCCGCATCGCACATCACACTTCACAACATTTCCCTTCTCCCTTCAACACTTACTGCTCCAAAGTTGTGATATTGCAATTGCGATATTAGTCCCACCGCCACGTCACCTGTTGCACTTCACACTTAGCAGGATTTAACTCATCGCATTTCGCATTTCGCTCCCGCTCCTGAATTACATTTCCGCTATCCCTTTACTTTTGCGATATTGCGATTGAGACATCTCATATCACAACCTTTGCCTCCATCGCATTTCCGCCATCGCATATTTCACATTATTCCTCTCCAAAGCCATTTGTGTGCCATATTATAAGGTTTAAACCCCCGATTTCCACTTATAAGCTATGTTTCATGTGCTAAGCCCTCCATTAACCACTTTTTCCCTTTTCTTTCCTCCAAGCTGCAAATCAACACTTTTTAAACTAGAATTAAGTCATGGATATCTTAGTTGGATGGATAGAAGCATGATAGATAGACCATAGGATAAGTAGAGTGCATTTAGCCGTTTGGCCAAGTTAAGTACGGTTTAGGATTAGTTTCCTTTCTGCTATTTGTTTTCTGCAAATTAAGTTAGTTTCCTTCATGACATTTCTTTTTAGCAATTTAATTTAGTTTCTTACAATAATTTCCTTCCTGCACATTAAATTAGTTTAATTTCTGCCATTTATTTTCAGCTAGTTAAATTAGTTTCCCTTCTTCCATTTCTTTTCTGCAAAATAAATTAGTTTCATTCTTGTCATTTATTTTCAGCAATTTAGTTTAGCTTCCTTTCTGACATTTCCTTTATGCAATTTAGTTTAGTTTCATTGAAGTGTGACAGACTTCACTCAGAACCCCTAGAAGTAGCACCCTTTCGTAGAGCGGAAGAGGATGACATGAATAGAATGCATCTGCTATGTATATAGCACTGTCACCTCAAATTTTGTATGAACCCCAAGTTGATAAAGTAAAGTAGGGCAGCCCCTGCGAGTTGCAGCACTCTTGGTGCAATGCCAGGGCTCACCACTTTTTGGCGCCGTTGGAGGGGAGGTGTCTAGTAGATGCTTTGATTTTGTTTTAGCATTATTTTATGCTTTCTTTTCTTTTCATGTCATTTCAGAAATATTGAAAAATACAAAAAAGAATATGATTTTCATGCCTAATAGTAGGGATACTTAGAATATTTGTTTTTTTTTAAATACTTCTCCAATGCCACCCCCCCCCTCCCCCCCACTTGACCACGTGGTGCAATAAGAACCACATCACCATAAAATTACGAAGGAAGAAGAGATGGATGAATATGATGACAATGAAGAAGATCTTATTGGGTTTCCCATTCAAGATATAGACATTAGTGTACCTATGAAGAACATCCCTCCATGTTTCCTTCCCAACTTCCATGGTATGAGGAAAGATGATCCGAAAACATTTCTCTTTGAATTTGAGATAATTTGTAGGTCTTATGGCTACTTATCACACATTCAAAAGCTGCGATTGTTTCCAGCAACATTGAAGGATAGAGATCTTAAATGGTTCATGAGTCTAGGTAATAATTCAATAAGATCATGGAATGATATGCAAAAGATATTTCTAGAAAAATGTAAAGATCGTGAACTTAGAGAAGAAATTTTTAGAATGAACCAAGAAGAAGATGAGAGCCTTGAGGATCTAAAAGAGAGGTTCATGTATAATGTTAAGAGGGAAAAATTGCATCATCTAGGATTTGACACACTAAAAACCCTCTTACTTAGAACAATTAGGGATGAGTGGATTGATCTCCTTAATCTCATGAGTTGAGGAGATATATACCAATTGTCATTTGAAGAAATTTGTGAAACATGCAAGCGCATATCAAGAGGAAGGGAAAGAGAAAGTGAATCAACATCAACATTGGTAAGGCAAGATGAACTTGGAAATTTGCTTGATAACTTTAAAAATAAATTCTTAGCAATCTAAGTGAACAAGTAGAAATGTTAAGAATAAAAAATGGGAAAAAAGAAAATGCTGATATTTTTGTTATCCATGCAGAATCATATGCTACTAAATGTTGTTCATCATTCCCCAGGTTTAAAGAAGTTTACCAAGAAGACAATGGAGCAAGGCAATCACCAAAGAAGCTATGTTATGTAGCTCAAAGGATACCCTAGCATCCTAGTAAACTTGATATGATGTACGGACCCACTTCAAAATTTCAAGCTTATTCACATCCATCTCAAACTAATTGGGACACACTCCCTCCTTAGTAACCTTGGCCATCTCAACCCTAAAACCAATCTTGGCAACATGGTTGGCAAGGTCCTTATTGGGAAAATCCACAATATCCTCAATATTTCCCTCCATATCCTCCATACCCAACCCCATGCTATCCCTACCATCCACCTCCACCACAACCACAATCTCAACCACATCCATCTCATATATCCACCCCCACTCAACTACATGTACCACCATTTCCAAACCCACACCATGAAGTATCTTATCCCACTTACAATGCTAAGGTACAACACTACTAAACATATCCTCTTGATCTAAATGGTTTGCATCTTAGTTAAAGAAAGGTATTGCAAAGAAGAGATTTTCTCAATGTCGTTGAAGGAAAACATCAAGAATAAGAAGATCCAAATGAGGAGATCAAAAGATCAAGGGCTGCACTTGATGAAGAGCCGAAATTAGAATCAGATGTTGAGAAAGTTCCCTCATATTTACCAACATTTCCTCCATGTGTTCAAGAGAACAATTAGCAAAAAGAGGAAGATTTGAATGTCATAATAGAAGAGGAAATCCAAGGTGATCCAACTCAACAAGTGGACCAGGGGCATCACAACTATATTGACATATGGTTCCAAACATCGATCAAGTTGCAACAACACACTCTTCTCCAATAGTACTCGATATAATCCCAGTCAAACCAATTCATCTCTCATATTCAGGTACATGTGAGCGCATGTATTCTAAGTGTGCACATGATTTTATCTGTCATCTTTTTGTGTACATGGCTCCATTGGAAGTACTCCTATACTTGAAAAAGTTTTTTTTTTTTTTTTTTTTCAAGTAGAGTAGGAAAGTGAAAAAAAATAAAAAAAGAAGAAGAAGAAGAAGAAAAAAGGAAAATAATAAAATCTGAGGTGAAAACCTCTTTTGAGGCATCTGAGATTAGCTCACTGATTGAAAACCCCCATGAGGCAGTCATTGGGTGGAAAAGAGAGAGAGGAAAAAAAGATATCCTAGGTGAAAACCTCCCTTGAGGCGCCTAGGCAGACCTACTAGTGGAAAACCTCATTGAGGCAGCTAGTAGGCCTTAAAAAAAATGTATTTCTCCATGTATCTCTCTCTAATGAATGAAAGTGCTCTCCAACCTTTGCAAGCAGAAAAACAACAAGTTGGCACAAAAAGAAAATTTGGTCAACACTTTAGTCAAAGGTAGTCAAACTTGGACTTCCTCCTCCTATGCTCAAAAGCTCCAAAAGGACCTCAAGTAGATTATCATATGCCACTTCAAAACAACTTCAACAACCATATTAGTAGCAGCTTCAATATCACATGAAAAAACAAATCAATGGTAAGGCTAAGGTATGCAATCATCTAACCCTTTCTTTGAATCTATTTATGCTTAATAAAACATTAAAAAGTGTGAGCAGCCTTATCTAGCAACTAGCCTCACCTTTTCCACCAAGAAAAGGAACAAGACAAAAGTAAAATGGACTTGAGAAAGTGGGAAGTAAGAAGCTCGTTGTAATATAGGACAAGGAGTGCCAAGGGGTAACCAAGGGTTTTTTTTAACTGAAACGTTTATAGGATTTTTATTTATCTGGAAACAAATGGGACTTTTTCGAGCTGTCCCCAAATACAATGCAGATTTCTAAACTCTGCCGCTTTTCCTCTATTACAATCTTCAGGGCATTTGTACAAAACTGTTTTTGTTAACAAAAATAAGCCCTTTCATGATAGCACTACCTTTGTTTGCCATTTGATCCGCTTCACTATTTAAATCCCTGAGTATATGATAAAATTTACAGCTGTCAAAGTATTGAAGAAATTTTTTCAGTCTTTCCAAAGTTTTGTTGAGGCTGGGATTATTGAATCGATCCCCCTTGTTTAAATTTTTTATTATTAACTCTGAATCTCCGAAGACTTGCAGATTTTTCACACCTTTGTCTCTTGCAATTTGGCAGGCTTTGAGAAGCCCTAGGAGCTCAGCTTGATTTTTGGACTTCTGGCCTAATCCCCAGTAGAAGGTGTCTTTAGAGTAACCGTCCGGAGAGTAGATGACTCCCCCAGCTCCAGCTGTCCCTGGATTCCCTTTAGACGCCCCATCAAAGAAGACTGAGGATATTTTTTGAGACCTCCACCATTTTTGGAAGTAATCCTCTTTATCTCTTAAGCGCCATTCCTGTTTATCGCTTTGTGGTTTAGGATAGTTTCTGCTCGGATAAGGCTCTAGTGTGCCTAACCACATCTTTTCTTCAGGCAGAAGCAAAGAGTCTTCTTTTAAATACTGCTGTTGTGTTGCTTCCATCAGAAAGGCCTTAGATTTTGCAGCTATTTGCAGCGGAGAGTGTCTCACCTCTTGAAATATCTGATGGTTACGTGCCAACCAAATCTGCCAGCAAACATATTTGGGTATCGCTGTCCAAATTCTGCTCTAGATTGATTTTTGAGGAATATGATGGGGGTAATGGTGCCTCCAAGAGGCAAAAAGATCAGCTGCAGAGTTAAAGGATGGTACAGGAGTCTGCAAGTCCATTAAGATGAGCGCCCAAACTTCTTTTGCTACACTGCAATCCATAAAAAGATGCTGGGATGTTTCTGAATTGTTTTTGCACATAGCACACCTATGTGGGCCTGTTATATTTCGTTTCTCCAGATTGTCTCCCGTGAGTATTTTGTTATGAATCACAGTCCAGCAGAAGAAATTTACTTTTGGTGTGGCAAATGAATCCCAAACATTTTTCCAGACAATCGGAGGGTGGTTACTATTTCTTGTACCCTGCAGAGCGCTATAGCCAGCAGCAGTTGTGTAGACGCCAGATTTGCCCCATCCCCAGCAATCTTTTGAGGTTCTGTGTACAGGGGCAGCGTCCTCCAATCTATCTTCTAGCAGAGTTTGTTGATGATTCAATCTGTTCGGGACTCCATGGAGATCCCAACCCTCCCATTCCCCACGCTTGTTCCATTTCGACAGATCATAGAGACTTTTGACATCAGCGCGCTCCAACCACGATCTTAGATCTGTTATATCCGCGTGATCTGCTAAGGGAGCGTTCCTCATTATGCTGTCCGTCCACAGATTGATGTGTTTTCCGCTTCCAGGGATTCGATACATTTGTTTGATGAAATGTTTACTGCTTTTACAACACAAACTCCAGAGTTGCGTGCTATTGGCTGTGGGCATGTGTATTACGTTGCTGAGATCTTTGCTGACTCCATATTTTGATCGCAGTGTAATGCTGACAGGATGAGTTGGTTCGTGGATCAATTTCCACAGGATTTTGCCTCCCAAGGCTATGTTAACAAGCTGGGGATCTCTTATCTGCAGTCCCCCCTCCTCCTTCGTTCTCTTTACAACATCCCAATTCACCAGATGTATTCTGTTTTCATTGCCTTTCCCACCTTGCCACAAAAAATCTCTGAGTAATTTGGAGATCTGCTCCATAACATTTCGAGGAGCCAGAAGGAAAGCAGCCTGGAAAATTGGGAGCGCTGACAACACCGATTTGATCAAGATGACTTTGCCGCCCTTAGTCAACCAGTAACCCCCCCAAGCTGCAATCTTGGTTTTAATTTTTGAGATTATTTCACTCCATAAAGCTCTTTTATTTATTCCAGAAATAATGGGCAGGCCAAGGTAATTGAATCTATCCCAGATTGATTGTCCTTTGAACCCAAGAATGGAAGTTATGCCTGCGAGTTCTTGGTGATCAATATTCCAACTGAAAACTTCGCTCTTGCTGTCATTAACCGCCGCACCAGAGACTCTGCAGTAGTTTCTGAGGACAGTGTCGAATGCTCGAGCAATTCTTGTGGAGGCTCCACCTAAGAAGAGAGAATCATCTGCAAATAGTGCATGATTCGAAGGCTCAGCTCCCATTGAAGGTTTGAGGCCTGGTAAGGTACCTGCAACTTTTTCTGCATTGAGCTTTCGACTTAATGAGTCTGCCATAATAATGTACAGATAGGGGGAGAGAGGGCATCCCTGCCTTATTCCTCTCTTTGCTTGGAAGAAATTTGTTGGACGTCCGTTGACAAGGGGAGCGATCCATGGATTGTCAATGCAGGCTTTGATTAGCTGAACAAAAAAGGGCGAGAAGCCAAATGTAAGGAGAACTTTGCTAAGGAATGTGCGGTTGACTCTATCAAACGCATTTGCCATGTCTAATTTTATCACCATTCCTTTCTCTTTCCGATGTCTGCTGGAGTGGATTATCTCCTGGACCTGGATTACATTGTCCAGAATATGTCTACCTTCCACGAAGCCACTTTGGGAGTTGGAGATCACCCTTTTTAAAAGTGGCTTGATTCTGTTTGCTAACAGTTTGGCCAGAATTTTATAAGACGCATTACACAACGAAATAGGTCTGAATCTGGAAAAAGTTTCAGGATTGGTGTCTTTGGGGATTAATGCTAGGTAACTGGAGTTGGTTCCTCCGCCTAGCTTGGATTTTGTCATAAATCCTCTTATCATTTTCTGCAGATCTGCCTTGATAATATGCCAACATGTTTTAAAGAAATGGATTATGAATCCATCGGGCCCAGGTGCCTTATCCGCCTCCATGGCCCAAATTACATTTATGATTTCCTCCTCCGTTATGGATCTGCAGAGGATTGCATTTTCTTCAGGGCTGATGAGATTGGGTATGTTTGAAAGAAATGCAGCAGTTTCCTCATCATTACTTTGAGCATCTGCACTGTAGAGGTTCTGGAAGTGAGCTTCAGCAGCTGCCTTGACTTGATTGTATCCTTTGCAGACATGACCATCTGTTGTTTTAATTTCTGCTATATAATTCCTTGACAGTCTTGCTCTATATTGCTTGTGGAAGAAAGCAGTATTCCGATCCCCCGCCTTTAACCACAGACTTCTAGATTTTATTCTCCAATATTCTTCTTCCTTTCGGAATGACTGATATGCTGATCTTTGTCCTTTTATTTCTGTTTCCAATAATTCTGTTGTGATATCTTTACTTTCGATGTCGGTTTGCAGGGTTTGCAATGAATGAACTGCCTCTTTTCTTTGTTCAGGAGGAGTTTGGGTTGGTTTCTTGATCCAATCTTTCAAGGCTTGTTTAGTAGCTTTTAAATTTTGCTCCCAAACGTAACTAGAGGATCCATTGATGGGTTTAGACCACGCTTCTTTCACTGTGTCAAAGAAACCCTCTCTTTCAATCCATAGTGGACTGAAATGAAAAGGAATGGGCCCAAGGTCTTCTTCCTCTTCTAAGAGTAGCTGAATTGGCTTGTGGTCGGAAGTAAGATTGGTACTATGATTTTTTTATTCATCATAATGGAGCTTTGCACCAGGAAGCGGTCTAGACGAGCAGAGATATGATCCGATCCAGAGCGATTATTGGACCAGGTGAATATGCCACGAACTGGGTTAAAATCCAACAGATCCCAGCTCAGGGAGAGCTCCTCGACCATGGGCAGCATGGGGTCTCTGCTGCAAATTCCCCCCCTCTTCTCTTTTGCTTTCATTATTATATTTAGATCACCTGCTATAATGATATTGGTGGGGGAGGATAAATCTAAAAAGGCAGAGAGACTGTTCCAGCATTCTCTTTTTTCAGTGTAAGAAACTGGGACATAAAGATTGAAAAGAGAGACAAATAACTTACTTGCTTTGTGTTTCAACTCGGTGTAGATCCAATGCTGAGTTTCATGGGAGTTATTCAGCTGGAAAAGGTCTTCAGTCCAAAGAGTTGCCAACCCCCCGGATGTACCCCTAGCACTGACTGCTTTGCCTGTTCTTTTTTGCCACTTTGATCTACTGATCTCTAGAAGGGCCTGCCCTTCTATTTTTGTCTCTTGGAGCATGAGAATGTCTGAGGGCTCAGCTTTCAAAAGGTCTTTAACAGCCTCGATTTTGGAGGGGATCCCCAGCCCTCTACAGTTCCAAGAGACTAGCTTCATTATTTATTATTTTGATGGATGTGGCCTCCCTTAGAGGGCCTTGGTCTGGTATTTCGCCCGATAGACATTTCTATTGTGGGCTGACTTCCCTGCGTTTTGAGTCTTTCTGCCTCCTCCTCCCTCTTTTCCTTTCTGGATTTTCTTCCCGCTTTTTTTGATGAGCGCTCGAATGTTTCATCCTCCGATGACTCCGAGCTCTCCATTGGTTTTTTCCTTGCTATATCCGCATATGATAGGTTGGTGGGGCTGCCTTGATTGGTGTCACTCTGAGTTGCTTCCTCTCCCTCATTGTTTGTAGGTGGAGTTTTTTCTTGTTCCTCATTCTCCTGTGTTGAATTAACTTGATGAGTCTGTTGAGCACTTGCTGTCCCATTTGGATTCTGTTGAGCACTTGCTATCCCATTTGGGGTCTGTTGAACACTTTCTGTCCCATTTGGAGTCTTTTTAGCACTTGATGTCCCATTTGGATTTGCTTCCTCTACTAGGTTTATTTTAGATCTGCTAGTTTCTCCATTCTTGTTGCCTTTTCCTGTGCCCCTTTTTGAGTTTACATTTTTCTGAACTAGGGTCCATTGATCCCCGTTTTGTTTGTCCACTTGTTCCTCCACCTTTTTCTTGCAGTGCTTTGCAAAATGACCGTGTCCGTGGCAATGTCTGCACTTGAATGGCAGCTGCTCGTAGTCCAAATATTGTACATACGTCCAACCAACTACTGTAAGTTTAATTTCTTCCGGTAGCCCTTCTTCCAGATCCACTTCGACGCAGATGCATGCACAGGAGTATTGGTCCTTCCTAGCAGCTTGGTCTATGTATTTTCCCAGAGCATTCCCTATGATCTGGAGAGTATTGTGGTTCCAACAGTGGAGAGGCAAGTGGGGAAGCCTAACCCAAATCGGGACAGCCGAGGGAACGTCTTGAGTGGGGTCAAAATCAGGAGACCATTTGTTTAGGTAAAGGCCCTGAGGGCCCATGAAGTAAGGTCCATTTCTGAAAATCAATCCTTTATCGTCGGGGTTTTCGAAGACAAAAACAAAGAAGCCCTTACCTACGAAGTAACTTTTGACTCCTTTGATGAGAGGCTTCCAGTTTCTATGAGTCCACTCTTCGACCGATTTTGGCGAAGGCCAGAGGCCTGTAAAATGGCCTATGAGGCCTCTTTCAGCCAGGTTCAGAGCATCTTTGCAAGTGTCTTCTTCGGGGAGAGCCACTGATGGGATAGAGTCCATCTTCTTAAAAAACCTCTGCAGAGACGCAGAAAGAGGGCGCTTTGTGCCAGAAGCAACTAATTATTTGAAGGCCAAAACCTCCGGAGGTAGAGGAGGGGGAGCAGACACCCCATCAATATCCATGATTCGATCTCCCACTGGGAAGGCCGAGCAGAGAGGCGCAAGACCCAGTCACTCTGGAACGGCCATCTGCGCACACAGCACGAGGAGGTAGAGCAGGGGGGCCGGAGACAACCCCCGGACAGGGCAGCAACAAATCAGACAGCGAAAGATCGAACCCTGCAACAAAGCTCCAAGCAGAGGCAGGAAAACTCCAACGGAACAGAGCCTGGGCGCCGCTCCAGCAGCCCAGAACGCCGTGCCAAGCAAACCAGATTCAAACCTAACTCAGGAATGCAGGACAAATAGTTTTTGTGAACTCAATTTAAAAAAAAAAGAAAAAAAGAAAAAAACTAAACTACTGTGACTTTACTTTGCATGCAATAAAAAGAAAAGAGAGAAAAAAAAAAAAAAAAAAAACAAAAGGTGGATCCACCACCTCTTTGCATGCAACACAAATTTACTTAATGCATCTGAGGACCTCCACGAAGCACCTACAAGAAGAATTGCAACAAGAAGAATGGAAAGAAGATTAGCAGAAGAGAAGTGCATGGGCCAATAACACAAAAAATGAAATAAGCAAGCATGCAGGGAAGACCATAAGGCAAGGAGGATGAATAGGTTGCTCAGAGGATGAGAAATAGTTTCAGTAGGGAGGTGATGATGGGCCTCAAAATTAGACATAAATTAAGGCCCATCTAACCTTTCTTAGGCCCATCTACCTCTCTTATGCACATAAAAGGATATATTAAATCTCTCCTTCTACAGTTAATAATGCTTTCTTATGATTTAATATTTCCTTAGGAAGGTTTAAAGGTAATTGCATATTTGTGCCTAATATTGGTTATTTTTGTAGAATATTGTGAGAATAATGGGTAGATTATACATATTTGGAGAAGGAGATGATTTAGGGACTTTTTCACTGCCACTAGAAGATCAGGGTTGGAGAATAAATGAGCACGATATCAGGAAATTAGGGAGAAATCTTGGAGAGATTCAAGGAGATTGTTCACCCTCCTTAACACTCAAAGGTAGCCAAAGGATCCTCATGATATCCCCCTCCAAAAATTCGAATTCCAGAGGCAGCCAAGCAACTCAAGACGAAGTGCACTCAAGCCATACTTCACTTGGAGTCTCCAGCAAATCGAATTCCAAGAGGCAAGACGAAGGGCACTCAATATATGTTTACTTGGAGTCAAAGTGGACTCAATCACCATTTTCAAGGGAGATATTGGTAGCTTCCATGTGGAATAAATAGAGAAGAGCTAGAGTTAGGGGGGAGTTAGTTAGTTAGCCAGTGGGTTGATTCTAGTCGATTCCATTTTATTCTTCGATTCCATTCAGAACTTTTGCTACAAGCTATTAGGATTTTGCTATTGATACCTTCATGATGTAATAAGACTGTATTCTCAATGCAATGAGTAGAAAAACTCCATTTTAATGATTTAATTCCACAGAGTTGGGCTCGTGGGTTAGTGCCCAACCCATGTGCCTCAACTTCTCTGCTGTTACTATCTTTTCCTTTCTGTCATTTAGCTAGTTTTTCTTCCGCCATTTAGTTAGATCTTCTTTTGATAGTTCATGGCTGCTTAGTCTTTGCTTTCAGTTCCTTGCTGTAGTTTTATTTTCTTATGAGTAATAGAGCAGAGGAGAAAAACTCCAAAAGCCGTGGTCAAGCCTACCCCTCTCATCTCTGTCATTATAGCTCGAGGAGGGCGAATCTTCCCACAGACCCAAAAACTGATTCTGTTATGCCTTCATTCCTTCCCGTTTTCCGCTTCTTTTTACTGCTGCAATTACCTTTTTCCCTAAACGCACTAAAGCCCTTCAACTCCACCTTCTTCCTTTGGTTTTTCCATTCACGACTACCTTACCTTATTAACGCAAAACAAGTAAAAAAAAGACCATTCAAAACCCATTTAAACACGACCTTTGCCTTCCTCCTCGTTTCTCCCGCTACCATACTTCGCATGTTTGTGAAATTGCACTTCACAACTCTTACCTTTTGTCTTGAAGACTTACCGCTCTCCTTTGCCGATTTCCCGCCGTATTCCTTTGTTTTATCGATTGCCGTCGCCTTACTCATTTAAACGCAAAACGCTTGAAAAAACATTGAAACTCGACCTCTGCCTTTCCTTATCGAAACTCCTACTACCGTACATCGCAATTCGCAAACCACAACTTTTCCCCTTTCTCCATTACACTTACCGCTCCTATCTGCCGATTACGATATCACATATCGCAGATTGAAAAATCTGCCGCATTGCAAATCACATTTCGCACCTTTCCTTTTTTTTTTTTTGGTCAAGACTTACTGCTTATTTTCGCTGATTAAGATATTGCGAAATCGCAAATCGCATCGTTTACCTCTTTCGTTTAACACTCACTGCTCATTTTACCGATGCGATAACTCCGCCACATCGCACATCACACTTTGCAACATTTCCCTTCTCCCTTCAACACTTACCGCTCCAACGTTGTGATACTGCAATTGTGATATCGGTCCCACTGCCACGTCACTCGTTGCAGGATTTACCTCATTGCATTTCACTCCCTCTCTTGAACTACATTTCTGTTATCCCTTTACTTTTGCGATTTGTAATTGCGACATCACATATCGCAACCTTTACCTCCATCGCATCTCCGCCATCGTATATTTCACATTGTTCCTCTCCAAATCCATTTCTACGCCATATTATAAGGTTTTATAACGTTTAAACCCCCGCTTTCCACTTCTAAGCCCTATTTCATGTGTTAATCCCTCCATTAACTACTTTTGCCCTTTTCCTTCCTCCAAGCTACAAATCAACACTTTTTCAATCAAAATTAAGTCATGGATAGCTTAGTTGCATCGATAGAAGCATGATAGATAAACCATAGGATAAGTAGAGTGCATTTAGCCGTTTGGCCAAGTTAACTATGGTTTAGGATTAGTTTCCTTTCTGCTATTTGTTTTCTGCAAATTAAATTAGTTTCCTTCATGTCATTTCTTTTCAGCAATTTAATTTAGTTTCTTATAGTCATCTCCTTCTTGCACATTAAATTAGTTTCATTTCTGCCATTTATTTTCAGCAAGTTAAATTAGTTCCCCTTCTTCCATTTCTTTTCTGCAAAATAATTTAGTTTCATTCTTGTCATTTATTTTCAGCAATTTAGTTTAGCTTCCTTTCTGTCATTTCATTTATGCAATTTAGTTTAGTTTCATTGAAGTGTGACAGACTTCATTGAGAACCCCTGGAAGTAGCACCCTTTCGTAGAGCGGAAGAGGATGAAATGAACATAATGCATCTGCTGTGTATGTAACACTATCACCTCAAATTTTGTACAAACCCTGGGTTGATAAAGTAAAGTAGGGAAGCCCCTGGGAGTTGCAGCACTCTTGGTGCAATATGAGGGCTCACCAGTATACATGGGTCACTTTACTGTGTATGGAGATACTTTCGAAGAAGTTATGGGAAATCTAGAAAAAGTTCTTATTAGGTGTAAAGAAGAAAACCTTTCATTAAGCCATGAAAAATGTTTTATGATGTTCAATGAAGGTATTGTTTTAGGACACCATATTTCAGGTGATATAATTAAGGTGGACACATCTAAGGTAGATGTTATTTCTAAAATTTCAATTACTATTTGTCAAAAATATGTTTTCTCGGATTTACTGGATATTATAGGAAATTCATAGAAAACCTCACAAAAATAGCCTCTCCACTTTTCAAACTTCTTACAAAGGATTGTGAATTTGCATGGAACTTTGATTGTCAAAAATCATTTGAAATAAATAATTATTGAAGCACCAATTTTAAGAGAATCAAATTAGTCTCTCCTTTTTCACATTTCCACTGATGCTTTAGATACAACTTTAGGGGCTGTATTGGGACAAAATGATTTGAATCCTTATGTTATTTATTACACAAGTAAAAATTTGACTCCAACAGAGTTAAATTATACTATGAGTGAAAAGGAGTTTTTAATCTTTGTTCATGCCATTAATAAATTTCGTCACTATATCACTAGTTATGAAACTTTTATTCATAACCAATAATAATAGCAACATGATGATTGTTATTATTAGAGGAATTCAACATCATTATTCTTGATAGACCAAGGAAAGAAAAATAGTTGCTGATTTCCTTTCTAGAATACCAAACAATAAAATTGATGTTCATGTAAGAGATAATTTCCCTAATGAGTATCTTTTTGCAGTATCTACTAAATTGCCTTGGTTTGCAAATATTTCCAATTATTTAGCTACATGAAAATTTCCATCTCAATTGTCAACAAAATAAAAATAAAAAGTTATCGAAACTAATGCATCATATTATTGGATAGATGGAGAATTATACAAAATTGGACCTAATTTGATCATTCAAATATGTGTTCAAGAAGATGAAGTACCAGAAATTCTAAAATCTTGCCATGATGAGCCATGTGGAGGACATTTTGTTGATAAAAGAACTGCATACAAAATCCTTCTTTTGGGATATTAATGGCCATCTATTTTCAAATATGCCAAGGAATATGTCAAAAGATGTGATAGTTGTAAAATAAATGGAAAACCAGTGCCATCAAATGAAATGCCTCTACAACCACAGGTACTTGTGGAATCTTTCAAAAAATGGACTTTAGATTTGGTGGGACCTATAAATCCTCCTTCGATACAAAAAAGGCACATACTTGTTTGCACAGATTATGTCACAAAATGGGTAGAAGCTAAACCTCTATTATTTGCAACTGAAAATTTTGTAGTTACATTTCCTTTTTAGGATATCTTAACTCGTTTTGATGTTCCAAGAGAAATTGTAACAGACCAACGTATCCAATTCACATCAAATTTGGTGCAGAAGATGATGGAGAAGTATAAGAGGCAGAGACTAAGTGACAGAGGCAGAGAGCCATTACAAAATTCCGGGAATCACACACTCCAACCGGTGTTATACATATAATACATAATCCCTATTCAGAGGCAGAGCGATAGAAGCAGCAGAGGCAGAGGCAAAGACTAAGTGATAGAGGCAGAGAGCCGTTACAAAATACTGGGAATCACACACTCCAACAGGTGTTATACATATAATACATAATCCCTATTCTGGGAATCGCTTAACTCCAGCGGCAAGGCAATGCATATAATACAGAACCATATTCCAGGAATCGCACACTCCAACTGGCGTTATACATATAATACAACACAAACATTATTCCGGGAATCGCTTCACTCCAGCATCAAAATATATATATAAACATATATATCAGTTATATACAAGCAGAGCGCTTTATATCTATATAACCAAAGGTTCTATCAAAACGAAATGGCTTATAAGGTGGGACCCCTCACCCAATCGCAATCGGAGAAAAGGTTCAATCGCAAGTCTTTTGTAATATGCTTCGATCAAGTGGCGGACCCGACGGCATTATACGATGGAGTTAATCGGTTCAATCACGTCCGGGATCTTAATCGTAATCAGAACTTTCCGATTGATCACAAGTCTTTTGTAATATGCTCCGATCAAGTGGCGGACCTGATGGCATTATACGATGGAGTTAATAGGTTCAATCGCATCCGGGATCTTAATCGCAATCGGAACTTTCCGATTGATCGCAAGTATTTTGTAATATGCTCCGATCAAGTGGCGGACCCGATGGCATTATACGATGGAGTTAATCAGTTCAATCGCGTCCGGGATCTTAATCGTAATCGGAAATCGGAACTTTCCGATTGATCGCAAGTCTTTTGTAAAATGCTACGATTGAAGTGGCAGACCCGATCCTGTTATATGCGGGAGTTAATATGTGCAAATCGCATCCGTGTTCTGATCGCAATCGGAACTTTTCTATTATGCGCCCCGATTGCATTTGTTCAAAGTTCGGACCCGATTGCGCTATGAGACATGTTTTATGTGGTCATCGCGTCCATTTGATCAATCACAATCGCAAGTTTTCGTTTGACACCACCGATTCGCCGATGGAGATGTGGGGCCCGACCCTTTCATATATTAGTGGTTGTGATTCGACTCATTGGATTGTAAAATAAGACCAAAGGCTTAAGGTGGAGGGCGATTGTTTATATATAAAAGGATTGTTGTTAGATATATATAAAGCACGGTTGCAGTTGTATTAAAATATGCCACATGGGTTGTGAACCTTCGGGCCTTGGCTTAATGGGAGGGCGATTATTAATATACAACGACTGTGATCTATGTTCATTCTGCTTGCAGAACTTCCACATCAACAAGACACTCGTGGCATGAAAAGGGTTGAAATTGCCTTGATTTAAAAAGTCAGCAATTGCATTTCATTTATTTAAAAGGCAGAGTTACATGTATGCAGCTGTTACACCACCACAGAGGACAGAAAAGCAAATAGAGCCGAGAGGAGATAAAACACGTCACAAAAAGGACAAAGACAGCCGAAGAAAAGACAAATGCGCATCGATTCAAAAGACTAAATGAGTTGAGCTAGAGTTCACTTTGTAATAAGAATGTAAATATTTTAATTGTTTTTATTGTTTGTGATGCATTGGCAAGTCTCCGAGATAAAACAAACTCCCACTGTAATGTTAAAATTGACACCTATATTCATAATTTCTCAGTAAGCTGATAAAAGGAGTGAGAAGGCAGAAGGCAAAGAGACGTGACTTTCCATTTCGAATTCCAAGAAGAATACAAACAGTCATGTGAGGAAATCTATAAATAATATCATCTTGATATGCAGAGTGAGTTTTTGAGAGCAAGGGAGAGAGCATATATAGAGAGAATGCAGAATATAGAAGGAAGAGAAGATTAAGAGGAGCTACAGAACAGAGCTGATATCTGAGGTAAATCAACAAACATTCAGTTTTAGAAAATGAGGAAGTTGGAGCTTCCCTATCAAGTTGCAGCTTGATAGCTGTCAGTTGTAGCTGACTGAGGTTGGAGCCTCCTGTAGGTTGGTGCCTGCAGAAAAAAGAAGGGAGTTGGTGCTTCCTTGCAAGTTGTGACTTGCAGAATTGAGGTAGGAGCCTCCTGTAGGTTGGTGCCTGCAGAAAAACAGTGGTGAGAGGGAGTTGGAGCTTGCCTTTACATCAAAACAATAATAAGATGTGGTTTTCTCCCTTTATGGGTTTCCACTTATATCTAGTGTCTCTGTGCATGATATTTATGTATTGATCTGATATGTATCATTTGCTTAATACCTTCTTCTCTCATATTAAGTCTACTGCTCTATTAAACTAATACTTTCTGATTACATTCTAAAATTACTCTCACATCAAATAAATATTAGGGACTAATAATAGAGCATAAAGATTTAAAAACATTAGTCCAGAGCATTAAGATTTAAAAACATTAGGTCAAGAAGATACTAAAGGAGGACCCATAGTTCACAGATGAACTCTAGAAGACTCATGCAGAGGTATAACATTAATTTGAGATTCAATGTTGTCACATATAAAAACATGATAGGTGATGGGAAATCACATCAAAACATTAATTTTGAGATTCATTGTTGTCACATACAAAAACATGATAGGTGATGGGAAATCACATCAAAACAAGGGAAGAAAATCAGGTTAATTATAGGAATGACATATTGAGATGGTGGGTCATGGGCTTTGATAAGGAAGGACAAGAACATTGAAAATTAAATTCTAATCTAAAAAGAAGAATAAATCATGAATATAAAATAAATAAATACAAGAAACATACTTGTCACGGCTACAAAAAAATTCTCTGGTTCCCTCCTCTCCACTGTAAATACCTCCATTTATCACAAAATGTCTTTCATTCATCATGCATCCCTTCTTGATTATGGTCAATTCAGTCATCTCTTTCAAAAGCTATAGAAAAAATAGCAATACCCACAGGAATGATCAGATAAAACACTACCAGTCACAATTAGATGAAACGTTGACATTATACAGAAGAGAAAACACTTCCAATGCACAAACAACAAAATTTGTTGCAAATGTAAATACAGATGATAGAAGAAGAGGATGAACTTGGAAATATTCATTCAGAGGCACACATATATATATTGTTAGCACTCCACCAGGTCTTCGAAGGCTAAAAAGGAGAATGATAAAGGTAACCATAGACCACTTTGACCTAGTAGCTAGCCCTACCAAGCTGAGAGGGATATCTCAATGAGATCAAAGTCAATATTGACTATGATATAAATTATATTAGGCTAGATATGATATTCTTAAGTATGTTCTGAGAAATTTAGGGTTTGATGTTGGATCAAGGATGAAACCAAGCAGCTAGGTCTAGGTATCAAAAGGGTTTAGAGATTAAAAGATATAAAGGAGAAAGGTAATAGTGGATCTATGATGGATTTGGTGTTTTTTAGATGTGATGGAGGGTCTGAGAAGGTAGAGGGATTCAATGAGCATTTTAAATCATGAATTCATTAAACTGGAAGCATGAAAAAAAAATGACATCTCGATATAAACAGAGCTAAGTTAATATAATTCTACCTATGAACTGTAAGGAAAACAACTAAAGATACAAGATATGGAAAGAGAAGCCATATATCAATAAATAATGACTATAACAGAGAAAATACATGATCATAAACTCACTACACATGAATTCCAATATAATAGCTCCAACTGCATCTTTTGATTTCTGAACATGAAAGTGAAAGTAGAAGCTACAATAGCTACCATCCTCTGATGTCCAACTAGGAAAATGAATCTAAAAATGATATATATAAACCAAAAAAACCTCTCCCCTCTCTTAGGAGTCGAATCCCTCAGTTGTGGAGGTGATTGCAAGATACTCTCAACAAAACCCTAATGTCTAGGAAAGGTCAACCAATTCACCTCATCATAGGAAACTAGATACATTACCAAAATTACATTAAAAATCATGTAGCTACACTATTTCACCATTAATTAACACAATTACACCTCATGACATCACAAAATCATCATCATCAATTAACTACATAAGTAAAAAGTCAAACTAGGTCAAACTGGATGTGAAATTTTTTTTCTCGAGAAAGCGTAGCGAATTCTGGAGAAAGCTTAGCGTGCATGGAGAAACCATAGTGAAATTGGAAGAAGTGAATTTTGGAGGCCTTCCCAAGGTCCAAATCCTGATCTGAAAGATGATATGGAAAGTCCTGGATGTCTTCTACATTATAGAGGTGGCTCCTAGCCCTCCAAAACTTCACTCCCAAGAGTACTTAGAAAGCGTAACGAAGCCTCCAGAAACAAGGCAGAAAGGTGATTGTTTGCATGTTTTGGGGCATTTTGACCCTCCAAAAGTGGCTGAAATGGTTGCACTGCTAGGCTAGGATTGATGTGATCATCAAGAGGAATCCAAAAATTCTGAGTTTAATCCAATGGACCTCCCCAACAAAAGCATAGCGTGACCCGCCCTATGCTTTTTGGACCAGAATTATGAAAATTTTCTTGGTTTTTTGCAAACATAGGCCTCACATATGGAGAAATATATCTCTAAAAATGAAACAATTTGCACACCTAAGAGAGGTTTTTTTTCCTTGGAATGTTAGGAACACAAGCTTCCTCTGGTTTCTCAATATTCTTCTCTGGTTGTCCACAATATTCTCTGCACAATGGTGACTTAAATAGGACATTGCACAGTCAGAAAAATATGTTGTGAAGATGGGAATGGATATCTCATTATTTAATAATTATGTAAAATATGACATAGGTTATTGTACTTTCATATCGTAGTAACAAAAACCTCCTCTTTTTTTCCAAAATTCATCATTTTTTGGCCACAATATGTTCTTCAAAAAGATGGCGAAACAAGACATTTATGGAAAATGTGCCTTCAAAGATTTTTCCAAATTTCCCAAATTTCATCCAAATTTCCTCAAAATTGCTCCAAACTTGCTTCATTAAGACATGATATGGTATTATATTCTATGAAGGAAGCATAATTAATCAAATCCAACTTAACCTTCTCTTTATGCTTTGATTAGGGTTTGTAGTTTTGAATCTCTAGGTCTTAGTTCTTGAACCATTTATCACCATGATTAGGTATACCTGTGGCCTCAGCTATTACATTAATTGATATGGTGAAATTAACCCCTGTAATGATTACCTTTTCAATTTTGAGTTGAGTGGCAAACATTTTGGTCAATGTGGCATGGTATTTGAATCTCCCAACTTGTTCAAAAAAAGGAGGACACCCTACCCTTTGAAAAAAATGCTTGGATAATGGTGAATATTTCATTTCATGAGTGGTTAAGGGCTCATGTATTATCACCTAGCCTCCCTTATTGTAAGTTTTCTTCTCCTCCATTTTATGGTTTGCAATGGGAAAAACCCTAATGGGACAAAACAGGGGAAGGGGGTGAAGGTATAGGATGAAGGGGTCAGGGAAGGGAAATTGTAGTAGGAAAATTTAGGGAGATGAAAAGGGATACTAGGGAGCTTTAGGAAGTCAAATGGGATAAAATGGGTATGGGAATTAGGCTAGGTAATTTATACATAGTCCTAGCTAGGAAAACTGCCAAAAATTGCAGTATTAGGCTAGAATTTAGGGTTTTGGGGTTAGGAAATGGGAGTGAAGGGGAGTGAAGGCTAGGGGAGACATTTTAGAGTGTGAGGGAGGATAATAAGACAACGGGAAGGTGTGTTTACCTTGAAAATTTGAAAATATTGGCCAGCCACTAAAATGCAACGTAGGGGCCAATGGAGGGTTTTCACTCTAAATTAATGAAATTGAGATGCAAGGAGGGTTTAATTGAGGTTTAAATTACTTGTGAACTGATTCTAGATACCTTGATAGCCTTCAGAAACCTTTAGAAGTTGTTTTTATGCCTCCAAGAGAGAAAATGCAACTTGTGGAGAAAGCGCAGTGTGGATTTAGGAAAGCACAACGTGGTTGCTTTGGCATCAAATTTTGGAGTGTCTTTGACTTGAATTTGGTGAAATTTCCTTGGTAAGTGAGAGAGAGATCTTATTCATTGAGGTGAATGAAAAAATGAACTTGAGTTGGTCTTTTATAGCTTGTGATGTCATTTTTATTCATAGTAGTGGGATGGCCCACTATATGCCTTTTCTTTTTTCTTTGAAAACTTATGTAGCTTTGAATATTTCTATGCATATTTAGGAACATTAGGAAATTATTACATATCTGAAACATAAATTACATATGAAACAAACCCTTTTTGAGAAAATCCCTATTATTACTCCTTCATTTTTTGGATTTATGCATGAAATGACGAATTTTGGTGACTGAAACCAGGTAATGACCTAGTGATGACTCTGAGCTGAGTGAGGACCATTATGGTATGAATCAAATGGATATGGTGATGTTACAATGATGAATCATTCAAATGAGAGAAGGTAATGTCCAACAGGTCAAAATTTTGGAAGGAGTGGAAATAGCCCTAGACACACTATCTAGTAACCAAATTTTTATTTGAAGACCTAATGAAATGATAAAAAATTTGACTTGAGAACCTAAAAGGACAAGGTAAGAGAATATTTGATCACTAGTGTCAAGGTGAACAGAATGAAACTAATATTGGCTCTAGCTATGGATGGTAGCTCCTTGGAGGTGTCAATAATGTTGTAGACCAAGTAGCCTAACCATTGGGCATGGAGTCAAAATCAAAATAGGAGATTTAATAATGAAAAATGACTCCAAAACTGAACAGAGTTTGACTGAAACAAAACTTACAATACTTATTGATGGCAACATATGACCGAGAATTGAGGGCTTAAAATCGTGATGAAAACCACCTGCCTACTACATACATATGTACAGTCATGTGAAATGATCCTTCTAGTGTAACCAATCCAGTATATGGCCGCTTACTTGAATCATGCTCGCAATTTCCTCGATCAGGCAAAAAAAGGAAAAATAAATAAAAAAATAGGCCACTACATGTGTCTATTAAAAATATCCTCATGATCCATAAATTCAAGAAATATATCATCCCTATTGGCTGCAACAAATCAATGTAATGATCTTCAATAACTTGAAATTTTACCTTGTCTTGAGATCCAACAACAAAAATACAAGTACTCCCTTCATTTTGATCTGAAAGAATACTTGATTGTTGATCCATAGGAAGGTATAGGGAATTATGACTTTCTTCTATTTGAGTGTTAGCTGTAAATTCCTTAAGCATGAGTAAATATGATTTTATCTCTATATATTGTCTCTCTCAGACTCATTCTATTTCCATTCATAGTCCAAGTCATATTTGAACATAAAAAATTCTTCAAGATTGTTAAACATGACAACCCTATCATCTTCATGAAAGAAAATAGTCTGTGTTAGTTGATCTCTTGGCAGGAAATCATCATCACAAATTGCCTTACTGACAACAAATTCTTGTATAGTTTCATCAGTCTCACGACTGTCATCATTTAAAATAATATTTTCATTTTCAATAATGGAATAAGTTTCACTAAGAAATTCTTAACTATGTGAACACTGCAAAACTGCATTAGCTTGGGTTGTAACATGACTATTCAAGAGATGATCTATTTCATCTTCAGAAACAGGAGAAACTTGAGTTCTATAGTAGTTAACATTGGCTTGATGATTTTCTTTTTTAGTTTCAGGAATTGGCATTTCTTTTTTTTTGGTCCCAATCAGTTTCATCCAAGGAGGAATCTACTAATTCTTATTGGGAGGAAAAATCATAAATTGATTCTTTGATCTCATCATCTCTTCATCCCCATACAAATTTTCAAGAAACTCAATGAAATTTTCAGAAAACTCACAAAAACTATCAATCATCAACAAGGAAGAATTAGAACTTTTATAATGTTGAAATAAAATTCAATGAAATTCCTTTGGAGAATATAAACTAGTAGATGGTAGACCCTCATACCATGATATTACATTTTCCTCCAAGGTAGCCATGAAAATTTTCATCAGACAATCTTTAGGAAACTCAATCTTTAATTTGTGAATATGAAAATGAAATTTGACCAAATGAAAACTAACATGTTCTACGTCCCGACCTTTAAACTTTGACAGTCCTGTTTTCCAATCTATGCAAGGAATACGATTTGGAAAACCAGGGATATGAACTCGATTCATAGGAGCATACCTTCCAACAGTTGAATCCATTTTGACAATAATTAAGTCACCAAGAAGTTCTTTAGACTATGGATTATTTAAAAGTGGAGTTTCCATGAAAATTCTGAACCTTTGGATTTTTCGAAACTGGAGTCGTTAGGTGAAAGATGCACAAACTTATTGTGCCTAATCATTTTTCACCATCGAAAATCATATCTGATCCTTTTTGTTCTTTCCTAGGGAATATTTTTCACTTCGTTCCCCGGCAACAATGCCAAAATGTTAACACTCCACCAATTCTCTGAAGGCTAAAAAGGAGATTGACAAAGGTAAATAGAAACCACTTTGACCTAGTAGCTAGCCCTACCAAGTCAAGAGGGCTCTCTAAATGAGATCATAGTCAAGGATTGACTGTGATATGAAGGATATTAGGCTAGATATGATATGCTCAGGTGGGTTTTGAGAAATTTAGGGTTTGATGCTAGATTAGGGATGAAACCAAGTAGTTAGGTCTAGGTATCAAAAGGGTTTACAACTAAAAAGAAATAAAGGAGAAAGGTAGTAGTGGATATATGATTTATTTAGGGTTTTACATGTGTTATAGATGGTATGAGAAGGTATAGGGATTCAATGAGAATGTTTAATCATGAATTCATTAAACTGGAAGCATGAAACACAAAATGAAATTTCGAGATAAACATAACTAAGTTAATTGAATTCTTTCTAGCTGTAAGGAAAGCCAATGAAGATATAATATATGGAAAAAGGAGCTATATATCAATCAATAAATACTATAACAGAGAAAATACATGATCACAAACTCACTGCACATGAATTCCAAGATAATAGCTGCAACTGCATCCTTTGATTCCTGAATATGAAAGTGAAAGTAAAAGCTACAATAGCTATAATCCTTTGATGTCCAACTAGTAAATGACTCTAAAAATGATATATATAGACCAAAAAAACCTCTCCCCTCTCTCAGGGGTCAAATCCCTCAGTTATGGAGCTAATTGCAAGAAATTCTCAACAAAACCCTAATGTCTAGGAAAGGTCAACCAATTCACCTCATCATAGGAAACTAGATACATTTGACCAAAATTACATTAAAAAGCATGTATCTATCCTATTTCACCATTAATTATCTCAATTAAATCTCATGAAATCACAAAATCATCATCATCCATCAATTACATAGGTAAAAAGTCAAACTGCATGTGAAAATTTCCTTCTGGAGAAAGCGTAGTGAAATTGGTAGAAGTGGCATTTGGAGGCCTTCCCAAGGTCCAAATCCTGATCTGAAATATGATATGAAAATTCCTGGATTTCTTCTACATGATAGGCTCATCAATAAATCAAAAAGGTGGCTCATATCCATCCAAAACTTTATTCTCCCAAGAGTACTTAGAAAGCATAGAGAAACCTCCAAAAACATGTCAAAAAGGTAATGTTTTGCATGCTTTTGGGCATTTTGACCCTCCAAAAGTGGCTGACATGGCTCCAAATCTCAATATGATTTATGTAATCATCAATAGGAATCTAAAAAATCTGATTTTTCTTCCAATGCACCCCCCCAAAAAAACCATAGTGTGGACCACACTATGCTTTTCACACCAAAACTTTACAAAATTTCTGTGTTTTTTTGCAAAAATAGGCCTCACAGATGGAGAAATATCTCTCTAAACATGAAATTTTTTGCAATGCTGAGAGATATTTTTGTTCTTTCACCTGTTATGAACAAAACCTCCTTCATTTTCCCAATATGCTTCCCTTTTTGTCTACAATCTTCTCTGCAAAAGGTGAATTAAAGAGGACATTGCACAATAAAAAAAATAGGTTGTGAGGACGTGAATGGATCTCCCATTTTGTAATACTTGTGTAAAATATTAAGTATTTTATTTTACTGTGGTATATTACGAACAAAAACCTCCTCCAGTTTCCAAAAAATCATCTTTTTTTGGCCACAATATGTTTCAAAAAATGATGACTAAATAAGGCATTTATGGAAAATGTGCCTTCAAAGATTTTTTTTTTCAAATTTCTCAATTTTCTCCAAATTTCCTAAAATTTTCTCCAGACTTGCTTCGTGGAGACCTGAGATGGTATGATATTCTATGAGGGAAGCATTAGAAAGAAAATCCAACTTACCCTTATTTTTTGGCTTTGATTAGTTTGTAATTTTGAATCTCTAGGTCTTGGTTCTTGGATGATTTATTGCCATTATTAGGTATCCCTATGGCCTCATCTATTACTTCAGTTGATATGGTGAAAATAACCGCTGCAATCATTACCTTGTCCTTTTTTAGTTTAGTGGCAAAAAATTTGGTCAATGTGACATGGTATTTGACTCTCTCAATTTATTCACAAAAAGGAAGACACCCTACCGCTTGAAATCAATGCTTGGATAATGGTGAAGAAATCATTTCATGAGTGGTTAAGGGCTCATATCTTATCACTTAGCCTCCCTTCTTGTAAGTATTCTTCTCCTTCATTTGATGGCTTGCAAGAGGCAAAACCATAATGGGACAAAAAGAGGGAAGGGATTGAAGGGATAGGATGAAGGGGTTAGGGAAGGGAGATGAGAGTAGGAAAATTTAGGGAGATGGATAGGGATATTAGGGAGCTTTGGGAAGTAAAATTTGATAAAATGGGTATGGAAATTAGGCTAGGTAATTTATACATAGTCCTAGCTAGGAAAACTGTCAAAAATTGTAGTATTAAGCCATGGTTTAGGGTTTGGGGGTTAATAAATGGGAATGAAGGGGAGTGAAGGCTAGGGGAGATGGTTTAGAGTGTGAAAGAGGGTAACAAGACAATGGGAAGGTGTCTTTACCTTGAAAATTTGAAAATATGGGTCAGCCAATAAAACACAGGTAGGGGCCAATGGAGGGTTTTCACTCTAGATTAATTAAATTGAGCTGCAAGGAGGGGTTACTTGATCCATATAAGTAGGGATCTGAATTCAACAACTCAAAACTCACACCACAAAAATCTAAAAACTATAAATGATAAATGTTTGTTAAAATAAAATTTGATTGATAATTCAAATAGGTGTTTTGAAATTTTCATTTTGAATATAAAGTAGGAGGTTAAGAAAATTAAAATTATTGTCAATAATTTGAAATTAAATTTTAATAGGAGTGTATAGAAAACATTAAAATTGAAAGTGATTTTTACTATTTTCAACTCATTGAAAATCACATAAATCATTTCATTTGACTTTTTAAAATGATTCAACTTCATAATTTTAATTGTTATGGTATTTTATTTTAAAAATTTAAATTAATATTATATTTATATATTTTTTTATGATAAAATTTATTTTTATTAATTAAATAAATATTTTTTAAAATATTTTGTATATTGTAACATATTTTTATGTTAATTATTTTGTTGAGCCTAGAGGTTCATTAAGCCAGGAGGTTCATTCTACAACCCACCAGGTATGAGAGCATGTGTAACTTCATCTCCCTACCTTTGAGTCTCTTTAAAACAAAAATTATGTTCTAAATATAAAATTAATGTGCATTATAATTAAGAAAAAATGAATATAGTTTAAAGTAATTACAAGTAAGAAAAATGTGTGAATGAGATGTTTAAATCTCAAAAATCTTTGGACAAGGGATTTAAATAAATTATTTGAAAATTTATGTTAAATAATTTATGTCCATATGAACTAGATATATATCTATATATATAAAAAATAAGTTTGGTGGTTAAAATTTTTATTTGGTTCTATATATGCACTACTTAGCAATCAAAAATACAATTTAAATAATGAAAAATAACACATTGCATTTTTCACTCTAAGAATATTTGTGTTGGAAATAATGCTTCCATGTCATAAATAGGTGTCAATGTGAGTCTCATTGTGTAAATCTAGAAGTTTTTGATTCCTTTGTGTGTTTTATGTACTATATAGTTTCATGTTTGAGTCATCATTTGTGGAATTCAGTGTTTATGTACTATATACTGTAACTGTTGTGATTAATAAAATATGATAGTGTGTGGTTGTTGCATGTTGTGTACAACCGTTATCTCTAGCTCCCTTCAAATTTCTGTCATTTTGATCCCTCTTGGCTCAAGTTAGATCCCTACTTAAGATGGATCTATGCTAGTTAGGTAGAAGAACCTAAAGAATTGGATTGAGTTAAGGAAAATTTATGCAAAAATCCAAATTCTACACCTCTAGTCAATTTAGTCATTCCAAGAACTATTGATATTTCCACATTCTCTTGATGGTTTTGGTGAACTTATCGTTTTCTTCTTTACTTGAAATTTATGAATGATGTAGCACAATATTTTTCATAATCAAATCTCGTTTAGTAAACATTTTTGTATATATTTATTTAAATATTTGAGATTAAAAAAAATATCATTTTTTAAGGAATACATAACATTTTAAACTTATTTATTAAAAAAAACATATTAGACATCAATTTAATGTTACATATAATAGGATCAGCATAGGTTGCTAATTTTCTACAAAATTTTAAACTCAGTTTATAATTTTGGCTATAAGATTTCTATCGGGATAAATTGTTTTTCCATAGGTTAATCAAAGTTTGATTTATACTAACTATTGTTTTAAAATTTATTTAAATTTATTTGAAAATAAATATCGATATTAATTTAAATTTTTGAAACTTTATTTTTTTAAAATATATTGTTATTTAAATAATATATAAATCTTAATTTTATATTTAGATTATTTGGTTCTTTTAATTTTATTATAAATTTAAAATTAGATTAAATTAAATGTTAAAAAGATGTTTTATATATTAAACTTAAAAAAAATAAAAATTATTTGTATACTAGGTGAAACATTCTTTCAAGTTAAATATATAATTTTGAATGAATTTTATTTAGATATATGCACTTAATAATTTTATCTTTTATTTATATTAAATTTATTAATTTTAAGATTAAAATAAATTTAATTATTTCTTATTTGTTAAGTTATTTTTGATTTGTGGAATTAACCTATGATTTAAGAAAGTATGACTAAATTTTACATGAATCACACTTATCTGAGGCCACGCCAACCCTTAACAATGTGAATTTCTTTAGTATTTCTATGGTAAGTTTAGAGACTTTACCAACTTACAAAATATAACCCTAAAATGCAATAATCCTCTTAAAACTCCACCTTATTCTAAATCTTTTAACACTTACACAAATTGTTACAACCATACTTGGCTATCCCAAACATTCAGGGATGTAACAGTGCTCTTTATGAAAGAAGTCCACAAATGACGCTTAAAATATATGCTATTATCATAATAATAATATAATATAAATGATGATGATGGTAGAAGAGACAAAGATGTTGAAAGAATCCTATAAACAACCATACTTGGTCATCTGAAACATTCAAGGATGCAATGCTCTTTATGAAAGTCCACAAATGACAGGTAAAATATCTCCATGTGCACTAGTTTCAACTTAATGTAATACATTTTATATAAAAATATGGAGTGCTAGCAAATCCAAATTGGAAATGGAAATTATACCTTCACTATCTAGATCATGTATGGAGATAAAGTGTCATATAACTAAGTTGGGCTTCCAAAAATGTTACTATTTTATATAAAAAATTATTTTGTAGAATGACATGCCAAACATTTTTAGAGAATATCAGCTATTATAATTTGTCTTACTTTGTGACTGCAATTGTAATAGCTCTCATAGAGTCTTCTGGTCAACATTAAGGAAGGAAACAAGAAAATACATCCATTAGAAATTTATTTATTAAGTTACTAATTTGTGAGTTTTGGGTTTTTTTCCATGTATTGGCAACAACTTCTATGACAAGTCCTACTCTTAATTTTATAGTGCAATAAAAAAATGTAGTTGGACACTCTCGTATCCCTAAGTGTTCAACTATCCTACAATAAATTCCATTTCTATACCAAAAAACATTTCCTTGCAATATTTTGTTACAACAGGTAGATTGGTAAATCGGTTTCCCTTGGTATTTTGTGGCCACATAACTTAACACATAAATTAATTCCCACCATAATTTAAGCAATATTTTGCATAAACAAAAGATATGAATAATATGTAAATAAATATACTTACTAGGAGTTACTTTTCACCATTATTTATGTAAGCCTAAAATTATAAATGTGTATACATCTCAATTTATATCGTAAATGTGTAGATATCTCAATCTATTAGTTTATTTCATATCAAGACTATAGAATTGGATTTGGATATTAAGCACTATTAACTTAGAATTGACTAGTGCAAGTTATAATTTTTTATGCTATTCTTTCTAAAGTATAGTTTCTAACTTAAATGAGAGGAAATAATATCCACTGCAACATTTATTTTAAATGAATTGTTAATTTTACATCCAATAAATTTACATATAATCAAAATTTTAACCACAATCATAATTTATCATCTTCCTCTTCGATGTTCCATTACTTGTTTCATGGGTATTCTAGTATTAAGGTTACCAAAGAAGAAATGATCGCTATATTTCTCTATTTCTATCTTAATGCGAACATATTCATTACAAGTAGAAATTTTCTTTTAAGTTTTATTTTGTTTTAATTGAAAATCAAAATTTTTTCAATATGATATTATATTTTACTAATTTTTAAATATTTTACTAATTTTTAAATTAGTTATTTTATCTAGTTTCAATACTAATTTAATGTGTAGTATAATTAATATACCAAAATGTTTTTTTCACATTTATTTTGGTTAATTTTAACTAAAATTTGGTCAATATATTTAAAATCTTGAGTTTAAGTTTTCACATTGCTTTTGGTTAATTTTAATTAAAAATTGGTAAAGATATTTAAAAGCTTGAGTTTAAGTTTCTTAATATGTAGAATTATAGCATCTCACGATTTGAATCTATTTATACATTCAAAAATATATTTTAAACAAAAATAATCATAATCTTGTTCAATCTGAATCCCCAAATTCTAGTGAATAATTTCATTTCATCTATAAGTTAAACTGTGTACCCTAATTTAATATGATTTTAAATTCAAGGTAAAGATAAGGCCAAACTTAATTTATAAATTTACATTGGAAATATATTCCTTTTAATTCTTAAATTGCTAATTTATATATTTATAAAGTTTTTTGTTTAAATAGTTTGTGTTTTTTTAAAGAAGTTTCTATTTTTTTTAATTCTATTTTTAGACATATTTTGTCCATGCTTATTTGGTTTTTGATATAATATCTAATGACTAACATTTTATCAAAAAAAAAAAAAAAAACCTAGAAGTTGAGAAAATTCATAGTTAAAAGAATGTATTCCTTAGAAGAAATTAATTTCCAAACTTGCATCTTTGTATTTTCCAAACAATTTTTTTCTCTAGCGTTATGCCATTTAGTATATGACTCGTACAGATCATGTCTTTGAAACATAAAAATATATTTGCATGATACACATGTCCATTTTCATTTAAGGTATAAATTCTCTCCTTTATGACCTCACTCTACATTTTATTCCTCCCTATGTGGAAAATATGTAAAAATTATGCTTTTAGACAACTCTAATTTATAGGGAATCTCCTCAATACTTTGAATGTAATTGACAACCCCAAATTATTGCATTTATAGTAGGGTATCACCTTATAATTTTTGACATAACATCTATAAATCATTTCATTTTTAATTCATCATATTGCATGCAATAGGCAACAATGAAATTTAACTAGCTTAAGGAAACATACTTGTCATATATGACTATAATTTCCATATATGACCATATTCATCTCTAGAAATGATTTAAACAATAAGAAAAAATGCTCAATTCTTTTTTTTGTATCTCTAGTTACAAACTATATAGAAATATCTTAGATTGCATTGCTAGGCACTAGACACTAAATATAAAAGCACAAAAATCTATAGGAAGAGTTTAGTTTATGCTAAAATACACTTATATATGATTCCTTATTAATGTTTAGACCAAGAATAATGTTATTGTATCCTTAAACCACTTTTGGTTGTTTTGTATTTTCATGATTATAATAACTTGTAGACATGATAAGAAAAAGATTTCATAAACACACTATATAACTATTCATTCTTGATCATTGTGTTAGCAATTTGCAATTATTTCTAGCTCCCCTATTTGGGTTCCATTGTCATGTGCATTAGGGGGAACTTGACTTCGAATCACCTAGTTGTTGCTGATGGTGATAAAATTGAGTTTTCATGTATTTCATTAAGGACTCTAAATCTTCTAGTTGTTGCTTATGATGATAAAATCACTTCATCTATGTTTGAGTCTATTATCATGGAACTTCTACCACTTATCAAGTGTGTCCTCATTAAAAATTCAGATTTCAATGCTTTTTTTTAGGCCGGACATAATGTAGTGGCAACGCTTATTATGTTACCTACTTGGGTTCAAGTGATTTCTTAATGGGGTTGATATACATATTAGCATAGATATACTTTAGTCCAATATTTATTAAGAATTTAGGGGGATTAGAATAAAATAAAAACATAATATATCAGTGCATAAAAGATCTAGGTTAAAATAGATCTATATTGATTTATTCTTTTATTAGATATTTCTAGTATTAGTATGGTGATTTATTATTTTAATTTTATTTTATATTTGTATGAAGTTTTTATTTTTTCAATTTAATTAATTAGCATCAATAATTTTCCCATAGCATGCCCACATGCATATGTCCCGACCTTGAAGAGATACTGTAAGTTTAGTAATTCTATAACCAATGCTTGATTGATCTTCGTCTTTAACCCTGCAATGGATCTTCGCTGACCCTTTCCCCACTGGAAAATCTTGCCACTTGAAATTATGGTGTGGAGTGGTGTTTCTACTACTAAAAACAATTATATGAATTTCTTCAGGTACTATGATGCCTAAAAAGACTCCAAACCTGAAAAATATTTAGTAAGCCTTAGCGACCACTTCTTGATGACCTCCATCTTGGAAGGGTCTTTATTCAACTCTCCTCCACCTATCACATATCCCAAATACAACAGAGGATATTTTGAAAATTCACACTTCTTGAGGTGTGCCATATTTCTTCTTTAAAGTATCAATCACCTACATGAAATGTGAGATGTACTCCTATTAAGTAGCAACGTATAGTAGTAAATCATCTGAATAAACAATAAAATATGAACTTATATCATTCATTAAATTCATGAATGTAGTTGGTTCATCGCATAGGAAAAATATCATAACTAACCACGGTCAAATATCATAACTAACCACTCACACAAACCTTGTCTGGTTTTGAAGGTGGTCTTCTAGGTATCCTCTTCTTTGACTCAAACCTGGTGATACCCTAATTTTAAGTCTAGCTTTCTTAAGTATTTATCTTGTTTCACAATATATAATCTATCCTAGGTAAGAGGTACCCATTAATGAGCATAAATTTGTTTAAAACCCTATAACCAATGCACATCCACCAAATCACATTAATCTGAATCTTAGGGGGAGGCCCCCCAAATCTAAAAAAAAATGAAATGCCAAAAAAATATGATAACACAAAGTAAACAAAACCATGGAGGTTTTTTTTAACATATAATAATTGTAAAATGTACATTGTTGTTAACAATTTGTCATTTCACAAAATGATACTAGTTACTTATAAAAAAATTTAGTTACAATACCATTGGTAAATTCCATGATTGGGTAAATACCATGGGTGAATGAATACTAGGGGTGGATGCCACTTGAAATACCAAGGCAATAACATAATTAAATTCCATGAGTGAGTAAATACCATGGGTTAATGAATACCAGGGGTGGATGTGACTTACAATACCAAGGGTAAATTCCATGGGTGGATGCCACTTACAATACCATGGGTGGATGAATACCATGGGTGGACCCCACTTTTCATTCAAGTCATTCTTCTCACCTTAAAAATATATGATCCCCATTGCATTAATTTCCCTCTTGAGAAGCCTTTGTTGATTATGAAGAGTCATTTTTGGTTAACCCATAACCATGATGAATGAAGATTGAAGGATAGAGATACCCTGTAATGCTTGTGACCAACTATGATACTAACAATGTGAAACCTAGAAAATCGACTTCAATGAAGCATGGTTTTCTGGATAACCCATAACCATGACGAACAAATATTCGAGGATAGAGATACCCCGTAATGATTGTGACCAACTATGATACTTATAGTGTGGTTGACCCATAACTGTGATGCTTGTCAGTAAAGGATTCTCTCACATTAATTTTTTTTCTATAGGGGATGAAATAAAATTCAGTAAAAGAATCATTTGAGGTATTGAAAAGATGTGAAATTTCATGATTTGTGGAGTGAGAAAATTATTCCTGAAACTCAAGGTACGTGCAGTCGCATAAAATTCGAGACATGTGTAACTTCAATTGCTCAAATATCTCAAACCCACAAACGAAATAAAATTATGTAAAAAGGTCATTTGAGATAACATAAAATATTTTTAAATGAGCTATTTTCACCTTCTAAAGTTCTTGTGGATTTCATAGCACTTGCATGAAGTTTTTATGAAGATTGTAAGAATATGTTCCCACTGATGGTTGAAGAGACAAAGATGTTGAAATAATCTTGTAAACAACCATAATTGGCAATCCCAAACATTCAGGGATACAATCCTATTTATGAAAGTACACAAATGACACTTAAAATATATGCTCTCATCATCATAGTAATATAAATGAATATTATGGTGGAAGAGACAAAGATGTTGAAGAGTATGTTCCTACCATGTGCATGAGTTTTAGTTTAATGTAATAAATTTTATATAAAAACATGGAAGAGTCATCAAAGCACTGTGTCAAAGTTCCAGCAAATCCAAATTTGAAATGGAAATTATACCTCCACAATCTAGATCATGTATGGAGATAAAGTGTCATCTAACTATAATTGGGCTTCCAAACATGATACTATTTTATATAAAAAATTATTTTGTAGTATGGCATGTGAAATAATTTTAGATATAGGTTGTGATTCTTTGTCTTACCTACTAAATGCAATTTTAATAGCTCTCATAGATCCTTATTGTCCACATTAAATAAGGAAACAAACAAATCCATTAGAAACCTATTTACTAGGTTACTAATTTGCGTGTTTTTGGGTGGTTGTCCATGTATTTGGAGAAGGAGGTGGACTTGCATTGAACTTCTATAACAAGGCCTACACCAAATTTTATACTGTAATAAAAAAAATAAATGTAATTGGAAAGTGTTGTATCCATAAATGCTCAGCTAACCTATAATAAATTCCATTTATAGACAAAAAAAAATTGCCTTGCAATATTTTGTCACAAAAGGTAGATTGGTAAATAAATGATTCTTTGGCATTTTGTGGCCACATAAATTAACCCATAAGTTACCTCTGACAATAATTCAAGCAATAATTTTCATAAAAAATGATAGGAATAAGATGTAAATAAATATACTTACTAGGATTTACTTCTCACCATTATTTATGTATGAGAAAAATTGTAAATGTGTAGACATCTCAACTTATTAGTTTATTTCATATCAAGGCTATAGAATTGGAGTTGCATATTAAGCACTATTAACTTAGCATTTACTAGTGCAAGTTATAATGTTTTATGTTGTTTTTTCTAAAGCATAATTTCTAACTTAGTGAGTGGCACTAAGGTGCATTGCAACACTTGTTTTAAATGAATTGTTAATTTTACATTTGATACATATAAATATAATCAAAATTTTAACCATAATAAAAATTTAACCTCTTCCTCTTCAATGTTCCCTTCCCCTATTACAGGGGTATGCTAGTATTATAAGGTTACTGGAGAAAGAATGATAGTTATATTTCTCTTTTCTATCATAACGTATTCAATATAATTGACTATCTTCATTAACAATATAATTACTCTTTTAAGTTTTGTCTTGTTTTAAATGAAAATCACAAGTTTTTCAATATGATGTTATATTTTACTATTTTAAATTAGTTATTTTACCTATTTTCAATACTAATTTAATGTGTAATATAATTAATAGACCAAAATGATTTTTTCACATTGTTTTTGGTTAATTATAACTAAAATTTGGTTAAGATATTTAAAATATTGAGTTTAAGTTGTTTAGTACCTAGAACTATAGTATCCCAGGGTTTGAATTTATTTATACATTTAAATATATATTTTAAACAAAAAAAGTCATAATCTTTTTCGAAATTGAATCCAAAATTCTAGTGAAAAATGCCATTTCATCTATAAGTTAAACCCTACTCTAATTTAATATGATTTGTAACCCAAGGTAAATATAAGACCAAACATAATTTATAAATTTACATTGCAAACATATTCATAATTTATATATTTATAAATTTTTTTTTCTTAAATAGTTTGTGTGGTTTTAAAGATGTTTCTACTTTTTTATTCTAATTTTAGATATATTTTTTCCTTGCTTATTAGGTTTTTTGATATAATATCTAATGCCTAACATTTTATCAAAAACGTTATCCTAGAGGTTGAGAAAATTTATAGTTAAAAGAATGTATTCATTAGAAGAAACTAATTTTGAAACTTGCATCTTTGTATTTTCCAACCAACTATAATTTTTTCCAAAGCATTATGCCATTTAGGATGTGGCTCCTACATATCCTTTCCTTGGTACATACAAATATATTTGGATGCTACACATGTCTATTACCATTTAGGGCATAAATTCTCTCCTTTTTGACCTCACTCTACATTTTATTCTTCCCTGTGTGGAAAATATGTAAAAACTATGCTTTTCCACAACTCTAATATATAGGTAATCTCCTTAATAATTTCAATGTAATTGACAACCCCAAATTCTTTCATTTTTAGTAGGGTATGCCGTCATGATTTTTTCCATAACATCTATAACTCATTTCATTTTAATTCATCATATTTCATATAATGCAATATCTAACAATGTAATTTAACTAGCTTAAGGAAACATAATTTCCATACATGACCATAGTCATCTGTAGAAATGATTTAAATAATAAGAACAAAAGCACATCTCTAGTTACAAAATATACAAAAATATCTTAGATTGCATTGTTAGGCACTATACAGTAAATATAAAAGCACACAAATTAATAAGAAGAGTTTAGTTTATGCTAAAATGCACTTCTATATGATTTATTCTTAATGTTTAGCCCAAGAATAATGCTATTGTATCCTTAAACCATTTTTTTATTGTTTTGTCTTTTCATGATCACAAACACTTGTAGACATGTTAAGAATAGGAGGACAAAATGTTGAAATCCCAAATTTTGGGATTTCATAAACATACTTAATAACTATTTATTCTTGATCATTGTGTTAGGCATTTGCTATTTTTTCTAGATCTCCTATTTGGGTTCCACTTTCATGTGCATTAATGAAAATTTGACTTTGAATCACCTATTTTTTTTCTTATGTTGATTAAATTAAGTTTTCATGTATTTCATTAAGGAGTATAAATCATCCAGCTATTTCTTATGATGATAAAATCACTTCATCTATGTTTGAGGCTATTTTCATGGAACTTCCACCATTTGTCAAGTGTGTGTCCATTCAAAATTCAAATTTCAATGCTTATTTTTAGTCATGACACAATGTAGTGGCAATGCTATTATGTTACCTACTTGGGTTCTAGTGATTCGTTAATGGGGTTGATATAAATATTAGCATAGATGTATTTTAGTCCAATATTTATTAAGAATTGAGAGGGATAGAAAAAAGCAAAAAAATTGATTATTGCATAAAAGATCTAGGTTAAAATAGATCTATATTGATTTATTATTTTATTAGAGATTTATAGTATTAGTATGGTGAGTTATTGTTTTAATTTTATCTTACATTTGTATGATTTTTTTTATTTTTTCAATTTAATTAATTAGCATCAAGACTCCTACCATAGCATGCCCACATGCATATGTCTCCACTTCAAAGGGATACTGTAAGTTGAACTAATGATTCATTGATCTTCTTCTTTAACACTGCAAAGGACCTTTTCTTACCCTTTCCCCACTGGAAAATCTTGCCACTTGAAATTATGGTTTGGAGTGGTGTTGCCGATACTAAAAACAAGTCCATGAATTTCTTCAAGGAATATGCCACCTCAACAAAACTCCTAACGTCAAAAATATTTTGTAAGCCTTGCCAACCACTTTTTGATTACCTTCATCTTGGAAGGATCTATCTTCAAATTTCCTCCACCTATCACATATCCCAAATAAACCAAAGGATATTATGAAAAATCACACTTCTTGAGGTGTGCCAAAAATCAGCGCTTCTTTAATGTCTCTAGCACCTACATCAAATGTAAGATGTGCTCTTATTAAGTAGCAATGTATGCTAGTAAAAAATCTGAATAAAAAATAAAAACTGAACTTATAAAATTTCACAATATATCATTCATTAACTTCATGAATGTAGTTGGCTCATCGCTTAGGAAAATTACTATAACTAACCACTCATATGAACCTTGTCTAGTTTTGAAGGTGGTATTCTAGGTATCCTCTTCTTTGAATCAAACCTAGTGACACCCTGATTTTAACTATAGCTTGCTTAAGTATTTATCTTGCTACACAATAGATCATCTATCCTAGGTAAGGGGTAACCATTCTTGACCATAATTTTGTTTAATAATCTGTAACCAATGCACATCCACAAAATGAAATTGATTTTAATCTTGGGGGGAGGCCCCCAAGGTCTAAAAAAATTTGAAATGCCAAAAAAGGATGAGAACACAAAGTAAACAAAACCACAGAGATTTTATTTTTTATTTTTTATTTTTTAAATAGAGAATAATTGTAAAATCTACATTGTGGTAGACAACATGCCATTTTAAAAAATGAGACTAGTTACTTATAGACTTTTTTAGTTATAATACCACAAGTAAATTCCATGAGTGGGTAAATACCATGGGTGGATAAATACCATGGGTGGATGAATACCATGGGTGGATGCCACTTACAATACCATGCGTAAATTCCATGGGTGAATAAATACCATGGGTGGATGAATACCATGGGTGGATGCCACTTTCCATTCAGATCATTCCTCCCTCCTTAAGAAGCAGTGGTCCCCATTGCTTGAAGTTCCCTCCTGAGCAGCCTTTATTGATTATGAAGAGCTACTAAAGAGAATGGTTTTGTGTGTTTAGCCCATTACCATGATGAACAAAGATCTGAGCATAAAAATACCCTGTAATGCTTGTGACCAACAATGATACTAATTGTGTGCAGCCTATAAAATGGACTTTGATGAAGTGTGGGTTTGTGGATGACCCATAACCATGATGAATAAAGATCCAAGGATAGAGATACCCTGCAATGATTGTGACCAACTATGATACTAACAATGTGAGACCTAGAAAATGCACTTTGATGACAAGTTTTTTGTGTGGTTGACCTGTTATCTATGATAACAACTATGTTTGTCTAGGTTGGTCTTACGTAAGTTAGGTTGGGTCATTTGGATGAAAATATGGTCATGAAGTTCATTAATTTTAAAAAATTTGTACATAGTTTAAGGGGTTTTAATAGTCACTAGTCATGCAATAAAGGTCATGTCAAGTTAAATTGATTGCATGGGTAATAGAGGGTCATTATTTTACACTTCGAAATTGTTTTTGAATTATCCAGCATAATCAGTGTAAAACAGTCCAATTTCGCTACAGAAGTGCATGAAAATTCCGTAGCGAATTTTCCCTCCCGAGTACTGGAAATGCTACGAAATCTCTTTTTCTGCTAATAGTGGCAAAGGTTGTGTCTTTTCAGTGTACACTTGGTAATCATGGTCCCATTCTATCATTTTCCATCATATCTCATATGCATGCATTGTAATAATTAATCCTCACATCATTTCATTTTCCCACTCATTTCCTCTTTCCTAATTTAGTATAATTCCTAAGTCGAAAAGCAACACATCACCTTCATCCTTGTAAATTATTTGAATGCTTTTGACAGCAACATGGAGTCTTGAATTCTGTCCTATAGCTACATTAGGCTAATTACTACCTTTGTTATGGGAGTTTCTTACTGTCTCAAAAGAATAGGTGTCAAAGAAGGAGTTGATCAATGATGTGTTTGAAAGTATGGATTCACATAAAAAGGAAAAAAATGGTGGCACTATGGTCAGAGATGAGCCAATCGATATGAGGCTAATTGCAGAAGACCCTAGTTTCTCACAAGATTTTTCCAATGAATTTTGCATGTGTTTCTGCCAAAAATTGCATGGGTATCATGCATAGGTGTCTAAATATTTTTCTATAAATTTCATTGGTAGAGGTTCGAAGGTGGGCACCCTCAATTTTTTTGTGTCTCCAAACAAAATTGCACAGGAAACTAAGATCCTGAGGTCTGGAGAGGAGTGGCTTAAAGAAATAAGGTTCAAGCTGCAAAACCGTGATGATTTTTTAAAGGAGGAGAACATAGGCGTAGAAATCAACTCAGGCATCTCAAGGACTTGCCTCAAAGAAAATTATTCAAAACTATCAATGGTGATTTAGAAATACTCCACTTGTAAAGATAGATTTCACATGATCTATCAATACCACTTCATATTTCTGCTTCATTTCACATGTAAGCAACCACTGGATTTTCCATTTTTTCTGTTTAGGAGTTTAGAAAAAATGGCTGATAAGGTTCAAGCTAAACCTGAAAGAAGTGACACCTCCATTTTTCACCATGGTTTGATAAAATTGTTAGTTATGTAGGATTTTAAAAAGATAAAGATGGATTGGTCCATTTTTTTTTTCTTTAGTGGATATGAGGTTGATGTCCTCACTCCTAGAAAGACACCTAGATCAAAGTCAAATACTCCAAATAAAGATAAGGACTCTAGGGCTGAAAAAAAAAGGTTGAACATGAGGTGGAAGTGTAGACAAAGGTCTAGCCAATGGTGGATCCTATGGAGGTAGAAATTGAGAGATTGCATGATACTGTGGTGCCTAAACAAACCTCAAACCATGGAAGTATCACTAGAAGTCAGATAGAAGGGAAAAGCAAGCTAGAATATATCTTGCAGGCAATTTCCATTGAGGAATCCCTTGTTGTGAACCCTGTGGAATTTAAAGGAGAAAAAACCAAGAAAAAGAGTCTTAAAGCTAATAAAATAGAATTTTCCAAAGAAGAATCAGATTATATTTTTAAACCTAGGAAGCCACTCACTAGGTCACAATTATCAAAGGGAGAAAAATATTAGAAGTTGCATAAGGAACCAGAAAAGGAGAAACAACTAGCAAGGGAAGAAATAATTGATTTATCTCCAATAGAGGCAGAGGTGATCAAGGGAAGAAAGGGAAAGGAAAAATTTCAATAAAAATATGAACTGGAGCTCTTGAAAGACTAGCTTAAGGAAGCTAGAGAAGATACTTTTGAAACTAAGCTAGAGTTAGCAGACTTCAAACAAGAGATGCAGAAGTTGAAATAATTTAAAAAATAAGTGAGCAAACAGATAGATTTTTATGATGAGGTTGCAGAGGGGTCAAGGAATATGTTAAATAGGACACTATCTCTGCACATAATGATGAAACATCTCTTCAGGAGGAACAGGTGGTTGCAATCAGAAAGAAGGAAGTTGCAAAGACAAGTCAAATAATTGGAAACACAAATGGAGATAGTGCAAGAAGAGTTGAAGAAAAAGGTCTAAAGATGATTGTGATGGAGGATGATCCTGCTGCTCTATGAAGGATGGTAAGTCACACCTTTTTGACTAATTTTTGTCTTAAGATATGATAGCAAGTCATATACAAGGCTGAAAATATGTTTTTGGAGTTAGGAAGAATAAATTGCAAAATTTGGTGAAATTATACAAGTTTTTAGCGAGCTCGAGGCTTGAGGCTCAATTTTGACTACGAACTCGCTACAGAATACTTTGAGGGAAAAATTCCCAAAAAATATCATATCAAGGGTAGCTATAGGAATGTATTTACCCTATTAAACCCAATGAAGATACTCCCATAGGCATAAGAGTCAAAAAATTTGCATAAGGCAGTGTTATAAAGATGCTACAAATATTACGCTACGAAATTGCCTAAATACTCTATTTCTCCGGTGTTCTATATTTTCGATATTTTTGAGGAATTCAATGAATTTTAGGAAAGAGATGAGTCATCAAAAGGGATTATGAAGTGTCATTGGGAAATTTTTTGATGAAGACAACTTAAAAATAAGCTTCACAGGATTGACATGGCTGACAACACATCACTTTTTCCACCTCACCAATGGATAACCGATCATCAAATTCAGTGTATCCATTAGAGAAATTTTGAGGTCTAAAATGGGCCTCCTAAGAAAAATTTACAATCAAAATAAGATTTAGAAGAACCAATAGGATTCAATATGATGATATCAACCATGGGGGATGATTCACCATTTTTGGAGTAAAAAAGTAAAAATAATAAAAAATAATAAAATAATAAAACTATATTTTCAACTCTTATTTTTTATTTATCTCCCTAAATTTCTACTCAAATTTCGGGTGTGAGTACTCATTGGATGAAAAATTTAATTCCTCATCCAAGGAGTACCCATGTTGCATACTTTCGATGGACCCTACTACATGAAAAAATGTGATTGCAATCACGTTTTTCATGTATTTCTCATTTTTCATGTAGTAGGATCCATTGAAAGAATTGAACATGGTTACTCCTTGGATGAGGAATAAAATTATACATCCAATGAGTGTTTTCACTCGAAATTTGAGTGAACACATAGGGAGAATAATATTTTATTTTTTACTATCTAAAATTTGATGATGTAATCTAATCTTATTTTAATTTTTCCACTATTATTTTGTAATTTCTTTAGGAGGCCCATTTTATACCTCAAAATTCCCCTAATGCAAAACCTAAAATCCTGTATGAAAATTTTCCACCTAAACATGGCTGTTTGGTTTGATCGCCATCATTAGCATGGGTTATTAAAAGCTTTGTTGATTTAGTTAATAGTTCTAGAGTCCTTTTTTACTACAAACTCCCTCAAACAAAATCTCTCTATTTTTTCTCAATGTAATGCAATCCCTTTTGGATTAGATATCTAGATCAAGTTCGAGAGTCTAGCCCAGGTGGTAGACCTATGTAGAAGGTATTTTAATCTATAAATAGGGGAGTTTTATAATTAGAGGGGGTTTATGGATGTAAATGACTAGAGCTACTATGTAATTTGTTTTCACTCAGTTAACACACAGTTGCAAAAGTGTTTGTTCAGACTTGAGATTCATATTGAGATTTTATGTGTTTGTGTCCATTTATCTTTTGAATATTGATTAAGCTTTCTTATACATGATTACTTCGAATTCATCAAATATTATGCTCCAAACTCCTTTATGTATTATGTTAGTTGTCAGAGTTATTATAAAAGCTCATGTGCCCGAGTTTCCATGAATGATACTCATTTGTAATTGAATTTCCATGTTGACTCCATGCCCAATGGTATCCCTCACTCATATTACACATGAATAAATAATCTAAAAAGATGTAAGAGTTAGCCATATTCATTGTAAGTTTGTTTCTTGAATATATTACCTTTTTCTTGAGAGAGCCCTCTCTAGTTGGAGGGGCTAAGTTCCAACCCGAACTGGTTTGAAATAGTTACATCAAATTGATTGTTGAATAGCCCAATTAGTCCCAGTTTAGTGATAACATGAACCATAACCTTGGGTTTGTGGTTGACCCATTAATGTGATTCTTGTTAGTATGGTGGCTTGTCTGGTAGATTCTCCTATCCAGTGAGATGTTGTAAAGGCTTCTTTCAGAGTAATTCTTTTCTCTAGCAATAGACCTCTTGCTGCAACTTTGCTAATAACCTCTCCTATAGTTGATGAAACAAAATTCCATAAAATATACATTTGAGGTATTGAAGAGGTATTTCAATTGATAGAATACACTTGAAATTTGATAACTTTTGGAGTGAGAAAATTATTCCTGAAACTCATGGTACACGTGGTTGCGTAGCATTCCAGACATGAGTAACTTAAATTGCTCAAATATCTCAAACCGAGAAATGAAATAAAATTCTGTAAAAAAAACATTTGAGCTAACGTAAAAAAATTTCAAATGAGTTATTTTCACCCTCTAAAATTCTCTGTGGATGGTTGCATGAAGTTTTATGAAGATGGTCGCAAAAATTTGAAACTAGAATATGCTTCAAACCCTCACTCCCATGGAGCCATAAGCTGAAGTTGACACTACTAATTCGGATATTGGAGGGGGGCCCCCAAGATATAAAAAAATTGAAAGGCCAAAAAAATATGATAAGGCATAGTAAATAAAACCATAAAGAAAATTCCATATCATCTTCTTCATGTTCATTGAAAATTCTGACTAGATTCATATATATATCGCTCTATAAAATAGATTCCACCAAACATAATTGAAATACCCTAAAAAAACATTATGTATAACAAAATATAATATGTCAATAATAACTAAGTTATTAAAAATAAAATGATAGAGTTATAATAACACAAAACACATAAATATAAATATAAATACTTACGATATTTTGTGCAATATCATTTACAATTTGTTTACATATCCTTGTAGAATATTCTGTAGTATTATACATCGACAATGTAAAATTATATCTAATATTATCCTGTGACTTGGGTGGTTTTGTAAGTATATAAAAATTTTCAGAATTCGACTTGATACATAGGTCTATTAATCTTCCCATCAGCTCATAACTTCCATCATCAAAACTCTTACTAGCATATAGATATAATTACAGATCACAGATATTCACTTCTTTTTATTTCATATACCATGCATATTTTGTACGCTTCACTTCTTTTGATTTATTCTAGTATGAAATAAAGTTATTTTACTTCGGGGAGGTATCTCCTAAATTTGTAGTAATTAATTGAGGTAGGGGTCGTTCATCAATAGTTTTCAAGGGCCCACCTCTAGCTCTAGATCATCCAATTGTTGACTTTGGTCAAGAGAGATTGACAAAAATCTTCCTTGATGCCATTTCTTGCAAAAATATATACCTACATATAAATAATTAAAAAAAAAACTAATATCTTACGTAAAAAAAAAAAAACGTAAAAAAAATTGAAAACTAAAAAACACCAGGAACATGTATATCACCCTCAAGTCTAGTGTGATTTTAACTTCATCAACAACACCAAAATAGAGAAACCATTCCTTAAATTTTTTATTTTTTCCTCCTTGACCCCCCTTATTGTTGGGGGGGGCACTATGCCCTCGGCCTGTGTGCACACTGCCTCTTCCTGGCAACCATGGGGGTTGGTGGGGGCATGCCTGAGTGTTGTACTATGGACAGGAATGGGGGGCCGATTATGGGTCAGGTCATGTGTTCAAGAAGGTCGAGGTTAGGTCATCTGTTCTTGTCGTGTGTTCGGGTGGGTTGGGTTGCATCGGCTCGTGAGTTCAGGCAGGTCGGAGTTGGGTCATGCATTCGAGTTGTGCATTCGGGAAGGTTGGGTTGATTCGTGTGTGCAGGAGGGTTAGGGTCGGGTCATGAGTTCGGGTCATGCATTTGGGCGAGTAGGGTTGGGTCATGCATTTGAGTGGTTCAGGGTCAATTTGGGTTGGGTCATGTCAGATAGGGTCGTGCCGGATCGGGTTGGGTCATGCGGTTGAAGGTTAGGTCATGTCGGGTTGGGTCAGGTCGGGTCAGGTCATGTGGGGTTCGGGCGGGTGACCCATGAATGCATGACCTGATCCGAAACAACTGAACACATGACCTGACCTACACTAATGCATGACACAATTCGGCCCACTCGAATGCATGACTCGACCCGTCTGAGTGCACGACTTGACCCAACATGCCCAAAAGCATAACCTGACCCAAGGGGGGGGATGATTCTCATAATCAACCCTCTTCTAGGGAGACCAAAACCTCCAAACACATAACGTGAACCACCCAAATGCACAACATAACTTGACATGTCTGAATGGATGACCTGATTGGACATGCTCAAATGCAGGACCTAACCTAGAGGACGAGCCGATTCTTAGAATGAGCCCCCATGCCTAGAAGGGGGGCTGATTGTGAGAATCGACCCCCATGCTTGGAAGGGGGGAAAATTATGATTAACGACACCCCTGGTTTGGGTCGTCTATTCAGGAAGTTTGGATCAGGTCATGCACTTGGGAGGGTCGGGTTGTGCATTTTTCTGATTCACATCATGTTGTGTATTCAGGCTAGTCGGGTCATGCATTCAGGGGGTCAGGTCAGGTCATGCATTCAAGTTGTTTGAGTCATACGTTCAGGTCGGGTTGGGTCGTGTGCTCAGGCAGGTCAGGTTGTTCATTCAGGATGAGTGCACAGCCTGACCCACATGAGAACACAAACTGACCCAAACCGACATCCTGAATGCACGCCCTAACCAAGTGGGGGCGATTCTCAAAATCGGCTCCCCTGGGTTGGGGCGTCCGTTCGGGAGGGTCGAGCCGGGTCGTGCGCTCATGAGGGTCAAGTCATGCATTTCTGTTCAAGTCGTGTTGTGCGTTTGGGTGCATCAATTCATGTGTTCAAGGGGGTTCAACTGCCTGGCAAGGGGATGATTTTGAGAATCATATGCCCTGCTTGTTAGGGGGTTGATTATGAGAATTGACCCCTTACCAGGTAGGGGTTCAATTCTAAAAATCAACCACCTTGTGTTGGGTCACGTGTTTGAGCGAGTCAGGTCAGGTCATGCACCCAGGCGAGTTGGGTCATGTGTTCGAGTGGGTCGGGTCATGCTTTTAGGGGGGTCGGGTTGGGTCATGATTTCGGGGGGTGTTAAGCTAAGCCCCGCAGCACCTGACCTGACCTAAACACATGACTCGACCTGACCCAACTTGCCCAAACTCAAGTCACGACCCACCCGAGGGCACACCCCAACCTTCTTGAACACACCTGCCGCTACATTATGGGCGGGCACGTAGAAAAGGGGGCTCCCACCTAACCCATCCGTTGCCCACCAAAAAAATCATCCCCCTTGCTAGGTAGTCCAACCTGCCCAAGCGCATGACATGATCCAACCTACCCGAAAGCACGATTCGACCTGCATGACGGCACAACATGACTCAACCCACATAAATGCACGACCTAAACTAAGGGGGGTGATTATGAGAATCATACCCCCTTCCTGCTAAGGGACCGATTCTTATAATTACCCCCTGCCATGTAGGGGGTTGGTTCTCAGAATCAAACCCTCAAACAAATTAGCCTCCCTTCCAAGTAACCTGACTCCCCCCGAACGTACAACCTGACCCACCCAAACACACAACACGACCTAGCTTTCCTGAACGCACAACCCGACCAGCCTGAGCGCACCAACCAGCCTGAATTTCCCAAACAAACGATCGAACACAGGGGGGTTGGTTCTTAGAATTGATCCCCCTTAGGCCCCCTTCCAAGCAGGGGGGTGATTCTCAGAATTAGACCCCCTACCTGCTAGGGGGTTAATTATGAGAACAACCCCCATGCCTGCCAGGGGAAAAATTATGAGAATTAGCCCCCTTGCTTACAAGGGGGCCAATTATGAGAATCAACCCCCCAAAACAAATTGGGCCCCCTGCCAAGAAGCATAACCCTGATGAACACACAACCCGACCCATCTAAATGCATGACAGAACCCTACCTGCACGAATGCATGACAGAACCCTACTCGCCTAAACACATGACCCAACCCACCCAAGGACATGATCCTACTCGATCCGCTCGAATGCATGACCCGACCCAGGGGGCCCTATTCTGAGAATTAGTTCCCCTTCTTAGAAGGGGGGGGTGATTTTGAGAATTGTCGATCGCCCCGCCCTGGGAGGGAGCCAATTCTAACAATCAACCCCCTGACATGGGAGGGGTGGGGATTCCCTACTTGGAAGGGGCTCGATTCTTAGAATCATCCACCTAGAAAGTAGGGGGGTTGATTCTCAGAATCAACTCCCTTAGGTTGAGTCATGTGTTTGGGTGGGTTAGGTTGGGTTGTGCGTTCAGGTGGGTCAGGTCAGCTCGTGCATTTGGACAAATCGGGTTGTGTCATACATTCGTGAGGGTCGATTTGTGCATTCAGGAGGGTCAGGTCGTGTGTTCGCATAGGGTCGAGTGGTACAAGGCTTGGGTGGGCACTTCCCTGTGGGTGTACCCTTCCACAACATTACGGCACAGGCCCCAAATGCACGATCCAACTTGCCCAAACACATGACATGACCTAACCCAACCGAATGCATGACACAACTTGACATGCCCCAACACACGACCCGATCCGAACCACCCAAACGCATGACCCAACCCAGGGGGGTTCATTCTGAGAATCGACCCCTATGGCAAGTAGGGGGGTTGATTCTTAGAATTGGTGACCCACAAGGCAAGGGGGTCGATTCTTGATTCTCATAATCGACCACCTTGGAAGGCATGGGGGAGATTCTTATAATCACATCACCTGGTAGGAAGGGGGGCTAATTTTCAGAATCAGCTCTGGTGGTTCGGATCATGCATTCATCTTGGTTGTGTTAGGTCATGAATTCGGGTGGGTTGGGTTGTGCGCTCGAGCGGGCCAGTTTGTGTTTTATTTTCGGGCATGTCAGGTTGTGCGTTCGACGGTGTCAGGTTGTTGGGCAGCAGGATGATTCTCAAAATTACCCCCTTGGGTCTGGTTGTGCATTCGGGGGGGTCAGGTTGGGTCATGTGTTTGGGTGGGTCAGGTCGTGCATTCGCGGGGGTTGGGACTCGGGTTGCTTTTTAGGTGTCGATTATGATAATATATCCCCTACTAGGAAGGGGGGGCAATACTAAGAATCGAACCCCATCACTAGCAGGGGGCCGATTCTCATAATCAACCTCCAGCTAGGCAAGGGGTTGGTTCTTATAATCGCGCCCATGGGTCGGATCAGGTCAAGTCATGCGCTCTGGCAGATTAGGTCATGCGTTCGAGCAGGTCGGGTCATGTCACATGTTCAGGTGGGTCGAATCATGTGTTTGGGGGGGTGGTCTATTCTCAGAATCAGACCCATAGGTTGAGTAGTGCGTTCAAGTGGGTTGGGTCTGGTCATGTGCTCGGGTAGGTTAGGTCGTGCATTTGGGTGCATTGGATTGTACATTCAGGGGGGTGTCAATTCGATTCATGAGTTTTGGGGGTGTTCATCCGAGCCCCACATGACCCGACCCAAAACGAATGAATGCGCTAATGTGATGTAGGCAAGCATAACAATAAGAGGGTGCCTGCTTAAGCCTTATGGTGCTTGCTCGAGCCTCACGGCTCAAATAAATCGGCCCCCTTTCCAAGAAACCCGACCCCCCCTAATGCACAACCCTACCCATCCTAACACATGACACGACTAGACCTGACCCAAACGCACAACCTTATCTACCTATTTGTATGGCTAGACCCGACCCACTCGAACACACGACCCAACCTGTGCTGGTCAATTCTCAGAATCTCCCCCCCTGCTTAGAAGCGGGGTTGATTCTAAGAATCGACTCTCCTGCCTACCAGAGGAGGAATTCTTAGAATTGGCCTCGCGCTAGGTAGGGGGTAGTGGGGAAATTATCAGAATCAACCCGCTTTCTAGGTAGCCCGACCCCTCTCCCCCCGCGCATGACCTGACCTTCCTGAATGCATGACACCACCTAACCTACCTAAGTGCATGACCCGACTCATCCTACCCAAATGCATGACCTGACCCAGGGGGGTTGATTATGAGAATTGCATCCACTGCCAACTCTTCCTCTTTGTTTGAGCTCCCAGAATGAGGAATTGAGATAGAGGGATCCAGGAGTTTTAAGGGAAATTTAGACAATAGGGCATATTCCCTATACATTACCCAAGGTTGAGAATGCTCCTCCCCACTCTCTCTCTCTCTCTCTCTCTCTCTCGCTATCTCTATCTCCCTCTGCATTTCTCTCTCTCTCTTCCCCACCTCTCTCTCTCTCCCTGTATCACTCCATCTCTCTCCCTCTCTCTCTCCTACCCTCTCTCTCTCTCTCTCTCTCTCTCTCTCTCTCTCTCTCTCTCTCCTCTCTCTCTCTCTCTCGCTCTCTCTCCACATCTCCTCTCTCTCTCTCTCTCTCTCTCTCTCTCCCTCTCCCCACTTCTCTCTCCCCCTCTTCCCCCTCTCTCTCACCCCCCGTTCACTCTCTATCTCTCTCCCACCTTTCTCACGGTCCCCCCCAACTCACTCTCTCTATCACTCTATCCCTTCTCTCCCTTTGTATCTCCCCCCATTTATCTCTCCCCCCTCTCTCTCTGCATTCCTCTCCCCCTCCCTCTCTCTCCTCCCTCTCTCACACACACTCTCTCTCACCTTCTCTTGCTCTCTCTCCCCCTCGCTCTCTCTCTATCCCCCTATTTCTATCCATCTCTCTCTCTCTCTCTTTCTCTATCTCTCTCTCTCTCTCTTTCTCTCTCTCTCCCCACCCTCTCTCTCTCTCTCTCTCTCTCTCTCTCTCTCTCTCAAACACTCCCTCTCTCTATCTCTCTCACACTCCCTCCGTTTCTCTCTTCCTCCCTCTCTCCCCCTCTGACTCAGCCCCCCTCTCTCTCTCTCTATCTATCTCTCTTACTCTCTCTCTGTCTCTCCACCCCCCCTCTCTCTCTCTCTCTGCATCCCTCTCTCTCTCTCTCTGCCCCCCTCTCTCTCTCTCTCCATCCCCCTCTATCTCTCTCTCTTACCTCCCTCTCTCTCTTTGCCCCCCCTCTCTCTCTCTTTCTCGCTCTCTCTCTCTCTCTCTCTCTCTCTCTCTCTCTCTCTATCCCCCTCACACACACACACTCCATCTCTCCCCCTGCCTCGCTCCCTCTCTCACACACCCTACCTCTCTGTCTCTGTCTTTGTCTCTCTGTCTCTCTCACACACACACACACTCTTCTCTCTCTCTCCCCCTCCCTCACTTCATCGCCATATCTCTCTATATCTCTCTCTATCTCTCTCCATCCTCTCAATTTCTCTATCCCCCCTCTCTCTTTGTCTCTCCCCCCCCCCCCCTCTCTCTTGCCTCTCTCTTCTTCCCTCTCCCTCTGTCTCTCTCTCTCTCCCCCCCTCTCTCTCTCTCTCTCACTCTGTCTCTCACCACACCCCACCCCTACTCTCTTTGTCTCTCTCCCTATTCCCCCCTTTGCCCCTCACTCTCTTTCTCTTTCCCTCTCCCCCCCTCTCTCTCCCCCTACCTCTCTCTCTAGCTCTCTCTCCCCCCCATCTCTCTCTCTCTCACACACACACAAACATACTCATCTCTCTCTCTCTCTCTCTCCCTCTCTTCCTCACCATCTCTCTCTCCCCCCCTTATTATTACGCCGTAGGCGTCTTTATTTGAAAACGATCCCCCTATTTCCTACCTGTCATTCTTTTGCACCCTTAGATCTTTTGTTAGACGATTAAAATATTTTCATGCGTTGATTTGAATTCGGTATTATTCGGTGAGGTGGCAACAGATCCGGAATTGGTTAGTAAAGCTTGGATCTAACTGCCCACATTGAGCAAAGTTAGTTAATGGAATTAGCATTAACCTTCCTCACTCGCCCCACTCGAATTAGCCTTGCAATCTTGTGCCTTTCTCTGTGTTCTTAACTCCCAGAGAGAAGAGCGAAGAAACCGTGCATTTGAAATTAGTTTTATCGCTAAATGTTGAGGTGTGCAAACAGAAAATAAATATTTTTCTGGTGGGAGATGGCATAAATGGCACTGTCATCACCTGCAATAGAAGGGTTGTGGACGGATGTACTACTTACTGCTCTGCAACAATTGGTAAGCATGGACTGCTCTGTAGGAATCGGTAAGCTGGTTGACTAGTTTCCTTTTCTGGTTAATTTGTTATTTTTGTTTTGTAGTTCAATGCCTTTTCGTATGACCCTGGTAATTTCAATTTAGCATAGGAATGGGTTATTCTAATTTTGTTTCCACGAATATTTACTGTTCCTGGTTTTCGCGCTCACACGGAAATGATTGTGATTACTGCGGTAATTGCGCAAGACTTTCTTGCTAGGGATATCACTTTCGAGAACACGGCGGGAAAAAAACAAAAGTGATCAGTGGTATGCTCGGAAAGATTGATACAAATTTAAAGACGGCTAAAAAATGAGTATATAATCTGTTCTGTAATTTTTTTTCCAAACTCCTTTATTTCATTTATTCCTCACTAATTTCAAGTGTAGCATTCAATTGCAATGCAACAATATGTAATCTGCATTCTGGTTCGTGTCATTTACATAATTTTTTCTCCAAATTTATTAATTCCATTTATTCCTGGCTAATGTCAAGTGTACTATTCGAAACATTCCATTGCAATGGAACAATATGTAATCTGCATTATGGCCTTTGATGAGACACAAATTCAAGCTTATTCATTCTTTCTTTACCTTTCATGTCTAAGAATTTTTTATCTCTTTCCTGACCTTCATGCCAAAACTTATTGAACACCATAATCGTCTAAATCTTTTAATAAGAGTAGCCTACGCAAAGAATTTTGGTTTTAGTTAGTGAGCTCGACTGAAACGAATGAATGGTAAATGAGATTGAAATGAATTCTATTTTAATAACTTTGTTAATTTTCATTTTTATCTAGCTAATACGTTAATGGTTTTTTAGAAAAAAAATCATAAATTTGTGGAGTGGTAAAATTCTGGAATGCTTGGAAATGGGAATGCGAGGTCACTGGAATGTTTACTTAGACTTTTTCAAATTTACTTTTATGTTGATTAAAATTCATATTTGACAAAAGTAGAACTCCCATGATAGTCTTTAACATCTTGATGAATTTTTGAGGAAATAACGTGATAATTTCTTGGAGTGATAATGTAGTTTCAACCATACTTCATGTATTTCAAGAAATATTTGTCATTATTTCATTAATATATATATTTTTAAATGTATGCAGTTATTATACTTTCATTTGAAAGTAATATTTCATAAGGTGTTTTTTTGGAAAAGGTCATAAATAATTTATGAAAATATTATTTGCAGTTTTGACTTTCAAACTTCACATGAGCTTTATTTTGGTAATTTTTTTAATTTTTATTTTTGTGTGCAGCTATATCTTTCTTGACAAAACCATGTGCAAATAAATTTCTAAAACAAGAATATATAATGACTTGAATTTTACATTCTGCATTATACATTACTTCTGTATTTTCCATAATGTTTTTATTTATTTATTATGTTGTACTTATTTTTTACTTATTTCTTATATGATATTATTTCTTATGTCAATGCCTTACGGCGTTTCTTTTTCCAAATGTATTGCAATTTCTAGTTATCCTTATTGTATCATTTCACATGTACAATCCACATCATGTTGCAAACAAAAACACCTTATCAATTAAAAATAAAAAAATCATCATATTATCTAAAAAGACACGATCATTATATCATCAAAGAAACAATAAACATATTATCATATAAAATATACAAAAGAAACAAATACATACATAAACACATACACATTACACATGCAAAATATTTCAACATTAAATTATGTTACAACACAATTATTTCATCTAATTAGCATAAGCACACCATGATATCACATAAACAAACAAAAATTACTTTCATTTAAAATTATATATAGAATACAACGTAGAAAAAACATATACATTATAACTAAAAATACATCTATACATAAATGCAAACATGATATCATCTAAAAAATATATCATGAAACACAATTATTCATACATTTCTGAAATTTTAAGAAAATATAATTTCACTTTTTTATATTTAAGTAAAGAAATACATTTATTAAAAATATTTTAAATAAATAAAAAAATTATATTCCTGAATAAATTTGATTTACATTATACAATTTAAAACAAAATAAAAATAAATATATAATTAAATAAAATGCATCTTATATTACATTATAAATAATCATGTATAAAAAAAATTAATTCGCAAAATTATTCATTTCATATTATATAATTTCAAATCAATACATTAAAATAAATATAAATCACTCATACAGATATAATAAACTACATATAAATAAATATAAATATAAATGAATATTTCAACAAAGATGTTTTCTTATTATAAATATAAATAAATACTGATAAAAATAGAGAAGAGTAACTTGGAATTCGGGATGTTCCTTTAATATTTTTTATCATAATTCACAACCTACCTTACAATGAAAGGATGAGGAAAGGGCATTATTCTTGCTTAAGTCTTCTTTAGGCTGTAAATGGAACTAGAGCGAAAAAGAATTAAGGGTTGCCATTATTTGCCAAGTAATTCTTCAGCTAATTCTGTGTAGTTTAATGCAGCAAATTCATAATGTGGGTTACTGTGTCGATGGTTAGTGTAATAAAGAAATACAGAATAAAGTGTAGTTTAATGCAGCAAATTCATAATGTGGGTTACTGTGTCGATGGTTAGTGTAATAAAGAAATACAGAATAAAATTAAAAATCAGAATCATTAATGGGAAATGAGTTAAAGTTAGGTGAGGTTGCGGGTTTGAACAAATTCAACAAGTTAAATTATTTTAGTTTCTAAAATATTAAACAAAATCATGGAAAAATAGGTGTAGGCCAAGAAGACAATCTTATGAACATGAAAAATTGGGATCATTTGATAAGACCGAAATTTCCATTTTCGAACTTCAGATTTGAAAAATAACCAAATATATCCACTATGAATGATTCAATATTGAAACTGTATCAATAAAAAAAGATTAAAGCAATAACAAAAGGGAAAGCGGAATATAGATCAACCATAAATACACTAAAATACAGAGACACTTATTATTATTTACGAGGGTTTTGGCTGTGCGAGAGAATATCTATGAGCTTTTTGAAAATGAGAGACAACATGATGATGGCTTTTACTGCACATTCCTAGAAAATAACCATGTCTAACAAAAGAAAAAACGAGATCAACAGTAAATACATAATCATGGATTAACTTCACAAACGTGTACAAGATAATGATAGCTAGTCATGGTTTAAAGGTTCTGCAGATGGTTGCCGAACAGGTGACTTCGTTATTTTGAGATCAGGTCAGGGCAACAAGATCGAAAGAAAAGTAAACGAGATCAGGTCAGGGCAAGAAGGTCGAAAGAAAAGTAAAAATTAAAAGGAATTAATGGTATTGCTTAAGCCAGAACAGAGCAATTTCTTGAGATGCTTTTTCAAGAAATTCTTTCCACATCCACTTGGTGCAAAGCAGTTTGATTTTCTAATATTCACGCTTGAATTTAATGTGGAATCTTTGATATTAGGAAATAAGTACATTATTAATCTTGGCGCAGGGCCTTTCTGGTCCTCTGCCTTCTGCTGTCAGCAATTAGGTGTGCGTTCCTCCACTGTTTCCATCAATTTCGATGATGCATTCAAATGCAGTAACTCTGGTGTCAACATTGGGAGTCGACGAAGAGGGTTCGATTCATGCATGGGAGACCCAGGAGTGCCGATGTCTTCATGGGTTATACAATGAGGCAATTTAAGTGTAATTAATATTTGTGGGTTTTGCAAATAGGCAATTTAAGTATAATTAATATTTGTGAAAGATTGAGATAATTTATCTTCAATTTGAATAAACAATTATTTGAATTACAAAAAAGCAAAACACAAAGCTAATAATCTCATAAACTATATTTTAATAATATCATTCATTTAGTGTAATTACAATTATTCATTGTAGTTATAATCCCATGTCGGAGAGTGGACTAGGACTAGAATGGACTAGAGTGGCTTCTGTTTTATTTTTAAATTATATTTATTTTTTAATAATACATATCTTTATGGTGATAGATAAACCTGTCAACTCTTAAACCACTCAACAAACATAGACTCCTACGCCTAGACTATTGTTGGCGGCCTTGCAAGAACACTGCAGAGAAAAAAAAGCAGAGATTTGAAATCACTACCAGAAAACAGAACACCATTGGTCATTATTGCTGTGTTTATCAATCTGCTGTCCAATTGTGAGTTGATTTGATTGCAGAGATTTCTATTGTCAATTGTATTATATATATTGATTCGGCAATCTTTTTTTAATTGTCAATTGTAAACTTGACAATTGGATACAGTTTGAGATCAAAGGGTTTTCTTTTCATTGAAACTTGAAGGCCCTCATTAATAGCAAATCTTGCTTTGAAATGTAAATGAAGTCCATGCTTGCTTCAAGAAGGTCAAACATATGCTGTAACTCATGTACCTCTCCTTCATTCAATCTTTATTATTCACAATTGCATTCAATTTGTTGTGGTAATCTGGGTTGTTTTTTTAAGTTGCTAGAGTATTTTTTTTCAAGACGAATGCTCAGATGACAGATTACTTAAATGAAAGCAGCAAGTTGGATGGTTCCAATTACACAAATTGGAAATTTAAGCTTTAGACTTTTCTTGAGGGACAAAATTCCTATAGCATTGTCATTGGTGATGAAGTTAAGCCAACTGTTGCAAATAGTGGAATGAATGCAACAATTCAAGAGTGGGAGAAAAGGGAGATGAAGGCAAAGGTGCTACTCAAATTGTCAGTTAGATATTGCATCATCCCTCATATTTGAGATTGCAAGACAACAAATGACATCTGGACAACTCTCAAAGACATGTATGAAATCAAGAACACCAGTCGAACCTTTTTCCTCAGGAAGAAGATCCTCTCAATCAAGATGGAGGAAATAAGTCTGTTTCGTCATTCTTATCCCGGATAAAGGAAGTTAAAGATAAAAAATCTGATATCGGTCAAACCATGGAAAATGATGATCTGGTGACAATTACCATGAACGGCGTGACCGATGACTATCAGATGTTTATAACCAGATTAAATGCAAGAAAAAAGCCTCCATGTTTTGAAGAGCTTACTGGGATTTTTCTACAAGAAGAGGAGAGGAGGTTGTCTCTCAAACCTCAAGATCCGGATCTTGCATTGATAACAAAGTTCAAGCCAAAAGGGAGAGCAATGGCTAATCAGAGGAGGGGCAACACATCAAAAAGGACACCACAAGGTATGACCTCACATAAAAATGACTCTGATCTCAAATGATTTTATTGTGGTAAGATAGGCCATATTGCTAAATTTTGTCATAAGAAGAAGGCAAATCAGGAGAGGTACAACCAGAGAAGACACACAGGTCATTTGTCGGATGTAGATGCAGATCTAGACATAGATCATAATCTGGATGTTAGATTTTTTATGGTTGAGGCTGACACTGCCTTAGCTATTGTGGAGGATGAATCAGATATTTGGTTTGTAGATTCTGGAGCCTCCTCGCATATGTCAGGTGAAAAGCAATGGTTCAAAATTTTTAAAGAATCCAACTCTGGAGTAAAAGTCTACCTTGGAGATAATAGAGGGTATGAGGTCAAGGGACATGGAGATGTCCTTGTTACTCTACCTGATGGTAACATCAGGAATATATCTGATGTGTGGTATGTTCCTGGCATTAAGAAGAACCTGATTTCAGTGTCAAAGATTATAAATCAGGACCTCAAAGTAGAATTTTTTAAATCTCATTGCATTATTAAAGATTTTTTGGATCAGATGAAGCCCATTTCTGTAGGTATTCGCATAGGGGGACTCTACAAACTAGATGTGAAGAGTACGCCTCAGCAAGCCTTGATGTCGTCGGATAAGTCTGCTGAAAATTTGTGGCATCAACGACTTGGGAATATCAATTTCAGTGATCTCCTTCTGTTGCAGAACAAAGGTATGGTAGATGGTCTTCATGTTTTGAAAAATTTGCATATTGATTGTGAAGCATGTGCGTTCGGTAAACAACATAGAGATGAATTTCCCACCATTAAAGATAGAAAATAGGGGGATATACTCGAACTTGTACACACTGACTTATGTGGCCCGATGCAGCCAAGGTCATTAGGTGGGGCCTATTATTTTTTATCTTTGTTGATGAATGTACAAGATTCACAAGGGTGTATTTTATTAAACAGAAAATTCATGCCTTTGAGTATTTCAAGAAATTCAGAAACATGATTGAGAAGCAAATAGGAAATTTCATCACAATTCTTCGATCAAATCAAGGGGGAGAATTCAAGAAAGGAGTCTTCATCAAATACTGCATCGAGCATGGGATACAAAAGAAATTTACAACACCTTACACTCCTCAGCAGAATTGAGTAGCTGACAGGAAAAACAAAACACTGGTGGAGTGTGCTCACAGTATGATGAAAGGTAAGAATCTAACCAATGGTTTTTGGGTAGAAGCTGTTAATACTGCAGTGTATTTAAAGAATAGGAGTCCTACTAAAAGTCTTGAGTATAAAACTCCTTTTGAAGCATTTTTTGGCTTCAAGCCTGTAGTAAGTCACCTTAGAGTATTTGGCTATAAATCTTTTGCACATGTTCCGAAAGAGAATAGGAAGAAGTTAGATTCAAAGGCCATTAAATGCACTTTCATTGGATACTGCAGTGAGTATAAGGCTTATAAATTGTTTGACCCTGCTACTCAAAAGGTGTTTGTCAGTAGAGATGTATTATTCCATGAACAGATTGATGATGCAAATCCTGTCCAAAAAAATGAAGAATGGCATGTACCCTTACTTTCAGAAGAGGATAGTGAAACAAGAATAAGTTAGCAGCAGGAATAGAAGCAAGAACAACAACTGAAACAATAGCAGGTACAACAGTAGTAGGATAATGTGGAGTTCAGTCCACAAAGAGAAGAAAGAAGCGGAATAATTGAACCCCCACCACTCAGAAGATCAAGCAGGCCAAAACAGTCACCAACACGATATAGGGATTGTGTGCTTATGACTGGTATGTTAAACATTGCAAAACCTTATAATTTTTATGAAGCTAGTAAAAGTCCTGAATGGAAGAAAGCAATGAATGAGGAATATGAATCTATTATTAAGAACAATACTTGGGATCTAGTAAAACTTCCTGATGCTAAACAACCCATAGGTTGCAGACGGTTATTTAAGTTGAAATTTAGAGCAAATGGGTCCATTGATAAGCATAAAGCAAGGTTGGTGGCAAAGGGATATTCCCAGATATAAGGTATTGATTTTGGGGAGACATTTTCCCCTGTTGCAAAATTAAATACCATCAGAATGATTATTGCTTTAGCCACTAAACATCATTGGAAAATACATCAATTAGATGTTAAATCTGCTTTCTTAAATGGTGATTTAAAAGAAGAAGTATATTTAGTACAACCTGAAGTGTTTGTTAAGAAGGGAGAATAACACCTAGTATGTAGATTAAAGAAAGCTTTATATGGTTTAAAGCAGGCACCTAGATCTTGGTACGAAAAAATTGATTCTTTTTTCCTCATGCATGGTTATGAAAGGAGAAAAAATTATCCAAATCTATATACTGTGTTTAATAATGAAGGACAGATAGTGGTGATTTCTTTATATGTAGATGATATGATAATAACAGGAAGCACAGACAATCTCATTGAAGAAATCAACCAACAATTATCACAGAAATTTGAGATGAAGGACCTTGGAGAAATGCAATACCATTTGGGTCTAGAAGTTTGGAGAGATTCAAGCCAAACTTTGTTGTCCCAAGATGCAGCATTGTACTATTTCTTTATCCTCAACAGAAGTAGAATATCAAGCCATGTGTGCAGCGACATGTGAGGCAGTTTGGTTGCATAGACTTCTCCAAGATGAAGGGGAAGAATAGACAAAAGTTGCGATCATCAATTGCAACAATTAGAGTTCCATAAAACTGGCTTACAATGCCGTGTTTCATAAAAACACTAAGCACATCGACACTCAATTTCATTTTGTTAGGGAGAAAGTGAAGTCCAAAGAGATTTCTGTAGAGTATTGTAATTCTTGTGATATATTCACTAATCCACTAGGAATACTGAAGTTTGATTTGTTTAGGGATACATTAGGTGTGTTTAAAAATCCATTTCTCCATTAAGGGGGAGTGTTAGAAATTAATGGAGAATTAGGCATTTAGTTACGTAGTTGTGATTTTTCTTTTTATTAGACATTCAGTTCCTATAATTTAGGAATCTGTTTTACCTAATGTATCTATTTAATTATTGTTGTTTAATGAGAAACCTCAAGCGAGTGCATTTGCTTGTGGGAGCTCCTGGTGATCTGCACCTGTGAGCTCCTGTGTTGTTTGCCAAACTTCATGTCTTTAATCTGCAATTGTTGACAAATGAGATGTTTAAATATACAAAATATTTAGACAAGAGATTTAAATAAATTATTTGAAAATTTATGTTAACTAATTTAGGTCCATATCAACTTCATATATATCTATATATAGAAAAAAATAATTTTTCATATTAAAATTTTTATTTGGTCCTATATATACACTAGTTAGCCTTCAAAAATACAATTTAAAGAATGAAAAATAACACATTGTATTTTGCACTCTAAAAATGTTTTTGTTGGTAGTAATGCTTCCATGTCATATATAGGTGTCATTGTGAGTCCCAATGTGTCAATCTAGAAGTTGTTGATTCCTATGTTATGAATTGGAATGGTGTGATGTGTGAGTCATCATTTGTCGAATTCAGTGTTTTATGTAATATATATTGTAACTATTTTGATTGTTGTGTGCAACTATTGTCTCTAGATCTCTTCAATTTTTTATCAATTTGATCTCTCTTCTCTCTAGATCTCTTCAAATTTCTATCAATTTGATCTCTCTTGGCTCATGTTAGATCCGTACTTAAGATGGATCTATGTTGGTTAGGTAGAAGAACCTAAAGAATTGGATTGAGCTAAGGATAATTTATGCAAAAATACAAATTCTACACCTCCAATCAATTTAACCATTCCAAGAACTATTGATATTTCCACATTCTATTCTTCATGGTTTTAGTGAACTTATGGTTTTTCTACTTCACTTGAAATTTATGAATGTTGTAGAACAATATTTTGCATAATCAAATCTCAACATATTAGACGTCAATTTAATGTTACATATAATAGGATCAAAATATGTTGTTACTTTTCTATCGGGATAAATTGTTTTTCCAATAGGTAAATCAAATTTTGATTTATACTAACTATTTTTTTAATATTAATTTAAATTTATTTGAAAATAACTATAGATATTAATTTAAAAATTTTTAAATTTTTAAATTTTAAAATATATTCTTATTTAAATAATATATAAATTTTAATTTTATATTGGGATTATTTGGTTCTCTCCAAACAATGCTTTATATATTAGGTGAAGCATTCTTTTAAGTTAAATACATAATTTTGAATAAATTTTTATTTTGATATATGAACTTAATAATTTGATTTTTTATTTATATTAAATTTTTAATTTTAAGATTAAAATAAATTTAATTATTTCTTGTTTGTTAAAGTATTTGTGATTTGTGGAATTCACTTATGATATAAGAAAGTATGATTGAATTTTACATGAATCACACTTATATGAGGCCATAACAACCCTTAACAATGTGAATTTCTTTGTTATTTATAGGGTAAGTTTAGAAACTTTACCAAATTACAAAATATAAGCCTAAAAATCCAATAACCCTCATAAATTCCACCTAAATCTAATTGGATAGATGAAACACAAAATAACTTTAATTATTATTATTTGTATAAAAATTATATATATTTTTCTAAATCTTTTAACACCTACATCAATTGTTACAACCATACTTGGCCATCCAATATGTTCAAGAATACAATGCTCTTTATCAAATTCCATGGTGCACTTAAAATATATGCTTACATCATCATAATAATATAAATGATGATGATGATGGAAGAGACAAATATGTTGAAAGAATACTATAAACAACCATACTTGGCCATCCCAAACATTCAGGGACACACTGCTCTTTATGAAAGAAGTCCACAAATGAAGCTTAAAATATATGCTATTATCATCATAATAATATAATATAAATGACGATGATGGTAGAAGAGGCAAATATTGTATGTAACACACCGTTTTATTTTATTGATTGTATAAAATAATTTTATTGATTGTCTAAAATAATTTTTTAGCTACATTTGAATTTGTTAATGAAAGATATTAAAGAATGTTGTTATTAGTTAATAAGAAATATAATTTAAATTCTATTTCATGAATATTAAATGGAATAATGGGTTAACTAATTGGTAAAAAAAACAAAGAATTCCAAGTTCCCAGAGAAAAAGGAGGAGGCACTTTGTTTCTGACACTTAGCTTCCCCAAGAGGATAAAAAGGAAATCTGGAGTGGGGGAAGGGGTTCTATTCAATAAAAGGGACAATGGGTTTTACAACATGAGGTTGTATAGGAAAGAGTTGTCTAGATTTGGTTATAGAACAGTGGAGATATATAAACCTGAAGGAAGAATTGACTAGACAGAAGTCCCGAGGTATAATTCCTGACACATAACTGTTATCTAAATTTAGTGTGGAGCTCAGGGGGAGCGGAGGATGTGATCACCTCTCTCAAGGTTCGGTAGCACCATCAGTTTAATCAAAATTCCAGAGATAAGTGAATGAGATTAGTGGTTATTTTCTTATAGAAATGATAATTAAAGGGTACTTAGATTTAGTATACTGGAAAGAAGTTTTACTGAATATCTCTATTAAATATAGAAAGAAAATTGGTTCATGTGTATTTAAATAGAAATATAAACAATCATGTAATGAGAAGTATTCAAGAAATTTTAGCTCTAAAACATGTAGATACAGAAAGTTGTAAGACTTTTGCAGTGGAAATATTATTAAATAAACACATTATAGAAAAAGCATGATACATTATGCAGTATTCTTGAATTTCATCTAAGATGGTGAGCTTTCGAACTATATATATATATATATATATCGTGAAGTAATACAGAAGAATTATTGAAAGCAAGAAAACAAGATATAAACCCTTCACAAACTATAGGTTGCACCACCATCTAAAAATTTCAATAAATTTGTATAAATGAATGAGCAGACTCTGTGGTTTAGAAGTCAAGCATTGTAGGATACATAGCAGGGTTCTGGTCCTCTAGCCACAAGATTACTGTTATGAAAAGAGTTTAATAAGGGTACAAGAAAATAATAAAATGTTTTTCTCCAAGAAAATTATAATAACCCAGAAACTAAGACAATGAATTTATAAATTTGAAACATTCCTAAGAAATTTATAAATTGAAATACTGATAAATATGTTTTTCAAATATACTGAAACATAATAAATCCATAAGAGGATAATATATGCAGTACTAGTAAAACCCAGAAATTACAACAACAACCGGAAATAAGTTCTCATATTAACCACAGTCGATTTCAAGTATGCGGGATGTGTATACCAAAGGCCAGCTAGGGCCATAATATTTTATAATATTTATACAAAGCCATATGGAAAAACTCAACAGAGATAACTTAGCACCGAAAACTTAAATGGTGGAGTCGAGAATTGGTAAATACCAAATAAAAACTAAAAACAATCTTCCATTCTCAGAGTATTGTATGCAACCATACATGTAAGGGATAACTCTACCGGATTCGAAGACTTGTGCAGCATAGAAGTATTGACGGTCCAAGTATAATGACAAAAGTTCTGAGAGAAACCAAAATGCAAATATGATTCCAAAACATAGAAGCACATAGTAATCTGAGAAGGGAACTGGATCATAACCTTTCATCTGCAACCACAGACAAGGGCTCAAAACCATAACAGCTAAAGAAGGAACATGGAGGAGTAGTACTTTTAGAGCTGAACTAGATCAAGGCAGAAAAGTGAAATGAGCACAATGTGCAGCAATGGGTCATGTTTTTACCCTAAGTCCAATTACTAGAAGTTGCATCATCAGATTTAGGTTTTACTAGATCAACGGTCAACCCATTATCCAATAAATTTTATGGTGGAAAACTACTAGTTACTGCCAGGAGGGTTGGAAAGCTAGGATGCTTCAAATAATGTATTAAACCTCTTAACTATAATTATGAAATAAATCTAATATTATTGCTATGAATATTTGCAAAGTACCCCGTATGAGAATGGAAAAGAATATACATTATGATTTTCATTATTATAATTAAGTTGATTGTGATAGGTTTAATATCATCCACCATATTTACCACAAAAAATAATATCGGGGTATCTTAGTTAATAATTAGAATGATGACTCTTTTGAGTATGGTATATATATAAAAAAATTATGTGTTGGTAAAATTTTAAGTCTAGTGGTGACAAGTGGTATCACAATGTGGTTTGCACACTGGGCCAAATTGGGCCAACCAAATAACAATGGGTGTTGTTGTCATTTTTTTTTTGGTTACTTTTGTACATAGTGACATGAATAATTGGAAGATTCCAATGAGGAGAGGATATAGTCATAAAACTCTGAGAACTATAGGAGAAACTCATTCCCATCATAATATGGAAGTGAACCCAAAGATGTGGGTAAAATTGAGAGCCGACCAACACCAACAAACTAGCAGATTATTGGAGGAACATCAACGACAAACAACTCGACTACTAGATATAGTGCAATAGCTCCAAATAGAGATGGTTTGGTTCGAATAAACAATGAAAGGTTAAGGAGGGAACATGAGAGGATACTCAAGAGCCTCTTGGATAAGGAAAATCATCCTACAACACAACCTAGTCCAGAAAGGGACACCCATGACAAAGGAGAACAACAACAACATGTTAATGACAATCCAGAAGGGAGTCATACACAGTGAAGTAACAAAAACATAATTTATAATGAATCCGAGTATAGAAATGCTTCAGAATAGCAGGAAATGAAGAAATAGAGGGTGGTGTTACAAGGTGAATTTCAGAAAATTTAACCTCCTACTTTCGATGGAGAAGTTGAGGAAGTTGAGGAAGTAGTTGAAGCATGGGTAATAAACATGAACAAGTATTTTCAATTCTACAAGTGTAACATCAAGATCAAATATCACTTAGCCATTTATCAATTGCGAGAAAAAGCCACATTATTGTGGGAGGAGGTGAAAAATGTACGGGGAATTGAAGATCAAAATTTGACTTGGGATGAGTTCCAATAGTATTTTAAGGACAAGTATTTAACTGAGTAATTTTATGATGATAAATCTCAAGGGTTCCATGATTTGAGGTTTGGTAAATTATATATGGATGCGTTTATTACTAAATTCACCTCTTTATTAAGATACATACCATATTTGAAAGATGAAAAAGAAAAGGTACAATGATTCCTGAGTAGCTTGCCTTCACACATGAAAGAGAGGATCGAATTCGTGAATCTAACAATTCTGGATGAGGCGATTCGAAAAGCATGAGTGTTCTATCAACAGTCCAAGGCGAAAGGTGAAATTGGCAGAAGTTTGCCACCAAAGAAAGGGCATAATAGTAACTCAAACTTTAAAAGTAGCAGACCCAGAAATTATATAAATGCTACAAGGAACCCAACAAATAGACAATTTGGGAAAAATCAGCAGAAGCCCAAGTGGTGAGTCGATGAAATGCCTACTGAATCATCGAGTAGGCCAGATCATGGACATACCCAAAAACCACTGCAACAATGCTGGGGATGTGGTGAAGTTAACTACTTTAAAAATTGCACCCATCGTGGAAGAAATGAAGTTGCAGCTAATGTGCGACAGGCATCTACAGTAGGGGATGTATCACGAAACATACCAAGGATCAACACTACACTGGAAGATTGACAAGCAGATTTCCAGCCAACAATGATAGAACTAGAAGGTAAATTATATTCCCAAACTGTTTCCATTTTGGTTGATGATGGTGCCAGTTTAAGTTATATAAATCCTTAAGTAGTTGAAAAATCTAAAATGAAAAGACAAAAATTTAAAAGTCCTTGGTTGGTACAATTATTTGCTAGAGCTAAGAGAAGAGTTTATGCAAAAGTCTCAAATTGTATCCTAGAAATAGGAAGACAACAAATAGATGTTGAACTAAATATTTTACCTTTGGGATCTTATGATATTTTTTTGGGAATGGACTGGTTATAAATAAATTGGTCCCTGGTATATTTCAAAGAGAAAATAATCTATTATAAGGTAGAGTACAATCCTCGTCAAGAATTGTAAGGAATTGATAAACCCCTTCAATTGCGCCCCATCACAACATCTCAGTTGAGTGAATGCATTAGGAAGGGGTGTCAAATTTATGCTATTCAAGTGGGATTTACTAACTCCAAAGATAAGACCCTTATGATGGAAAATATTCTAGTTGTACAGGATTTTATGGACCTATTTTCATAAAGTATTTCGGGATTACTCCGAAAAAGAGATATTGGTTTTACTATTGAGTTACTACTTGGAGCAACAACTGTATCATGAGCACCATAAAGAATGAGTGTGTCTGAATTGACATAATTAAAAATGAAGTTGCAAGAACTATTAGAAAAACGGTATGTCTGACTAAGTGTGTCCCCTTGGGGGGCACCACTGCTATTTGTTAAGAAGGATGGAACGATGCATTTTTTCATGGATTACCAACAACTTAATAAGATGACCATCAAAAATAAATATACATTTCCACATATAGATGATATTTTCGATTAGGTAAAATGAGCAAAAATAATTTCAAAAATTGACCTGAGATCCAGGTATCATCAGATGCAAACTAAGGATGAGGACATATCCAAAACATATTTCCATACCAGGTATGAAAACTATGAATTTTTGGTACTACCGTTCGAATTAACTAACACACCAAAAAAATTCATGAGTCTGATGCATGGCATCTTTCACCCATTTTTGGATAAATTTGTTTAAATTTTTATTGAAAATATACTAATATACTCTAAAAATATGGAAGAAAACCAAGATCATTTACACTTAGTGTTGAAAATGTTATGGGAACATCATCTCTATGCCAAATTTAGCAAATGTGACTTTTACAAAGAGCAGATCCAATATCTAGGTCATGTAATATCTGTTGAAGGGATCTCGATAGATCCTAAAAAGATAAAAACAATTATGGAATGGAGAGTTCCCAAAAATGTAGCAGACATATGCTCTTTCATGGGCATGGCTGGTTACTACTGACAATTCATCAAAGGATTATTTAAGATAGCCTTTCCCATCACCTACTTATAGCAGAAGGGGCAAGTCTTTAAGTGGACTAAGGGTTGTAAAACTAGTTTTGAATGATTGAAAGAGCTATTAACTACTTCCCTTGTATTAAAAGTTGTAGATACAAGAAAATAATTTGAAATCTGCATTGATTCCCATCAGAAATGGGTGGAAGCGGTATTAACACAAGATTTTAAAGTCATCGAGTATGAATCCATGAATTTGAAAGACCATGAGCAACTCTACTCTGCCTATGATTTAGAGTTGACTGTGGTAGTACATGCCCTCTAAATTTGGAGACATTATTTGTTGGGGAAAATGTTTGTGTTGAGAACTGACCATAGTAGCTTAACCAACTACCTTAAACAATCTAATTTGAATTCACATTGAGAAATATGGAATGCATTCCTAACTGAATTTGATTTTGACATTCAACATTTCAAAGGTAAAGAGAATCACGTAGTGGATGCTTTAAGAAGAAAACTACACTGCATCTATGAAATCTACTTTAATCAAGCATAATCTAAGTTGTAGGAGAAAATAAGCGAGGCAACAAAGAGAGACCTTGTTTATCAATTCTTATGGTAGCAAGCAAGAGAAACAGAAAAATAAGGAAAAAAATATGATTATGGAATTAATGATAAACAACTATTAGTATTTTGAGGAAATATATGTATTCCAAACCAGATGAACTTGAAGGAGATTATTTTGGATGAATATCATCAGAGTTCCTATGCTAGACACCCAAGATACTAGAAAATACTGACAACAATTAGAAAAGACTATTTCTGGCCTAAAATGCATAATTTTTTTTTTTGAATATTTGACGAAGTGTTTGGAGTGTCAAAAAGTTAAGGTGGAACACCAACATCCAACAGGATTGCTTCAACCCATTCCTGTACCGGAATGGAATTTTGAAGTCGTATCCCTTGATTTCATCACAGGTATTACAAGAAGAAAAAGGCACAACGATTCAATTATGGTGGCGGTGGATAGACTCAACAAGGTAGCCCATTTCAGACATGTTTAGTCAACTTCCCAGACAATACAGATTGTCGATATATTCATGACAAAGATATCTAGACTCCACGACATTCCAAGAATTGTCATCTCAGATCAAGCTACAAATTTCACCTCAACTTTCTCGAAAGCACTGTTCATGGGTTTGGGGACACATATCCAATTTCGTACAACCTACCATCCTCAAACAGATGGATGGACCAAAAGGGTGAATCATATATTAGAAAACATGTTACACATGTATATGATGCAACAACCCAAAAAGTGGGAAGAGTATTTACATATGGTCGAATTCACTTACAACAATGGATATCAAGAATCCCTCAAGATAAGCCCTTTTGAAGCATTGTACAGAAGACAATGTTAGACCCCTATAAACTGGAGTAGTCTAGAAACCAAATTGATGCTTGGACTAGACATGCTAGTATAAATGGATTGTGAGGTAAGGAAAATTATACAGAACTTAAAAGTGCCTCAAGACAGACAAAAGGCATATGCTGATCGAAAACTAAAATTTTGAGAATTTGAGGTGGGTGGCCATGTTTATGTAAGAATTAAACCCAAGAATATAACTTTGAGGTGGAATACCTGTGCTAAATTGGCTCCCAGGTAATGTGAACCCTTCTAGATACTGGAAAGGATAGGGTTGGTAGCTTATCAGCTGGGATTGCCTAGCCACATATTGGCACACAATGTGTTTCATGTGTCATTATTGGAACAATACATACATGATCCCAATCATATTATACAATGGAAAAGAATACATATAAGTTGTATTTACATTATGACCCCTAAGAAAGGATCAATTCATAATTAAAATTAATTATAAAACTCTGTTGCTTGCAGGTAGAACCAAACGAAAAATTTCTGGTAGAACCTCAACGTATTCTCAATCAAAGATAAGTAATGCTCCGGAGGTGAGTCATACCCCAAGTTAAAGTGCAATAGAAGCACTTTATCTCAGAGAAGGCTACTTAGGAGGATGCAAACTCCATATATGAATCATATCCAGAAATGAATCATGGGATGAAGTAGACACTAGGGACATTGTTTGTCTCTAGTGGGGGAAGATGTAACACCCCATTTTATTTTAATGATTTTCTAAAATACTTTTATAATTAAATTTGAATTTTTTAATGAAAGATATTAACAAATGTGGTTATTCGTTAATAAAAAATATAACTTAAATTCTATTTCATAATATTAAATGGAATAACAGATTAACCGATTGGTAAAAATAAAAATAAAAAAAAATTCCAAGATCCCAGAGTAAAAAGGAGGTAGTTTGTTTCAGACAGTTACCTTCCTGAAGAGGATAAAAAGGAAATCCTGAGTGGGGGAAGGGGTTCTATTCAAGAAAAGGGACAAAGGGTTTTATAACAGGAGGTTGTACAAGAAAGAGTTGTATAGAGATGGTTATTAACTAGTGGAGATCTGTAAAATTGAAGCAAGAATATACTGGAAAAAAGTCCTGAGGTCTAATTCCTGACACGTAACTACTATCTAAACTATGGTGTGGAGCTCGGGTGGGTATAGGACGTGATCATATCTCTCAAGTTTGGTTGGCACCCTTAGTTTAATCGAAATTCTAGATATAAGTGAATGAACTTTCTGGTTATTTTTTTATAGAAATGCTAATTAAAGGGTACTTAGAATTAGTATATGGGAAATAAGTTCTATTGAACATCTCTGTTAAATTTAGAAAGAAAATTGGTGTATGTGTATTTAAAGAGAAAGATAAACACTCCTGTAATGAGTAGTGAAGAAATTGCTATTAGAGACAAACTGAAAATGCAACACAGAAAGTTGACTGTTAAACTCTGTTAACTAGAGTAGCTCTAAAACATGTAGATATAGAAAGTTATATGACTTTTGCAGTGGAAATATTATTAAATAGACACAATATAGATAACCAAAATACATTAAGCAGTATTCTTGAAGTTCATTTAAGATGGAAATAATTTGAACAATATATATATATATATATATATATATATATATATATATCATGAAATAATATAGAAGAACTATTGAAAGAAATAAAACAAGATATAAACCCTTCGCAAACTATAGGTTTCACCACCATCTACAACTTTCAATAAATCCATATAAATGAATAAGCACACTCAGGGGTTTAGAAGCCGAGCATTGTAGGCTATAGAGCAGGGTTATGTTCCTCTTTCCACGAGATTGTTGTTATGAAAATATTTTAAATACAACCAAAAGGGTACAAGACAATAACACTGGAAAACAAACATTTTTTCCAGGAAAATTGTAATAACCCAAAAACTAAGACAATGAATTTATAAATATGAAACAGTCCTGAGAAATTTATCAATTGAAATACTGATAAACATGTTTTTCAAATATACTGAACCACAATAAAACCATAAGAGGCTAATGTATGTAGGATTAGTAAAACCCAGAAATTAGAATAGTAACCGAAACAAAGTTCTCATATTTACCACAGTCGATTTTAGGTATGTGGGATGCACATAGCAAAGGCCTAAGGCCATAATATTTTATAATATCTATACAAAGCCATATGGAAAAACTCTACACATATAATTTAGCACCGAACACTTAAAAGGTGGAGGAGAGAATTGGTAAAGACCAAATAGAAACTAAAACCAATCTTCCATTCTCAGAGTATTACATGCAACCATACATGCAAAGGAGAACTCTACCAGATTCGAAGACCTGTGCAACCAAGAGGGTTATACCCTCAGTGACAAATCAAGAGAGAGAATTAAAAAAAATAAAAATCAAGGCCAAACCGAAGCAGAAATCTAAACCTACCTCGTCATTCTGAAGATGATATGCAGAACTGGAGGAAATTCGCTCCACCATGACACTAGAAGGGATATGTGAAACATATAAGCGAGAAACACCCAATGGTAATTAAATGCAACATTCTGCCACAAATCCATATATATGAACACTGTTAGAATAGGGAATTAATACCTGAAAGAATCGAACCTGAAATTGAAGCTCTCGATGTGAACCCATGAATTGTTGAAGGCAACAAAGGAGACGACTTGTTAAAGTAATAAAACCCTCGGCACATAGGAATAATATTTCGGGTAAATTTTCTATAACAATCTCCCTGCTGCAAGAAACATAAAAAGTAAAATAAATAAATAAGTAGTGGAGCTATAAAACCCGCATCACAGTAATAATGTATCCCAAATGAATTTATCAAGTGCGTTAAAGAGAAAATACTGGGCATGAATTAAATACCTGACTTATAGATATAAAACCCTCCATAACTCTCACCAGAGAGAAATAATTTGCATTTGTAATAATGGAGGAGGCATAGAAGTATTAGTGGTCCAAGTGTAATGACAAAATTTCTAAGAAAAATAGAAATGAAAAGATGAACCCAAAACATAGAAGCACATAGTAATCTGAGAAAGGAATTGGATCATAACATGTCATCCGCAACCACAAACAAGGGCTCGAAACCATAATAGTTGAAGAAGGAACATGTAGGAGCAATACTTGCAGAGATGAACCAGATTGAGGCAACAAAGTGAAATGATAACAATGTGCGGTGATGGGTCAGGTCGTTACCCTAAGCCCAACTACAAGAAGCTACACCGTTGGATCAAGGTTTTACTAGATCGACGATCAACCCATTCTCCAATAAAAAATATGGTGGAAAATTGTCAGTTACTACCGGGAGGGTTGGACAACTATGATGCTTAAAATAATGTTTTAAGCCTCATAACCATAATTCCGAAAATCAATCTAATATAATTACTATGAATATTTTCAAAGTATCTCGTATGAGAATGGACAAGAATATACATTATGATTTGCATTATTATAATTAAATTGATTGTGATAGGTTTAGGATCATCCACCATATTTGAAGTTGATAGAACCTGTTCATCCACTTCCTGTAATGTCCCTTTAGCCCACTCTTCTTGATTCATAAAATTTTCAATATCTCGCCTTGGGTTATGAATATAGGGAGTTTTTTTTTAATTCAAATTTGAGAGAAAAGATTATACCATATGGGTAGTGCGAGCATTTCAATCTGGGCAAGAAATTCATCTTCTTTGATAATGCATCTGCCTCTAAACAAAATTGATGTAGGAGCATTCTACTTAATTTTAATTATTTATTTGTGTGATTTAGGGGGTCATGTTTTTCTTAATTATTTTATAAATTATGTACATTTTAAAAATAAATTGAGAGGATAATCTGAGTGTGAGGCTTCTTGTAAATATTCTCTTAATTAATTGAGAATATGAGTGGAGTTGGATTGGATAGATATTTTAGGGATTAGGAATTCCTTAAATGGAATTTAGTTGAGTCAAAGAAGGGATAAAGATATTTTAGGATTTGGTTGAGATATTGGTGGAGGAAATCATGGATTGAAATTAATCCAAATTTATGTATAAATATGAGGTTTCTGTGAGGATGGAGGACAGAGTGATATAGAGAGAAATGGTGTGAGAGTTCATATAAAGGGCGAGAGCCGAGAGGCCCACAAATATAATATTAGGGCAAAAGGGTTTGAATCTAAAATTCTTGTTGTTATTATATGCTAGTATTTTTTTTATTGTTCGGCTCTCACTTCATATATATTGATAGTTAATTTTAAATGGTTTTAATGAAGATTTTTTTAGATGAATTTGTGAGAGAGTCTTACGGTTTGGTTAAGCTTGTTGTGAATATTGTATGGTAATCAGGGTCCATTGAGTTGTGAACCATGATGAGAGCCAACTGTTGTTGTGCATGTGGTATTCTCTATGGTGAGTTAACCTAACGGAAAATGTATAATTTTTATCCAGGGAATTTTTATTTATTTCTAGTTGAACCAATTTTTAAAGCCATCGCTTGATACTATAACAGACTATGAGTTAGTGAAGAGTTAAGATGTGTCTCTAGCGTTGACTTTTTAGCTTTTCTAGAAAAATACCTTCTTTTGAAGATCTCTTTTCCCATCATGAATTATATTTTTCCTCTCTTAAAGGGCATGTTATGTGAAAGAAGCCACTTTCCTTTGGTGGCAATAATTTTCCTTTGGTGTTAATTGTTCTGTGAAAATGTTGAATGCCAGAAATTGATTTTTTTGGAGAGAATATTATGTGTTGAATATGATATTGACGTGTTTGTTTTTGTAAGTGCGCTAAGTTGGAATTATTTTGGAGGCATGACCCTGTTGTGAAAGATTCCCCTTTCCAATCAGAAGTAGCTGCAGGAGGTCTAGACATTTTCCAAAACAGAAAAGGCTATGGACCTTGATATAAAATAAAGTGCACGTCCAGCGCTACTTGTCCTGGAAGGCCAGTGACTGGGATCATCGATGACTATCCAGGCTGTGAGTCAAATCACTTTGATCTCAGCGTTACATCCATTAGCAACCTTGTAATTCCGGGTAGAGATGCAGAGCTCCATAATGTTGGAGTCATACCTATAGTATTCCAACCTTTCTATTGCCAATATTCTGGGCAGAATTTTTACTTCCACGTGGACGATGGTTGTGTTTGTTGAATATGAAAATGACGGTGGTGATATCAAGTTCTGAACGTATTGAGAGGAATATTTTGATGTCGATCTAATTGACCCTTTGTATTGCCAATATTTTGAATGAGGGATATAATCTCTAGCTCTACATGAGAAGTTATAACTTACCCTGGAGATGCTACCAATTACTTATGTGAGGAGGATATTGTTGCAATCTGTCACTAAGATTGTTGAAGTTTTCCACTTGAGGAACCTACGTCCATAAAAGTAGAGATACCGTGCTAAATGGAATTTTCTCTATCACCTGCATAAATGAGCATACTTTCGCATACAAAATCATAAATAAGCCCAAAGAAAAAGATATTTGCAGCAGCCAGGTTTTCATTATGATGGTTTTGGGTCTTTAATCGGATTGGTAAATTACAGTATGACGGTGGATGTGAATGTAAAGTGGAAATTCGAAATACGCGTTAGTATGAACTGTATCCTTGTCCATGCCAAGAAACCTAGCATTTTCTTGTTGTTTTAACTCACAACAGATTCATTGTGGAGCAGACTTTCATCATGATCAAGTCCACAGGGTGTAGCGTGGATTGATTGGAGAAGTTATATCCAGTTCTTTGATAAGAAGGGCTTCATTTTGAAATGTTTGAAGATGGTGGAAATTTGAAGCTAAAGAGAGCAATGGTAAATGTGCTATGGGCGCGGAAGGTAAATCATAATGTTTATTGCTATTTCATGGAGGATGACATAGTGTTCCAGTGTTAATGAAATTCCACTAAGTATTATGTGAATTTTTATTAATGCAGGTATGTCAAATTTTGTTATAAGAGTAAAATCTAAAAGGAAAATGCTACCACATAAAGATAGAAGAACGAAATTTTTTGATTAATTAATGTGGATTTTCACCATGCTAAAGTGTATTTAAATCTTTGGACATGCTAATATTAATGTGGGTAGATGAGGCTGAGACTGCATCATCTATCAACATATGAGAACACATGATCTGGAGATCATAATTGGTCATTTCTTGTAATGCATGTGACAGTGTTCACATTTTTTTGTTCAGAAGATAATATAGTTTGTGTTTGTTGCTGCTAGAGAAATATGTTGATACCACCATGTTAAAAGGAAGTTTTGGAAAATTCCTATGAAGGAATTGTTTTTGTGCACTAAAGAGAGACGATGTTTCATGAGAACCGTCACTGCAAATGCATGGAAGAGCAGGAAAATTATTTGCACTAATATTGTGAGCATGTGGAAGGCATTATGGTATATTTTTTTGTACAATGTTGATGAAGGGCATGAGCATATTCACAGTGATAAGAACGACACAAAAGAATGAAATCCAGAGAGTTGAAATTGCAAAGAGAAGATTTATTAAATAACCTCAAAGGGAGCATAAGGTATGAAAATTCATTTCAAAGAGGTACTTTAAATGTTGAAAATTAAATGGTTTATTTATTTTCACCATAAAATAAATCTTCGGAAAAATAGATTGCATTTCGATTTATAGGCTTAAAAGAAAGTGATAATGGGAGATTATATAATTAGTGACTTATGATATTATCATAAGAATGGAGTATGAGAGAGAGTGAAGATTTTACATCATGAAAATTTATTAAGGGTGGATTTTCATTGGTATATTGTATAACTTGAATTAGAGTCAAAATATCCACCATTGTAATTATTGGGTCAAGTTTGGAAGTCAAATCAGATGTTAAGGTCAAATGAAAATTTGGATAGCTTGAGTCAAGTTAAACCATTGAGTTATTGTACAAGAGGGTGTATTTTTCATCCAAGATGAAGAGTTGACGTCAAGTCTAGAGTCAAAAAGTCTTAAATCAAGTCAAAGGTTTGAATGTAATTGGGTGCATGATCAGTGGAGCCTGCCACCCAAAGAGTTGGTCATTATAATGCAAGAATTACTTCAGTTGTTGTTTGCAGCAAAGAGGAGAAAGAGAGTTGCCATAAATGATTCCAAGACAGAGAACCGCAAGAGGTCAAGCATAGGAAAAGAGATTGTATTGTTGATGGAAAGTAGGAAGGCTTGCTGAAAAGGGGATTAAATGAAATCCATAAGTGAACAGATGAAGTTCACAAAGGAGGAGAAGATGATTGTTGATATTCATTTCATAAATTATGAGAAATACCACAGCAGAAGAAAAAAGAAGGAAAATGGCAAGGCAAATGGCATATGGAAGTAGTGAACTGATGAAGAGTATGAGAGGGACAAAGATGAGATAGCAATTCACCTTGAGTTATTTATGGAATTGTTTCAGAGAAATACGAAATACCAGAGACATGGTTGGACCATGAGAAAGTAAGTGAAATGGCAGAGGCTAAATGCAAAGAGGGAACAACAGGTAAACATATAGTTGACAGAAAAGATGAGGAAGCTCGAGCAGATGATGAGTGTGCAATTGAGATGTGAAGAACTTAGAGAGGCTGAGTTGAAAATGGAAGTTTCCATTTGTGGCCCAGAACAGGGTGAAATTCTGGGTGAAGAGATCAATGAGAAATATCTCATGGACAACTGGAATAATTCAGAAGAATTGGAAGATATGTTGACAAGAGAAGTAGATGAGGCTATGAAGCCTTGTATTTTTAAATCTCACAGTTTGTGTATGTTTGCAGGATGTGCAGAAGATGGTGGATAGTCTAGTGAAATTATCACAGAGAGGAATAAAGCTCTTAAGGTGAATTATGATGGTGAATGCCTTTTAGAGGAGGGAGGTATTGATTTTTTGCTGCAGAAAGAATTCATAAATGAATTCCTATTTGGTGTAAGACAGCCAGGTGAATCTCTTATGGAGCAAAAGCATAATGAAAATTCCAAAGTCATATTCCAGGGAGGTAAACAAATGAATTTGTTTAATGAAATTGATGACAGAATTTTTCAATGTGATGATACAGACAACAAGATAACTCAGGAGGATTTCTAGAGGAAGAATGAAAATGAAAATGAAGGTTGTGATGAAATGCTGGAAAGATTTCACATGGAAATAGAGTTCTTGGAAAGATGGCTTAAGGAACCTAACGGGGAGATGAAACTTGCAGAACCTGATAAAGAAGAGATTACAGTTGTTGTGCATGATAGGGATGAAATGTTTCTAACATTTATAGAGTTTAGTGAATGTGATAAATTTTCAAATAATAATATGGTTGTAGGTACAAAAGGAAACATTAATAAATAAGATGTTGAAATCAGAGGTATTGAGCAAAAAGTATTTGAAGATGAGATGAAATATTAGGAGCAGCAAGGAAGTCATGTCCTTAGAGACATAAAGAAAATAGAAGTCTTGAACCAGCAGGATAAAGATGGAAGCAACTAGCAATTCAAAACAAGATCTACTGAAATCCAGAAGGTATATGATGGGAGATTGGTGCTTGAAGCATCAAAATAGGATGACAACTCTTGTATTTTTGAAACTAATAGTTTGTTAATGAATGCAGGTACAAGACCGGATGAGAAATTTGTTACTATAGGAGAAATCAATGACTACAGTTGTGATCAAGGAGAAGTTCTTGATTATTCTTCATTTCAAGAAGTCGAGTGTTCAACGTAGTTGGAGACGGAAGCATCAAACAAAGAGGAATTACTCCGAGGAATTGGAAAAAGAAATTGTTGGAGAGGCCGATGGAATCCAGTTGATAGAATGAGTGATGCTGATGTACAGCCAGTTCGAGATTATTTCGAAGTTCGGAGACCAGAAGAATGGGTGTTAGTGATTATGCACAAGTCTGTAATTCCCTAAATAAATATGATGTGGTATGGCAAAGCAAGAGTTACATTCAATAGCATTCTAAAAATACTATTCTGGAAATTCTATGCAAATTTAAAAAATGGAGATGATACTTTAATACTCTGAAAATACTCTCTCTCTCTCTCTCTCTCTCTCTCTCTTATTTCCCTTCCCACCACTCTCCCTCCCCACCCCCCTCTCTCTCTCTTGATCTCCCTCTCTCTCCCTCTCTCTCTCGCTCTCTCCTTAACTCTCTCTCTCTCTCTCTCTCTCTCTCTCTCTCCCCCCCCTATTTCCCTCCCCCCTCTCCCTCTCTCTCTCTATATCTCTCTCTTTCTCTCTCTCTCTCTCTCTCTCTCTCTCTATATATATATATATATATATATATATATATATATATATATATATATATATATTCCCCTCACTCCTCTCTCCCTCTTACCCCTCTCTCTCCCCCCTCTCCCACTCTCTCTCTCTCTCTCTCTCTCTCCCCCCTCACTCCCCCCCGCTCTCTCTCTCTCCCCATCTCCCTTCTCTCTCTCTCTCTCTCTCTCACACACACACACACACACACACACACACACACATAAACTTCCTCTCTCCCTCTCTCTCCCCCCTCCCTCTCTCACACACACACAGAAACACATTGCCTCTCTCTCTCCCGCTCTCTCTCCCCTCTCCGTCTCTTCACCCTCCCTCTCCCTCTCTCCCTCTCACCCCCCTCTCTCCTCCCCCCTCCCTTTCTCTCTCTCTCTCTCTCCTCCCCCATCACTCGCCCCTCACTCGCCCCTCTCTTTCTCTCTTTTTTCCCCCCCTCTCTCTCTGTCTCTCAATGTCTCTCTCTCTCTCCCACCCTCTCTCTCTCTCTCCCACCCTCTCTCTCTCTCTCTCACACACACACATAAACTCCCTCTCTCACCCCCCTCCCTCTCTCACACACACACAGAAACACATTTCCTCTCTCTCTCTCTCTCTCTCTCTCTCTCTCTCTCTCTCTCTCTCGCGTCTCTCTCTCTCTCTCTTGCCTCTCTCTCTTTCTGTCCCACCCTCTCTCACCTCTCTCTCCCCCTTTTCTCTCCCTCGCTCCCCCCTCTCTCTCCCTCGCTCCCCCCGCTCTCTCTCCCCCACCCTTCTCTCTCTCCCTCTCCCCCCCCCTTTCTCTCTCTCCCACCCTCTCTTGCCTCTCTCTCCCCCCCCTCTCTCTCTCCCTCCCCCCTCTCCCTCGCTCCCCCGCTCCCCCTTCTCTCTCTCCCCCCCCCCCACTTGCTCTCTCTCTCTCTCTCTCTCTCCCTCTCCCTCACCCTTCTCTCTCTCTCCCACCCTCTCTCGCCTCTCTCTCCATCCCCTCCCCCCGCCCCTCTCTCTCTCTGCCTCCCCCACCCTTCTCTCTCTCCCCCTCCCCCCCTTTCTCTCTCTCCCACCCTCTCTCGCCTCTCTTCCCCCCCCGCCTGCCCCCCTCTCTCTCTCTCGCTCCCCCCTCTCCCTCGCTCCCCCCTCTCTCTCTCCCCCCCACTTGCTCTCTCTCTCTCACTCTCTCTCTCTCCCCCTCACCCCTCTCTCTCCCTCCCTCCCGCCCTCCCCTCTCTCCCTCCCTCCCGCCCCCCCCTCTCTCTCCCATCCCCTCTCTATCTCCCTTCCCCCCTCTCCCTCGCTCCCCCCTCTGTCTCTCCCTCGTTCCGCCCTCTGTCTCCTCCCCCCCCCGCTCTCTCTCTTCCCCCCTCCCCCCCCGGCTCTCTCTCCCCCCCTGCTTACTCTCTCTATCTTTCTCTCTCCCCCCGTCCACCTCCCCCCCCCCCTCCTCTCTCTCTCTCCCTCCCCCCTTCTCACCCCCCATCTCTCTCCCCCAATCATGCCTCTGTCTCCCCCACTCCCCCCTCTCTCTCTCACCCCGCTTGCTCTCTCTCTCTCTCTCTATCTCCCCCCCCCCTCTCTCTCTCCCTTTCCTCTCTCTCTATCTCTCCCTCCCTCTCTCCCCCCCCCCTCTCTCTCTCTGACACACAAACACACACTCTTTTTACCTCCCTCTCTCCCCCCCTCCCTCTCTCCCCCCCTCTCTCTCTCCCTCCCTCTCCCCCTCCCCTCTCTCTCTCTCTCTCTCTCTCTCTTTTTCTCTCCCTCTCTGCCCCCCTCTATCTCCCTCCCTCTCTCCCCCCCTCTCTCTCTCTATCTCTCTCTCTCTCTCTCCTGACTCTATCTCCCCTCCTTCCCCACTCCCTCTCTCTCTCTCTCACACACACACACACACTCCCTCTCTCCCTCTCTTGCCCTCCCTTCCTCTCTCTCTCTCACACACACACACACTTGTCTCTCTCTCTCTCTCCCTCTCTTCCTCACCATCTCTCTCTCTCCCCCTTATTATTATCCTTATCATTATCATTATTGTACCATTTCACATGTACATGTAGCAAACAAAAACACCTTATCAATTAAAAATTAAAAATCATTATATTATCTAAAAAAACACAATCATTATATCATCAAAGAGACAATAAACATATTATCATATAATAATAATAAAATAAAAATAAAAATTAAAAATTAAAAAAAAATAAAAAACAAAAACATACACATTACACATGCAAAGGATTTCAACATTATAGTATATTACAACACATTTATTTCATCTAATTAAGCATAAGCACACCATGATATCACATACACAAACAAAAATTACTTTCATTTAAAGGTATGCATAAAATACAACATACAAAAAACATACACATTATAACTAAAAATGCATCTATAAATAAATGGCAACATCATATCCTCTAACAAATATATCATGAAACACAATTATTCATACATTTATGAAATGTTAAAGAAATATAATTTCATTGTTTTTTAAATTTAAATAAAAAAAATACATTTATTTAATATACTTTAAATAAATAAAACAATTTTATTCCCAAATAAATTTGATTTACATTATTAAAACAAAATAAAAATAAATATATAATTAAATAAAGTGCATCTCATTTTCATTATAAATAATCATGTATAAAACAAAAATTATTTTGCAAAAATATTCATTTCATATTATGTAATTTCAAATCAATACATAAGATGAATATAACTCACAAATACAAATATAATAAACCACATATAAAAAAATATAAATATTTCAACAAAAATGTTTTTTTACTATAAATATAAATAAATATTGATAAAAATTGATAAATATTGAGAGAATTAATTTGGGAATTAGGAATATTCGTTTAATTTTTTAATCATAATCCACAATCTACCTTACAATGAAAGGATGAAGAAAGGGAATTATTCTTGCCTAAGTCTTCTTTAAGCTGTAAATGGACCTTACAGTGAAAGGATGAAGAAAGGCCATTATTCTTGCTTAAGTCTTCTTTAAGCTGTAAATGGAACGAGAGCGAAAAAGAATTCATAAAGAGGGCATTATTCTTCAGCTAATCCTGTGTAGTTTAATGCAAAAAATTCATAAAGTGGGTCACCAATGGTTGCCATTACTTGCCATTAAGGGTTTACATTACTTGCCAAGTAATTCTTTCGCAAATTCTGTGTAGTTTAATGCAACAAATTCATAAAGTGGGTCAAGGTGTCGATGGTTAGTGTAATAAGGAAATATATAGTAAAACTAAAAATGAGTTAAAGTCAGGTGAGGTTGACAGTTAGTGTAATAAGGAAATATATAGTAAAACTAAAAATGAGTTAAAGTCAGGTGAGGTTGCTAGCTTGAGCATATTCAACAAATTAAATTATTTTATTTTTTAAGAATAAAATCATGAAAAAACAGTATGATTTGTTTTGATAAGACTTAGATTGCCATTTTCAAGGTTCAGATTTGAAAAATAACTAAATATATCTGTCATGAATGATTCAATATTGAAACTGTATCAATAAAAAATATTAAAGCAAATATCTATGAGTTTTTTGAAAATGAGAGACAACATGATGATGGCTTTAACCGCACATTCCTAGAAAATAACCATGTCTAACAAAAGAAAAAACGAGATCAAGAATAAATAAATAATCATGGCTTAGCTGCACAAACGTGTAAATAGATAATCATAGCGAGTCATGCTTTAAAGGTTTCGCAGATGACTCCTGAAAGAAAAGTAATTGAGAAAGAAAAGTAGACGAGATCAGGTCAGGGCAAGAAGATCGAAAGAAAAGTAATTGAGAAAGAAAAGTAAACGAGATCAGGTCAAGATCGAAAGAAAAGAAAATGAGAAAGAAAAGTAAACGAGATCAGGTCAGGGCAAGAAGATCAAAAGAAAAGTAAAAATTAAAAGGAATTAATGGGATTCCGTAGCCATAACAGAGCAATTTAAGATTAAAGATCAATGGACATTTAAGATTAAAGATCAATGGACATAGTAGATAAGACCAATAACAGAGCTTAAAGATTAAGAGTGCCTAAAGATTAGGGACCAATAACAGAGCATAAATATTAGGGAATAATAACAGAGCATAAATATTTAAAAACATTAGGCCAGACAGATACTAAAAGAGGAGCCGTAGGTCAGAGATGAATTCTAGAAGACTCATTCAGAGATGAACATTAATTTGGGACTTGATGATGTCACATATAAAAACACTTTAAAACAAGGGAAATCACGTGAAAACAAGGGAAGAAAATCAAGTCAATTGCAGGAATGATAGATTGATATGGAAGGACAAGGTCATGTGCTTTGACGACGAAGGACAAGAAACATTGAAAATTCAATACAAGAAACATACCTTTCAGCGCTGCAGCAAATACTCTCTGGTTCCCTCCTCTCCATTGTAAAGATACGTCATCTTTCATTCGTCCATGCATCCCTTTCCTCCTTTCCACTGTAGATACCTTCGTTCGTCCATCCATCCCTCGTCCATGCATTCCTTCTTGCTAATGGTCAATTCAGTTGTTTCTATCAAAAGCTACAGACAAAACAGAAAGCACCACAGGAACGACCAGAGAAAACACCTGGAGACCCACAGGAAACAGTTACAGGAAACATTGACATTATACAGAAGAAGAGAAAACACTTCCAATGCACATATAACAAAATTCACTGCAAATACAAATACAGATGATAGAAAAAGAGGATGAACTTGGATCTATTCGTTCAGAAGCACCCATATATATGCACGGCACCACAAACTAAAACATAAAGATTCCCTCAAGAAAAAGCTCGATGGACCGTTAAAAGGAGCGGATCACAAAAAGCTTGATGGACCGTTAAAAGGAGCGGATGACAGTTGTTAGCAAAGTCTATAACCAGAAAAAACCTTGAGATGCTTTCCAAGAAATTCTTTCGACAACCAAGTTGGGTTTTCTTAAATTTTTAATGTTCACGCTTGAATTTAAGGTGGAATCTTTGATATTCGGTAATAAGTACTTTATTAATCTTGGAGCCCTTTCTGGTTCCTCCAGTGTTTCCATCAATTTCGATGATGCATTCAAATGATGGTGTCAATACCGGAAGACGACGAAGAGGATTCGATTCATGCATGGGAGACCCGGGAGTGCCGATGTCTTTGTGGGTTATGCAATTAGGAAATTTAAGTGTAATTAATCTTTATGGGTTTTGTAAATAGGTAATTTAAGTATAATTAATTTTTGTGAAAGATTGGGTTAATTTAGGGTCAATTTAATAAAAATTAATTGAATTTAAAAAAACAAAACACAAAGCTAGTAATCTCATAAACTATATTTTAAAAATATCATTCATTTACTCTAATTACAATTATTTAGTGCAGTTACAATCCCACGTGGGAGAGTGGAATAGGACTAGAATTAACTCCAGTGGCTTATGTTCTATTTCTAAATTATATTTATTTTTAAATAATATATATTTTGTAAATTATTTTTTAATAATATATATTTTTATGGTGATACATGAATGCACTGTTAAAACTTCTCAATTAGTTGAATTGTTGTTTTTTTTTAATTAAATGATTTTTAAATTATATATATATATATATATATATATTTAAGTAATACACATCTTATTTTATTTTAGTTTAAGTGGAATCATGATTAGAATGTATTGTTTCTATTTTAATTAAATTATTTTTTTAATGTAAAAAGTTGTAGATGATATAATAACTATGATAAATGTTTGTTAAAATAAAGTTTGATTGTTAATTCAAATAGGTGTTTTGAAAATTTCAATTTTTAATATAAAGTAATTTCAATTTTGAAATTTTCAATTTTTAATTTATTATAAACCTTAAATTAATATTATATTTATATATTTTTATGATAACATTTATTTTTATTAATTAAATAAATATATTTTTAAATATTTTGTATATTGTAACAAATTTTTATGTTAATTATTTTGTTGAGTCGAGAGGTTCATTAAGTCGGGAGAGTCATTTTACAACCCACCCACTATGAGAGTGCGTGTAAGTTCATTTCTCCATTTGCGTCCCTTTAAAATAAAAATCTATGTTCTAAATTGAAAATTAATGTGCGCTATATTTAAATAAAATGAATATGCTCTAAAGTAATTACAAGTAAAAAAATGTGTGAATGAGATGTTTAAATCTCAAAAATATTTCGACAAGAGATTTGAAAATTTATGTTAACTAATTTATGTCTATATCAACTTCATATATGTCCATATAGAAAAAATTAATTTTTCATGGTTAAAATTTTTATTTGGTCCTTTAAATACACTATTTAACATTCAAAAACAAAATTTAAGCAATGAAAAATAACACATTTTATTTTGCACTTTAAAAATGTTTGTGTTGGAAGTAATACTTCCATGTCATATATAGGTGTCATTGTGAATCCCTATATGTAAATATAGAATTATTTGATTCCTATGTTATAAATTGGAATCATGTCATGTATGAGTCATCATTTGTCTAATTTAGTGTTTTATGTACTATATATTGTAACTATTGTGATTAATAAAATATGGCAGCTTGTGGTTGTGTGCAACCATTGTCTCTAGCTCTCTTCAAATTTCTATCAATTTGATCCCTCTTGGCTCTTGTTAGATCCATACTTAAGATGGATCTATTCTAATTAGGTAGAAGTACCTGAATAATTGGATTGAGTTAAGGACCATTTATGCAAAAATCCAATTTCTACAACGAGTCAATTCAGTCATTTCAAGAACTATTGATATTTCCATACAATTCTCTTTATGGTTTTTCTACTTCACTTCAAATTTATGAATGTTGTAGCACAATATTTTGCATAATCAAATCTCGATTAGTAAACATTTTTGTATATATTTAGTTAGTAAATAGATACTTGACATAAAAAATAGAAAAATAAAAGATTTTTTTTAAGGAATATATAACATTCTAAACTTATTTATGTGAAAAGAACACATTAGACATCAATTCAATGTTACATATATAATAGGATCAAAATAGGTTGTTACTTTTCTACAAATTTTTAAACTCAGTTTATAATGTTGGCTATAAGATTTTCTATGAGGATAAATTGTTTTTCCATAGGTTAATCAAAGTTTGATTTATAATGCACTTAACAATTTGATTTTTTATTTATATTAAATTTATTAATTTAAAGATTAAAATAAATTTAGTTATTTCTTTTTTGTTAAAGTATTTGTAATTTGTGGAATTAACTCATGATTTAAGAAAGTATGACTGAATTTTAAGCGAATCACAGTTATTTGAGGCCACACCAACCCTTAATAATGTGAATTTCTTTGGTATTTATTGGGTAAGTTTAGAGACTTTACCAACTTACAAAATATAACCCTAAAAATCCAATAACCCTCATAAAAATCGACCTAAATCTAATTTTCTAAATAAAACACAGAATAAATATATATATATATATATATTTATATATATATATATATATATATATATATATATATAATGCTCTTTATGAAGGAAGTCCACAAATGACACTTAAAATATAGTTATCATCATAATAATATAATATAAATGACGATGATGGTAGAAGAGACAAATATGTTGAAAGAATCTTGTAAACAACCATACTTAGTCATCCCAAACATTCAAGGATACAATGCTATTTATGAAAGTCCACAAATGACAAGTAACATATATGCTCTAAAGAAGTGCCAACAAATCCAAATTGAAAATGGAAAGTATACCTCCACAATCTAGATCAGCTATGGAGATAAGGTGTCTAGTTGGGCTTCCAAACATGTTACTATTTTATATAAACAATTATTTTGTAGTATGACATGCTAAATAATTTTAGAGAATATCGGTTATTATACTTTGTTTTACCTAGTGACTACAATTGTAATAACTCTCATAGAGTCTTATGTGGAACATTAAGGAAACAAGAAAATCCATTAGAAATATATTTACCGAGTTATTGATTTGTGAGTTTTTGGGTGTTTTTCCATATTTTTTCAAAAAATTCTATGACAAGGCCTACCCCAAAGTTTATATTGCATAAAAACATGTAGTTGGACACTATTGTATACCTAAGTGTTCAACTAACCTACAATAAATTCTAATTCTAGAAAAAAAAAATTCCTTCCAATCTTTTGTTACAAAAGGTAGATTGGTAAATTGGTGATCCCTTGGCATTTTGTGGCCACATATCTTAGCCCATCAATTAATTCCCACCACAATTTAAGCAATATTTTTCATAAACAAAATATAGTAATAATATTTAAATAAATATACTTACTAGGAGTTACTTCTCACCATTATTTATGTATGAGTAAAATTGTAAATGTGCAAACATCTCAATTTATATTGTAAATGTGTAGACACCTCAATTTATATTGTAAATGTTTAGACATCTCAATTTATTAGTTTGTTTCATATCAAGACTATAGAATTGGATTTGGATATCAAGCACTATTAACTTAGCATTGGCTAGTGAAAGTTATAATGTTTTATGTTATTCTTTCTAAAGCATAATTTGTAACTTCGGTGAGAGGTACTAAGGTGCATTGCAACATATGTTTTAAATGAATTATTAATTTTACATTCAATACAGTTACATATAATCAAAATTGTATCCATAATCAAAATTCAACCTCTTCCTATTGCGAGTTCCCTTCCCTGTTTCAAGGGTATGCTAGTATTACAAGGTTACTAGAGAAGCAATGATCTAGTTATATTTCTCTATTTCTATCTTAAGGAATTCAATATAATTGACAGTCTGCATTACAAGTAGAATTTCTCTTTTAAGTTTTATTTTGTTTTAATTGAAAATCACAAGTTTTTCAATATGATATTATATTTTACCCATTTTTAAATTAGTTATTTTACCTATTTTCAATACTAATTTAATGTGTAGTATAATTAATAAACCAAAATTATTTTTCAACCTTGCTTTTGGTTAATTTTAACTAAAATTTGGTCAAGATTTTTAAAAGCTTGAGTTTAAGTTTTTCACATTGCTTTTGGTTAATTTTAACTAAAATTTCGTGAAGATCTTTAAAAGCTGCAGTTTAATTTAATTAATTCGTAGAATTATAATGTCGCAGGGTTTGAATCTATTTATACATTCAAAAATATATTTTATACAAAAAAATCATAATCTTGTTTGAAACTTAATCCCCAAATTATATTGAAAAATTGCATTTCATAAGTTAAACTCTACCCTAATTTAATATGATTTGCAACTCAAGAAAAATATTCCTTTTAATTCTTATATTTCTAATTTTTAAACTTATAATTTTTATTGTTTAAATAGTTTGTGCTATTTTAAAGAAGTTTCCACTTTTTGCTTCTAATTTTAGACATATTTTGTCCATGCTTATTTCGTTTTTTGATATAATAAATAATGACTGGAATTTTATCAAAAACATTATCCTAGAGATTGAGAAAATTCATAGTTAAAAGAATGTATTCCTTAGAAGAAACTAATTTCCAAACTTGCATCTTTGTATTTTGCAAAAAAAAAATTCTAGAGCATTATGCTATTTAGAATATGGCTCCTATAGATCATTTCCTTACACTGATACAAATATATTTAATATATTTTCATGCTACACATGCCGATTTCCATTTAGGGCATAAACTCTCTCCTTTATGACCTCACTCTACATTTATTCCTCCCTCTATGGAAAATATGTAAAAAAATGCTTTTCTACAACTTTGATCTATAGGGAATCTCCTCAATACTTTCAATGTAATTGACAACCCCAACTTATTACATTTGTAGTAGGTTATCCCCTTATAAATTTTGACATAACATCTATAACTCATTTTATTTTTAATTCATCATATTTCATATAATGTAATAGGCAACAATGCAATTTAACCAGCTTAAGGAAACATAATTTCCATATATGACCATAGTCATCTATAGACATAATTTAAACAATAAGGAAAAATTCTCAATTCTATATATTTTGCATCTCTAGTTGCAAAATATATAGAAATAACTTAGATTGCATTGATAGGCACTGGACACTAAATATAAAAGTGCACATATTAATAAGAAGAGTTTATTTTATGCTAAAATGAACTTATATATGATTCCTTCTTAATGTTTAGACCAAGAATAACGTTACTGTATCCTTAAACCACTTTTGGTTGTTTGTCTTTACATGATCAAAATCACTTGCAGACATGATAAGAATAAGAAGACAAAATTTTGAAATCCCAATGTTAGGAATTTGCTATTATTTCTAGCTGGCCTATTTGGGTTCAGTTGTCATGTGCATTAAGGCAAACTTGACTCTGAATCACCTAGTTGTTGCTTATGGGGATAAAATTGAGTTTTCATGTATTTAATTAAGGACTCTAAAGCTTCTAGTTGTTTCTTATGATAGTAAAATCACTTCATCTATGTTTGAGGCTACTATCATGGAACTTCCACCACTTGTCAAGTGTGTCCCCATTCAAAATTCAAATTCCAATTCTTTTTTTTAGGCAGGATTTCTTAATGGGGTTTATATACATATTAACATAGATCTATTTTAGTCCAATATTTATTAAGCACTGATAGGGATTAGCTAAAATAAAATCATATTTGATCAATGCATAAAATATCTAGGTTAAAATAGATCTATATTGATTAATTCTTTTATTAGATATTTCTACTATTAGTATGGTGAGTTATTGTTTTAATTTTATTTTACATTTCTATGATTTTTTTTTTTTTTTTTGTCGGGGCATGCATTTAGGATGGTTAGGTTTGGTCGCGCTCTCAGGCTTGTCAGGCCATGCATTTAGGCAGAGTGCATGACCTAACCTGCATGAGCACACGACCTGACCCGACCCCCCTAATTTCACGCCTTGACAAGTGGTGGGGTGATTCCCAAAATCGATCCCTTGGGTTGGGGCATGCATTCAGGCAGGTCAGGTCAGGTCGTGTGCTCAGGTAGGTCAGGTCATGCATTTAGGATGGACGAGTTGTGCCATGCATTCAGGCACATTGGGTCATGTGTTTGGGGGGATTCGGCTACCTGGCAGGGGGCAATTCTGAGAATCATGATTATGAGAATAAACCCGCTACATGGTCTCGGGTGATGCCTTCGCACGAGTCAGGTCGGGTCGTGCACTAAGGCAAGTTGGGTCGTGTGTTTGGGTGGTTCAAGCCATGCGTCTGAGGGAGTCTGGTTGGGTCAGATCATGCATTTAGGGGAGTCGGGTTGACCCTAGGTCATGTGTTTGGGGGAGTCGAGATGGGTTGTGCTTTAGGTGGGCACCGACCTGAGCCCTGCAAGACCTGACCCGACCTAAACACACACTCGACATAACCCAACCAAAATCATGACCTCACCCGCTCGAGCACATGCCCTGACCTGCTCGAACGCACACGTTGTTGTGTTATGGGTGGGCATGCCCATAAGGGGGCGCTCGCCTGAGAAACACATTTCCCACCCAAAAAAATCACCCCCCTGCTAGGTAGCCTGACTCACCTAATCGTACTACATGATTTGATCCACAAGAATGCATGACCCAACCTGCCTGGGCACACATTCTGACCCGACCCACTCAAATGCACGAGACGACCCAGGGGAGTGATTCTGAGAATCATACCCCCTTCCTGCCAGGGGGCTGATTATGAGAATTAGGCCCCTAAAAAAAATTGTCCTCCATGCCAAATAGCCCGACCCCCTCGAATGCATGACTTGACGCACCCAAACACACAACATGACCCAACCTGCCTGAATGCATGACTCGACCCGCTCGAGCGCACGAACCGACCTGACCTCCTCGAATGCACGACCCAACCGAGGGGGGTTGATTATGAGAATCTTGCCCCCTTCATATCTCTTCCAAGCAGGGGGTTGATCCTTAGAATCATCCCCCTACCTACCAAGGGGCCAATTCTGAGAATCATCCCCCCTGCTTGCTAGGGGGCCAATTCTGAGAATCAACTCCCAAACAAATTAGCCCCCTTGTGAGGCAGCACAACCCTGATGAACGCACAATCCGACTCGCCTGAATGCACAAAAAAACCTAACCCACTTAAAAGCATGACCCAAACCACCCAAACGCACGACTCAATTGAGGGGTCGATTATGAGAATCGCCCCCCTCCTTGCAAGGGAGATGATTCTCAGAATTGGCCCCTCGCCCTACCAGTATATTGTTGTTAGGAAGGGGGTCAATTCTCAGAATCATCAACCTAGAAGGAAGTGGGGTCGATTGTAAGAATCATCCCCCTTGGGTCGAGTTTCGCATTTGGGTGGGTCGGGTCTAGTTTTTCACTGGGGTAGGGCGGGTTGGTTCATGCGTTGGGACGAATTGGGTTGCGTCGTGCATTCGGGAGGGTTGGGTTGTGCATTCAGGGGGCGGGGGTTAGGTCGAGTCGTGCATTTGGGTAGGGTCGAGTGGTACGAGGCTGGGTTGGGTTCTCCCATATGGGTGTACCCTCCCACAAAACATCGGCACATGCCCTAAATTCATGACCTAGCACGTCCGAATTCATGACACAACACAAACCGCTCGAACTTACGACCCAACCTGACTTGCTCGAACGCATGACATGACCTAACCCACCCGAATGCATGACTCGACCTGACCTGCCAAAATGCATGACCTAACCCATGGGGGCCGATTCTTAGATTCGACCACCTACCAAGCAGGGAAGGAAATTCTCTGCTTGGCATGGGACCGATTCTTAATTTTCAAAATCGAACCACCTCCCTGGCAAGGGGGAGATTCTCAGAATGGGTGCTCCAAGTAGGAAAGGGGGTTGATTCTTAGAATTCCGCCCCTAGTAGGTGGGGGGGCGAGTTTTTATAATTTGCCCTCATGGGTAGGGTCACATGTTCGGACGAGTCAGGTCGTGTTGTACATTGAGGAAGGTCAGGTTGTGTGTTTGACAGTTTTAGGTTGTCAGGCAGTAGGCCGATCGGGTCAGGTCATGCATTTTGGGGGTTAGGTTGGGTTGTGTGCTCAAGCATGTCAATTCATGCATTTAGGTAGGTTCGGTTGTGTCGTGCATTTGGGTGGGTTGGGTCCTACATTCATGGGGGTTAGGTTGCTTCGTAGGGGTCGATTTATGATAATCGACCCCCTACTAGGTAGGGGGGCCAATTCTCATAATTGAACCCCCTCGCTAGGAGGGGGAAGATTCTCAGAATCAGCCCCCTTCTAGATAGGGGTCCAATGCTTAGAATCATCCCCCTTGCATTGGGTCGGGTTGTGCGCTACATGTGCCAAGTCATGCATTCGGGCGGGTCGGGTTGTTTCACGCATTCAGGTGGGACGAGCGAGGATGGGTGGGTCTATTCTTAGAATCGGCCCCCTAGATCAAGTAGTGCATTCGAGTTCGTTGGGTCTAGTCATTTATTGGGCGGGTCAGGTCATTCATGTATTTGGGCATGTCATATTATGTGTTCGGGGGGGTTGGTTCGGATCGTGTGTTTAGGGGGCACTCTCTTGAGCCCCGCACAACCTGGCCTAACCTACCTAAATGCACAACCTGACTCGCCTAAGCGCAATAACTCGTCCCTCTTGAACACACACATCAATGTGATATAGGCGAGCACAACCACTAGGGGGTGCCTTCCCAAGCCCTATGGTGCTCGCTCGAGCCCCGCAGCTCTTGCACAAAGAAATTGGCCCCCTTGCCAGGAAACCCGACCCCCCCCCCCCCCAATGTACGATCCAACCCAACTGAACACACAACATGACCAGACTCAACCCAAATGCACAACCTGATCCACTCGAGCGCACGACTCAACCCACCCAACTTGTGGGGTTCAATTCTGATAATATGTCCCCCTACTTGGCAGTGGGCCGATTCTGAGAATCAACCCTCTTGCCTACCAGGGGGTGATTCTTAGAATCAAATTCATGCCAGGCATGGTGGAAATGGGGAAATTCCAAGAATCAACCCCCTTGCCAGGAAGCCTGACCCCCCTGAATGCACGACCTGACCTTCACGAATGCATGATACGACCAACCCACCTGAACGCACGAACTAACCTACTTGAGTGCACAACATAACCCAAACCAACCAAATGCATGACCTGACACAGGGGGGTTGATTCTGAGAATCGTGTCCCCTGCCAACTCTTCCTCTTTGTTTGAGCTCCCAGAATGAGGAATTGAGATAGATGGCTCCTTGGGTTGAGGGAACTCTAACAATAGGGTGTATTCCCTATCTATTGCCCAGGGTTGAGAATAATGCTCCGCGCTCTCTCTCTCTCTCTCTCTCCCCTGTGTATCACACTCTGTCTCTCTCTCTCTCTCTCTCGCTCCCTCCCCACGCTCTCTCTATATCTCTCTCCCTCTCCCCCCTTCTCTGTCCTATCTCTCTCTCTCTCTCTCCCTCTACTCCCTATCTCTCACCACCCCTACTCACTCCCTCTCATACTCTCCCCATTCTCTCTCTTTGTATCTCCCCCTCTCTCTCTCCCCCTCTTTGTCTCCCCCCTCTCTCTCTCCCATCTATCTCTTTCTCTCTCTCTACCCTCACTCTCTCACACTCTCTCTATCTCTCTCTCTCCCCTTCTCTCTCTTTCTCTCCCTCTCACTCACTCTCTATCCCCCTCTTTCTATCCCTATCTCTCTCTCTCTCACCCACTCTCTCTCTCATGCTCACTCTCCCTCTCTCTTTCTCTCTCTCTTGTGCACTCTCTCTATCTCTCTCTCTCAATCACTCCCTCATACAGACACACATACACACTCCCTCTCTCTATCTATTTCTCACACGCCCTATCTCTCTTTCTCTCACACACACACACACACACACCCCCCTCACTCGCTCTCTCTCTTCCTCTCTCTCTCTATCCCTTTCTCGCTAGCTCTCTCTCTCTCTCCCTCCATCTCTCTCTCTCTCTCTCTCTCTCTCCCCCCCATCTCTCTCTCTCCTCCCCTGTCTCTCTCTCTCTCTCTCTCTCTCTCTCTCTCTCTCTCTCTCTCTCTCTCTCTCGCCCTCTCTCTCTCCCCCCCCCTCGCTCTCTCTCTCGATCTCCCTCTATCTCTCTCTCCCCCCCCCCCCCTCTCCATCTCTCTCTCTCCCCCTCTTTCTCTCACTTCTCTCTCTCTCTCTCTCTCACACACACACTCACTCTCTCACTCACTCACTCTCTCTCTCTCTCTCTCTCCCTCTCTTCCTTGCCATCTCTCTCTCCCCCTCATTATTATCATTATCATTATCATTATTGTAACATTTCACATGTACAATCCATATCATGTAGAAAACACAAACATCTTACCAATTAAAAATAAGAAAATCATCATATTATCTAAAAAAACAAAATCATTATATCATCAAAGAAACAATAAACATATTATCATATAAAATATACAAAAGAAACAAATACATAAATAAACACATACCATGGAAAATATTAAGGATGAGCACAATTAAGGATGAGCACAAAAACACTATATTATGTTACGACACAACTATTTCATCTAATTAGCATAAGCACACAATGATATCACATAAACAAACCAAAATTACTTTCATTTAAAAGTATGTAGTAAAGACAACATACAAAAACATATACAAATTATAACTAAAAATACATCTATACATAAATGCCAACATCATATCATCTATCAAATATATCATCAAACAAAATTATTCATACATTTATGAAATTTTAAAGAAATATAATGTCACCGTTTTTTGATATTTAAGTAAAAAAATACATTTATTTAAGATATTTTAAATAAATAAAAGAATTATATTCCTATATAAATTTGATTTACATTATATAATTAAAATATAAATAAAAACAAATATATATAAATAAATATAAATATTTCAACGAAGTTGTTTTCTTATTATAAATATAAATACTAATAAAAATAGAGAGGAGCAATTTGGGAATTTGGGATTTTCGTTTAATTTTTTTAATCATAATCGAGAACCAACCTTACAATTAAAGGATGAGGAAAGGGAATTATTCTTGCTTAATTCTTCTTTAGGATGTAAATGGAATGATAGGGAAAAATAATTAAGGGTTGCCATTACTTACCAAGTAATTCTTCAGCTAATTCTGTGTAGTTTAATGCAGCGAATTCATAAAGTGGTTGATCACATCAATGGTTAGTGTAATAAGGAAATACATGGTAAAATAAAAAATGAGAATCAAAATAATTGAATGGGAAATGAATTTAATCTCTCTCTCTCTCTCTCTCTCTCTCTCTCTCTCTCTCTCTCTCTCTCTCTCTATCTCTCTCCACCCTTCTTTCTCCCCCACCCCCCTCTCTCTCTCTCTCTTCCACTTTCTCTCCCCGCTCATTGTC